>JAEAOA010000663.1:3977500-4390000 GCA_016746295.1 Potamilus streckersoni | reverse complement strand
AAACACAAAACAGATTTGAAACATATATGCATGAAATGTATTGGAAGATGATTGGGAGTACAATATTCTTTATATCCTGAACTCGTTGCAGACAAGACGAAGCTACAGCTTTGATGATATTTGACCTCGTACTTGTAATTTGCATTGCTAGTCACGTGACTAACCAAACCTTACAACATACATCTCATTGACACCATGTGTTCGATACTCACGCAATATTTACAAAAAAAAAAAAAAAAAAAACTTTCCAGTGTTCTTGTTGGAAAATAAATATTGAAAATATAAATCAAAAATAATGTAATGTAGTAAAATAAATTCAAGGAAATGACACATAATTCTCAACACATTTATTTTGAGATCAACGACCAGAAACCAGTCGCCCAGTCGCTGCTGCAACAACTTAGACAAAGCCTGATTATCTAGCAGAGAGCACATATCTGACAAATGCTCTTTGCCTCATGAGTCTGGCATTTGCAAGTCTGTGTGCAGCCCGACGTTGAACTCCTTGAGGGTACTGCTCCACCATTCGGAGCCACGTACTCGTTCACTGAACGCTTCCATGCGCCAATTTCAGTCATAGATGTACGATTGTAATCCATATCAGTGGGTACTCTACCAGTATGAGCAAACAGCTGCTAACGTCTAAACATGATGGTACACATGATGGTACACATTACAGGCGGTTGCATCGTTATGTATAAGATCTATTCTTTCATAATACGCTGAGTGCCTGTGACTTGGTGGATGCTACAGAGACACCTTTGAGTACGTTTAGTTACGTCGTGGACATAATCAAGGTCACTAAAATTTTCGTCACTATGGTTGTACCCATCTGTCTCATCTATGCCGTTCGTTCTAAGGCCCAGTCCATTGGTGGCAGTAAAACGTTTGGGGCCACTATACATACTTGTTTAATGCTGGTGGTGATATAAAATAATTGCGAACATTCACCATAGACTCGCATACAGCCAATGGTGTGAGTATAAATGAGTTTCATTAGATTCACGACTTTGTCATGGAGTCTTATGCTTTTCGTAAGCAGCCAGGGTGGGTGGGTGGCTTATTTGCCAGAGTCAAACGCAGGCTAATGCCATGGCAATTCCTACAGTCCCACTTAATGCTCTTGCCTTGATAAATGTCAATATAGTACACTTTTTCCAATTGTCAAAAATGTCGCTCGTCTCCCAAGCAGAGCAAGAAATCCACATGGATTTATGTCACAGGTGTTAGTTCCAGGTTCAGTACCACGCATTTAATTCTATTCTATTTCAGGGCATGTTTCCTCCCTCATTTTGCTGGTTAGATTTAAGAATTATTGGCATTGATTTGAAGGAAACTGTTTAGTCTCTAGAATATGATTATTATGGCTTGGATGCATGTGTACATTTTGGCGACAGTTTACGGTTAGTAATGAGGAATTGCTGATGGTCCAGAAGTAAGTGACGCAGTACAGTACTAGGATCCATGCATACAGTTCAGTCATGCCCAACTGTGTTTACTAAAAGTAATGTCATCTGTCATTCTATATCTGCATTATATGATCACTTTTAGTTAAATTATACAAGTGGATAGCACCTTTTTCAGGCACTGTAAGCCAGATTCATCCAGTATTTCCTTTTAAGAACTTTTGGTTAGCAAATACTGTCAACCCAGCTAAGAAAAATTTATTCTCGTATTTGATTTTCAGACAAAGAAAGAAAAACTATGACACCAAAAAGTATGTATCGGCACCACTTTAAGCGATATCAATACTTTCATTCGTGTATTTTATAAGAAACTTGTCTGTTGTAATCAGAGGAAATAAATCGATTGCAGCTCATCACTTCTGATTATTCCTAAGTGAAAAAAAATCTCTCATTATTTCTTTATTAAACTCAATGATGTATTACCTTGATTTGTAGGTGAGTTACGCTTCAGAATCGTTTATAAAATCTTATCCATTCTGTACCTTAAGTTCCGCTGATCATTTTTGTTGTCCAGTGCGAGAAAAAAATTCCGTTAATTTACATTGAAATAACCTGATTAGACTTTCATTTTTTTTATTAATTTTCATCCTTTTCACATTTTTAAACTTTTGGGACTTTGAATAATTCTGACATAAGCTTTGTAAGGAAAATTAAGATAAAAGCACTTTAGGTAGACAAATGGAAGTTAGTTAAGGAATGATTGTAATATATATATATATATATATATATATATATATATATATATATATATATATATATATATATATATATATATATATATATATATATATATGAATGACCCAATTCAAGCTATAATATTATTATGAAATGAATTTTCATTACCTTTCTTACCCACAACCGGTTATGAGAGGGTTTTTTCATAACTTAAGAAGTGTCTTTGTCGGTGTTAGAGAGAAAGAAGGAGAGAAAGAATACATACGTCTACGTCTTGGAGAGAAAGCTACAAGAGATACGGGAATGTTTGTAAGAAGACAGGCCCTCTTGATTCTTGACAAATGAACTGATTTTATTTCAATACTTTATATATAGAAAATTACATTTAGATATACAACTTTAAAAACTTTATATTTCAGGTACTAGAAATACATATAAAATTAAAATTTTCCTTCAAGCTAACCAAATTCATACATTTTAGCCTTTTAGAATATAATACAGATAATTTAAATATCGAAAAAAAAATCACGATAACCATAAAGTATAAAATTTAATAATTACAAATATTGCAACAATCACTTTGAATAAATTAATTTACTAAATTTAAAATAGAATACTAATTTGAAATATGATACCCAGACAGATGCTAACCTGAATAAAAACAATCCCTCTTTATTCTCGACGAATGAACTAATTTATGCAAAGCTTGTTCTCGATTTATACGTTATTTTGGACGTATCGTCAAGGCCAAATATGGACATTCGTCTAGCTAATTCTTACGATAATTCGTCTCTAATAAGAAAGAGGCTTCTATCCTTCCTACAACTATTTTATGTGTCTGTGTACGTCATCATGCTAAAAAACATATAACAGCTTATTTTGTTAAGAACACGTAAACTCTTTATGGTATAAGTAGGAGAAGGGACTTTAGCTGGCTCAGCAGTTTTGCTAGAGTCTAAAACTGGCTGACTTAGGATACAAAAGAAATGTGTTGTATAGTACAATGAAATTTACAGATTCTTACAGTCTTTATTGAAATAATACATACAAGAATTAAATATTAGAAGAATACCAGAAATTGTTTAAATACAATGGAATGAAACTTTATATCATAATAATACCCTCAGGATCATTTAGTTGAATCATAGAGGCTTGATATTAAAAAAATGTATTTATTAGGACAGACGTTTTGAATAAAACTAATAACATTTAACTTTTTCTAAATTGTATTAAAACTATTTCTTCATTGGAATTATTTTTCATTAAATCATATTGGAAGTAATTTACACAAACACATATTGAGAGTACTATTATTTATTTTCGTATTACAACTATATGCTATTTTAATAAAGTTACAAACCAGTGCAAATCCCTTCATCGTATTATACATTTGTTTTTGTATGCCAAGTTAGCAAAACTTTTATTTCTAAACTGTGTCATTACTTCGTGGCAAGATTTTTAACATTTTTCTGAGTAAGCTATGATTCAGCCGTTTCTCTGAGATGAGTAAATGCTGATGATGCAAATTTTGCACCTAAAGGTACCACCATCTGTCAACAGAAATAGTTTATAAGATATCTTACACACAACCGAATATCCACTGCTTAGCATACAATATCATGTATGTACCTTTTAAATCGTTTTACTGTCACCAAAATCAAATTTTCGTCCGGTGTTATACCATGATACCAGAAATATACATCACATATTTCTCCTCATGGCATAAAATATTGCCCTATGACCTTCAGTTTTCATGTCTCTCTTGTAGCAACACTCCCTTTTATTAGCCTTGCTAGATTTTTCCTTTAAATATATCAAGTACCAGGCTAATTGGAATAATCACAGTGAATATGTATGGCTTTTTAAAAAATCTCTTTAATTTTAACAAAATGTAAGTACTATCAAATTAATACTCTGCCAGATGAGTACATTCCAAAACGTCCCAAGTCAAGGTGTGATTTACTTAAACGTTTTCGTTATACATATATAGATTTTTCTGCATCCAGTAAGATTGTATAGGTAATATTATTGTTCAAATGCATTTGTATCTACCAAAAGAAATATTTTTCTCCTATACCTAGCGTAATTGACACTAATGAATATTTTCATATACCTCTAATAATGTGTAAGTCTAAGGAAGAAAAACTCTTTTGAAATCGTTTTTCGAAACATAATCTTGCAGTGGTTTTCCATTCCCATGTAACTATACACAGTTTGAACAAAGAACTGGTACATTATAATAGGATATAGAATATAAGTATACCTTCATCAGGGTCTATCATTATGTTTCCTTAACTGAAGCTTGCAGTGACTTCGTATGCCCCATGACTTTAAAGTTTGAAAAGAGTGTTGTTACATTGTAATTTGCTCTCCCACCCTTTCATATAGAATACGAATGCGCAATCACCAGGGTCTACATTTCATCGGCCAACCACTTGTCTATAATTGGGTGTTACGTGTGCCTCATTAAGGAATCCTCGTATCAGCGTATATTGTACGACACGTATAAAGACAAATTAATCACCCGAACCTGCTTTTCCTAATTGGTGATTATATAAAGCTGTCATATTTCTTAATTGGCTATACAAGGCACTTTTAAGAAAATGATTTAAAAGCTTGATAAATGAGCTTGAACTAGTCGAACATTATATTAATTTTTGCAACTATTCATAAATGGAAAACGATGTTTGTCAAAGTAAGTAAAACATGCTCACGAAGGTTCAATAAGTAGATTATAAAATATATAAAAGTTTTTGAATGAAACGTTCTTGGTTCTTTAGTCGAGATGGAATATGGACCAGTGTGTGCAGGCAAGGCGATAGGTGCCGTTTACCCGCGGACCTGGGTTCGAATCTCCGAAGAGTATGAATTATATATTCTCTAACTAGTAAGATAGCATTTTTTATAATAAATATTGATCATGCAAACTATTATCAAGCATTCTCCTGTAGAATTCAGGAATAGCACTTTCCGTTCTGTCTGGTGTTATATATATATATATATATATATATATATATATATATATATATATATATATATATATATATATATATATATATATATATATATATATATATATATATATATATGCTTTAGTCCATGATTGTAAGTTGTTGTACTTTAGAGCATAACCACATGTGAACAAAATATTTTCCTAACAGTTGAGTCCAGTCTTGTTTACATTTGCTGTACATTCTGATATGATAATGATCAAGTAAAAATGTAAACAAATATGGATTTGAAAAACAAATGATTTAGTTCGGTTTCAAATCAGCCTTTTACGAATCCATTTGTGATCAGATTTTACAGTTGTGCTGATAAAATTTGATATAGTACGAGAGGAGTTACTTATTTAAAATATCTATTGTAATTACTATATGCTCATTGAGTTTCTGAACTAAGTCATTGTGCATATCATTACATTTTAGACTATAGGCATTCATTGAGAAAATTCTATATTTTGGACTAATTATTGAACATGAAGGATTATTTAGAAGTTAATTTACAATTTTGTAAGTGTCATTTGAATTTTAATTTTGTATTGTTTGTTTGTTTCGATTTCTTTTTTTTATATATATTAAGGTCATGAGTCGTAACATTCATATATACATCCATCCATCCATCCATCCATCCATCCATCCATCCAGACAGACAGACAGACAGACAGACAGACAGACATACATACAGACATACATACAGACATACATACATACATACATACATACATACATACATACATACATACATACATACATACATACATACATACATACATACATACATACAGACATACATACATACATACATACATACATACATACATACATACATAATTTTATATTCCAAGCTTTTTGACTCGGGTAAAATGATACCAGCAGCTACCACGCATGGTACTCAGCATTAACAGGATAGTGTTAGGACTGGTCGGCCTGGTGTCAGGTTAATTTGTCTGGGTGGGACATGATGCCACATGTCTGCGGCATGATGATTCTGAGATAGACATCACTATAAACTACCACTCTGTAGACATTGTAGCAATATGACTGAACAATTTTTAAAACTACGTTAAAAGTCCAAATCACACACACGCGCGCGCGCATTTGACTCGGAGCTTTTCTTTAAATAGTTACACACCATTGGTTTGCCAAAAGAGTCGAGATAGATATAAAGTCTAATTGATTGGAGATTATTGACTTTTTCCCAACGCTCAATTTGTTCATATTCTTTACAATTGATATTACCTTGGGTGAAATCCGGGGGAATTGTTAACCCTATGCAAATGTACATTCCGTCAGCGGGGTCTTGCAACTAATTGGAGCGTTTACGAAACCCATTCTCTTATAACGTATCTTTTCTAGATAATACGGAAAATAATATTTGTGTTGCGGGCAAAACGTGGCACGTACTACAGGGCAGTATTGTGGGTGAAATATGCTAATTAATAAGGAATTTGAAACGCTTAGAATATAGGACTTAAGTCAACAAATTGAAAGGACTGCTCCGATAGCCTAGTGGTTACAGCGTAATTCTCAGATGCGGAAGGTCGCGGGTCCAAACCCCGGCCAAGTCATATCAAAGACACATAAAAATGGTACCTACAGCTGCCTCGATAGGCATTCAGCATTAAGAGGTTAGTGTTAGGTCTAGTATCAGGATAATGCGACTGGGTAGGGACATCATGCTACAGGTCTGCGGCATGATGTTCCAGTCTCAGACATCAATATAAACTGCTACACTGCAGACATCGTATCTATGTCACTGAAGTGTTTTTAAAGCTTCGTTAAAAATTCAAATATCAAACACACACACACAACAACAACAACGACAACAACAAAATGTAAAGACTGCTTAACTAGTTTAAAGCAAACAAAAGCGGACAACGCTGCTGCTGTTGTTTACTTTCATTAAAGTAAGGAATGAAAATGAAAATGCCGCTTTAGAATATATCATATGCAGATGCAAGAAGGGTTTCCGACATTTGTACCGTGTGACCTTTGACTGCTGTGACACTCTTATCGTTTTCCTTCCCTATTTAATTGTAAATTTTATCTTGGTGATATCAGACATATTTGTAGCAAGTTTTATGTTCCAGTAGTTATAATTACAAAAAATGACCAAAAAAAATGCATTGCAGCGCGGTTGCATGCCTCGTTCGCCTTGCCCTAGGTCTGGGCCTGCCCTTCATGCACAAACTTTCAAAAATATTACAGGCAGTCATATGCGGTAACCCATGGTGTCACACCCATGAACCTCCTTCCTGCACAAAAATTAATTTTTTTTATAGACAGTCATTTTGGTGTCACCCAACTGGTGCGGTCCTCACCCCACCCCCACACACCCCTGGTGACGCCACTGTGCATATACCAAATACCAAAAAGTGAAATGTGCATCACATAAAAAAATGATAAACTGTCTCCTGCCGTTCCCATTCACGTGCGATAAAAATTATCAACAGCCTTTAAGAATTTGAGCCACCGAACTTGGCAATCGTTTTAGTACACCGCAAACATGGTGAGGTTCCCCAAAGGAAAAATCAAGTTAGACATATATACAGTCATGGGTTGTTACACAATAGATAATTCAGGAACGATGAAACCTGCAACAACAAATACAACCGGTAGAGTCCATCATTCACATATGCAAAGAATGTTAAGTGTCAGCAACCGAATGTAATACGCATGCGTATATAACTGACTTCAGGCTGGCTTCGTAGTTCCACTATTTGCTAAGCACATCTCTCCCCAGTTTTTTTTTTTGTTTGTTTTTTTAGTTGTTTTTTTTTTTAAATCTTTACTAAAGAAAAGAAACTGCATTTGTCAGTTGTTATTGTTTTGATACAAATAATATAACATCAAAACTTTAATAAATGTAATGAATACTTGTCGAGTTATCTAGTTCAAAGCTAGAGTAAAAAGGTATGAGATGTTTAAGCTAAGTTGACTGCAGATGATAAAACCATTTATTACTGACACAGAGAGGTGACCTTTCGCCAGTCCAGTAGCTAAAATAAGCATCGCTTATTTATGACTTAGAAGAAAATAATACACCCCTCACGTCAAGCTGGTTTATGCCATATTGTGTTTAAATAAGCACACATTGCAGATTTATCTCATTGTTCTTTTCCGGTGTAAACATTTCATAATACGTGTATGTTTAAGTTTAGTATGCAGCTGGAAGCAGTATCATTCTGCAATTCAATTGTATGCAAAATTTCAGCATATGATTTTGCACATAATATCTCCGGGACCAAAACTCGTACATGACTTGTATTACATGTCCCAACTTGAATGAGGGCCTCAAGACAGTGCAGTTTTTCTGATATGCACATTTATAAAACTGACTCGATTGAGAAACAGATAAACGGCATTCATTTGGATACTGTCAAACTTGAATCCAAAGGTAACGTATTTCCATCTTTAGCAAAAGCTAATGTGCAATACCTAGAGCAGGGAAGTGCCTAATGTGCTGAGTTTTTTACATGATTCGGATTTTTCGTCATGGTAGAAGAACGGTCTACATTCCTCCCACCATTCCCACCATGTTTTATATAGTGTATTTGAACTCTTGTGTTGGGGTGTGAGCTCGGCGTAGCTGTTGAAATATCTTAATTTGAGCTAATAAAATATATAAAGTTGGGGAGTGACTTCAGCTTAGTTGTTTAGATATCTGGAGTGGGAGTTAAGCATTGTTGTTGATATATCTCAAACATGGCGTGAGCTCAGCATAGCTATTGAAATGGCTTACACGATCTGTGAGTTTAGCATAACCATTGAAATAGCCTACACGGGGTGGGTGATAGGCACAGCAGTTGAAATAGCTTACGCGGGATGGGAAAAGTTAAAGGAATCTCATGCTAGCTTGCAGAAAGAGGGTCGGATAACCTAAGCGTGCAGATTTTGTTGTTGTTGTAGAGTTTAACGGCATTTTTCAGCTCAAGATAGGCTATACATGGCAGCCAGTATTTATGATGGAGGAATAACCCGGATAACCACGGAAAGAACCACCGATCCACGATAAGATACTGGCAAGCTTTCTCACATACCCACATTGGCCAAATCCGAGGCTCGAACCCATGCAGGCAGAGATGAGATGGCAATGATCCGTAACGACGAGCACTTTAGACCACTCGGCCACCCTGAGCACCTTGCGGATTTCGTAAATGCCCGAAATTGTATCTTTAATGTTAATATTTCCTTCCACATCCTTTATATAAAGCTTAATGTTTTTTAATATTTGTTTTATGAATGGAAATATTGCAAGCCCAAGGATCATGTGCGAAAAGAGAGTATATTGATTTTCCACGCTATTATCTATCGATTGTCTAGAATTGGGAATTGTTGTCCCCAAATACGGAAACAAGTGCAGAAAATTTGCAAAATCCGTCAATACCCATTGACAATCGCAAAATCTCAACACTATGGGCACTGGTAATCACAACCTCCACTCTGTTGGTCCGTTCAAACGTAACGAGGCTGATACTGAATCGTCACAGTGACATTCCATTGCGACCCTTTCTGAAATGCCATTTTAGCAACAACAACAAAAATTAATCGAGTGAAATGCACACACACACACACACGCGCGCGCGCGCTTGTTGGAGATGAAGAAAAAGTCTATATTATTTATTGATCAGTGGCATGGAATATCTGTAAATCTGCAGATTTTCAATGCTGATCCGGTGCTATTTTTAACTGGGAAGACAAAATAGAAATCGCACTCTGTTTTAGTGCAATCAAATGAATTACATATCATGACACTTTCGCTTAAAGTAAAAATACATGCAAACTCTGCCTTAGATTTGGACGTGTTGTCTGCTGTAGCAGGTCTATACATCGCGTATAGCATCCATTCTTGTTGGCTTATTTAGGTACCCACTTAAATCCAATGTAAGTATATGTTAACCTCCTAGTCTACGAATGTCGCATATGTGATTGAAAGAGATAACCTTACAGAAAGGAATCGTTCTGAATTATTAGAGACATTGATCTTTACTGATACTCTATCTTTATCCGAATTTTCAGAATAGAATGCAGAAGGATGATGAAAAGAGATTTGAAGAGAAATTTAAAACATGGCCCTCCTTTTTCAACCTTGAATTCGTTTCCCTACAAACGAATAGAGATATAGCGGACAACATCGGAACATTAGTGAGGAAACTTAATTCAGGTGAAGTAGAATGTGCCATTGAACATATCAAAATAAATAATATATTGTCTTTTCTTTACTGGAAACAAAACAAGAAAGATGATGCAAATAAATGCCTTAAGTCAGTACTTAGTCAGGATAAACAAAGTATCAACGCCAATTGTAGCCAGATTTGGATGGACTGGAAGAGTGGGCGAAAGACGGCTGCTAAAGAAGCGCTTGAAAAGCTTTGTCAAGCAGACAAATCACCAGATGAGTTCAAACAACATTGCATTAGAGCCAAAGCAGAAACGGCATATTACTGTTCTGTATCTGGTCCTGTATACTTTCATCACTCAGTACGCCTCTATGATGACGTTATTTTAAACAGCAAGGGGGATGAGACAGATGTGTGGAGGTTTGAAAGAGCAATAGTGCTGCGAAAGATATGCAACGATGAAAACATTACCCAAAGTAAAGAGTACAAGGAATTGAAATGTGAAGACTGTATGAAAATGGCTGCACATGAGCTGAACGCGCTAACAAGTTCTAGCATTGGTGAGAGGAAAATAGCAATTTGTTGGGCATCTTTAGGAGAACTTTTGGCTATATTTGAAAGGCGTCTAAGGCCCAGCATAAACCAGTCTGATATTTTCCCCAAGGAACTGGCAGAAACAAACATTGAGACACTTCTGGAGAATGCTTTAGGAAAAAATCAGAATGATACACATGTACTTAAAGTATGCGGCAAAATATTTCGTAACCTAAATAAATTCGACAGGGCAGAGCATTGTCTCAGAAAGTCTCTTGAACTTCGGGAGACATCCTACGCATATCATCATTTGGCTTTGGTACTGATAGCAAAAATAAAAATTCAAGATAAGGAACAAGAAAAATCCAATGTAGCTACCAGACCTGTGTATCAAATACTGGAAAAGGACAAGAGTTTGACTCCAGAGATTATTAAGCAGCTAAAAAAGGCAAGAGAAATGAACAGGAATGAATGGGCATCGTTTGAACTGGGTAGGTTGTATCTGTCTCTGAATCAGCCTGCTAAAGCATTTGAAACGTTTGTTGATACCTTAAAACTTAGAAAAGAACCAAGCCTGAAAATGGAAATAAGTTGTTCTGAACACCAAGGATTTTGTCGCTTGGACATGGCCAAAACGGAAGACAACGCAGAAGAAGCGCGCCAGTATGAAGAGGATGCCAAACACTATTTTCTAAAAGCCATCAGAATAGCAGCCTGCAATGCAAGTCAGCTCAAACACTGGAAGGAAGAAAGCATCGCTTTCCCAACATTAAAAGAAATGTTTCAGGCAAAAGAAAGGAGTGTTAGCACTTTGAGCGAACTTTCAGAATTATGCAGAATGCTTGGGGAACACGGCGAAGCTCTTAAATTTTATGACGAGATAATAAAAATGGACCCGGAGCAGGCCAACGATCCTATCTTCATCACAGAAAAGGTACAGACATACCTAAATGCAAGGCTGTATCAGGACGCTGCTATTTTTCTTGATCTAATGTCTTGTACAGAGAAAGAAAATCTCATCCCACTAGCCGTATATGTAGACGTGTATCTCAATTGCGCTTTCGACTGCATTGAACCCGAGAGACCAAACAAAGAATTCCTTAAGAGACTTCGACAGGCGTTCTATGCATCTAAGAGAGTCGGTGATGGTAAATATAACTTTAAGTTTGATATATTCATTCTGCATAACGAGGACACGGACGGCGATGGCCTAAAGGAGAGATTTTTTAAAACATTTACCAAATATCTTGCTCCTTCTGAAGATATTGCAAGTAGTTTGCAAATCACAATGAATTCGGAGAACGTCCGACCAGGAACAAGCATCAGAACTGAACAAATGAAGCAAATGGAGGATAGTGCCTACATTTTAGTGGTTTTGGAAGAGGAAGACACACAGAGTCCAAACTTTATGCAGTATTTACAGATAGCCCAAAATATACACCAAGACAGTTCCAGCAGAACCACTCTGTTTATTATTCGTTTTAATGATCTAGTATGTACTAGAGAGTTGATAGTATATCCCACAATGGCTTTCAAAAAGGATGTGTTTGATGCTAAGGACCCTGATACTAATTTTTTGCAATGGCTCGAAGAATTTTTCCAGCAAATCTTGGTTGCGAGTTCGCCTTAGGTCAAATACTGCACCGAAAATGGACGTATTCATTGAAATGTAACCCGATTTAATGAAAAAATGAGTCACAGCGACGTTCCTTTGTAGCACTCATCAAAGTTTATCGTATCAGCAAGTTTCTTGGATATTGGTGTAAATGTTTCATACAGGGTGCCGAGTACTATTTGGTTTTAAATCAAAGTCAAAACTTCAGCAATTAGTGTTAAATAAAGGTAACGATCAGGTTCATTTAATTGCAATGTTGTGGTAGTAATAGATACGTGTACAGGCATCTAGATTGACGACTTTAGCATAAAAATGGATTGAAAATAAAAATTTAAAACACAGTTTAAGCAAAGTCAGTGAAACGTGAAATATGGTTCACAGCGACCTATTTTTAACATGAAGTAATGCTCATAAAGATTCATAACAAGCTTCATACATTATGCAAAATGGGTTATGAGCTAAGCACCTTTGTTTGTAGTAAGGTGTATAACTAATAGTAACGCATAAAAGGTCATATAGTTTGATCGTTCAGCATAAAAAGAGACATAAACAGAACCGGGAAATTTTAACCAAAGTCAATCAAGCATGAAATTAAGATTACACTGATCTACTTTTTAATGAGATTTTTATACTTTGAAAAGTGAATCCCCTAATTAGTATTCATGAATCGATATGCAACAACATAAATACAGGCTGTAATAAAGACCATCATTGGAAAAAAGGTATACGCAAAAACGTAACAAAAGCCATGATCATGTGAAATATAGGTCACATGGTCCTTACATTTTGGTAAGGATATGGCACTAATTCAATTGCATACAATCGTCTACTGCAATAATCCTAGCATGAACAGAGCTTGTGGAATAACCATAAAACACTCAATTTTATCAGTCATGTAAATTTTAAATATATAATACCTTAAGGCCTGAACTATAAATAAAAACGTAAATGTTTGATTGTGGTGTCGTGTTTTACGATACTGTAAAACACATAGGCTATTAGTGCCTTCCTCAAAAGATGCACGACTATAAGTAAAAGCTATAGCCAATTGTAGGATTTGAACCCACAGAATATAAATTTAATGTGTTGGGGTTTTATTGTACTAAGTTAGATCTCTAATTCCTCTAAATGATGATGACTCGTTTTTTTTTTTCGGGGGGGGGGGGGGTGTGCTAATACTGCCTTGGAATTGCAAAGAAAGGTAGACACACTCGAGATCTTTTGTGTATTCTAGGTCTTATTGCAAACCTGGATAAGACAAATGACATTGTTATTTGAAATGGTTTTATACTTAAGAATTCCGAAAAAGTGGACTTATCATAATGAGAACATTGCAACTTATTTTGGAGTATTGCTTTTAATGAGACGGAAGTGGTTGGAAGTAATTAAAATTCTTGCTATTGGAGCTAACAAATCTTTAATTCTTGCAAGAAATTCAAAAGAAAAATCGGATCTATATCACTGAACATTGTGTTCAAATCATTCAATGTTCCTATTAAACCCATTACCATGAATTTGGGAATACAAGAATAAAAATATATATAAAGAAACTCCATCAAAAGTTCTGTAAATTTTATTTATCTCTTGGAAGAAAGTCTTCAAACATGGCAATTCTTAGTGAAATATAACATTACAATATATATATATATATATATATATATATATATATATATATATATATATATATATATATATATATATATATATATATATATATATATATATGTTAGATGGACATAATGTTGGTGTAAATCGTTGTATATGTGCCTAATATACCTTGTTATTGATATCCCAGAAAAAGCTATATGATGTTAAAAGCACTGCATGATAGCAAGAGAAAAACTTCAGCAGCTTATATAATTCGTAAATATGGGTTTGAACTCAGTGGATATCACACGATATTGGTGATATTGATTTATTTCTTGTGCAATTGTCACGACGACTAAAGGATTAATATATGCAAAAACAAAATGCACGATGCAGTAAATCGACCAGCCTTTTTAAAGTTCAACAATAATTATACATTCTTATTTAGAATCTGAAAAATTCGTTTATGTAGCAGCATATAACGAAGTATGACAGCTATACGCTCTCATTTGATTAAAAGAACTTCTAATTCAGCTATAATGTAGTCACAGGTATAATAGACAAAACAATGTCTATAGAGAATTTAGATTATGTTATTTTTATGACACATTGGAAATTAAAAATAAATTCAATTTGTTTTTATTAATTAGCCCAAAATTTTCAGAATTACCATTTATATTTCTTCTAGTTGCTATTACGAATACCCATCTGTTGTATTTTTTCTTGCAATTTATTTTGAAATAAATCTGAAGATGTAATCTGAAAAACAGCACAATTTATATATTTTGTTTTCAGGATAAAGAAACAAAATAATACAAATTGTTTGGGTTTTTTGTATATTCTGTCATATGTATGCGATAGAATTGCTTGCCACCATTTTGTAGGTTGAGAAAATACCAATGTGTTTCCACCCCAGTTATATATTTTCTTCATTATATAATATTGTATTTTGAGTAGAGGCATTATAGAAAACCAATAAAGTTTTTAGAAGTAGAAGAATATATATATATATATATATATATATATATATATATATATATATATATATATATATATACACACATATATACATATATACATATATACATATATATATATATATATATATATATATATATATATATATATATATATATATATATATATATATGTGTGTGTGTATATATGGGTGTATATATGTGTGTGTATATATATATATATATATACATATATATATATATATATATATATATATATATATATATATATATATATATATATACATATATATATATATATATATATATATATATATATATATATATATATATATATATATATATATATATATATATATATATATATATTGCAAAACAACCATTTTGTCATGAGCGAAACAACAAAAAAGTGAACCTCATTAACAAGTAAAATATGAAATCAGTGACATCCCTTTATGGTAAGCGTATGGTAACAATAAACGTAAATACAATCAGCTGTTTGAGGACACTATCCTAAAAAGAATGTAATAAAAGTGGATAACCCACAAATTCTAAAAGATTTAATTAAGCGTGAAATATGTCACTGCGGTCTAATTTGGTGATGAGAGTAGTAGAAGAAAGTAAGAATTCGAGCTCAACAACCCCTCTCCCCACCCCTCCAGACCTCCAAACAAATACAAAATACCTAGGTAACGTAATAGAACACATGTTGCAATCAATAATTGCGTTAAGAATCCGAGCTCAACAACCCCTCTCCCCACCCCTCTAGACCTCCAAACAAATACAATAGAACACCTGTTGCAAAATACCTAGGTAACAGGTAAAATTTAATTACGTGATCTTCCAGAATAAGCAAAATGATATGTCAGACTCAATTTTCCAAATCATTACGATTTAGCAGAACGTGGCGATTGTGGACTAAATTGCGCATCAGAATTCCAGTAAGGTAAGTGGTATTATATAAATTTTATGTTATATCATACTTCTTTTGATAATCTTTCTCATATTTGCTGATCCTCATGGGTAGAATATCTGTTAACATGTTGTCAATAATACGAAATTCACGTATTAAATCGTCCATACTATATTTTACTCCTCGTAGGTAAGATCTTATTTGATCAAGTAGTTTTTTGTAAATTATAATTGATGTTAAGCAGCCGTGCTTTTTTATCGAAATTTTAGGTTCAACTTTTTTACAAGCTGCTGTAAGAGAAACACCAACACCGGATATGATTAACAAAAACGGGTTTAATGATATACCACTTGAAATTATGCCAGAACTAGTCATTAACAAGGGTAGATATGATATTACTCGAAGGATCTTGTTATAATATTTGTAGCAGTTTTTACGCACCAAAGTTTTTTGTGATAATATTTGTAGTATTGTATTAGTGCGTCCACATCCTGTCCTGGAATATCTTTTGAAATATGATTGAAATCAACTATACTTTTTTTCATTATAATATTTGTTCACATAATCTCAGGCTTGATTAAGTAACTAGTTGAGGTGTTCCAGACACAAATTCCAGACAATACCAATATGACGCAGCAGTTAATTTTTTGTCATCTGCTATTAGCATAAAAGTTTCTTCAACATCTTTGTTTAACACAATAGACACGGTTCCAGAGAAATTATCAGTCGAGTGACGCCATGGAAATAAGGTAAATATATTAAACTTTACACTGCTAAACACGGACAATCTATACACACCAGTGACCTCTGCAGTATGTTTGAGAGTGTTATTTTGCGGCGACCAAGTAGATATTCCAGAAGCAACAGTATAAACAATATTTTTAATCTGCTTGTGAGGAATTTTAATCATACTTGTTTTCTCAACAATACTAGGAATTCCACTAATAATATCGTTGAGTTTCGTGTTAATATTATCGAGTGTAATATCAACAGACGGCGGACTTCCAAAAAATTCGTTATTGGTTTTGTTTATGTTTCTGCGAAAATTTAAAAACGTGCTGATGAGATTAGTAAAATCAGTTTTGAACTTAGTGATTTCATTGTTGATATCATCAACATATTTCTTTGTTACAGCATCAAAATCAAACTCTGGTGTTCTAAGGTTAGTAATGCTATTATTGTTCATGTTGAGAAACGCGTACATTGTACTACCACGCACCGACATGTCATTTGATTCCTGATCATCAACATATTTCTTAGTAGCAGCGTCATTATCCTCAGTTGGGTTTCCAAGGTATGTAATTTTGTTCTGGTTCATAACAATGTTCCCCGTAAATAAATCACCTGCTTTTCTAACATAATTGCTAACTGACCTACCCGAATCTTCTATCTTACCTTGATTATTAAAAGTAACAATATTATTAGCAACTGCAGTAGGATTTCGTATTAGTACATCTGATAGTTGTACATTACTCGTCTTTAATCGTCCTTGTTTGTCCTGGAAAACTACAACTTCATTTGGATCTACACTTGCAACGTTTAAAAAATTGTTGATTTCATTTTTGAGCTTATCAAGAGTCGCATACTTGGATAAGTCACCCTGGTAACCTTCTGTTAATAAATCTACTGCTAATGTTCCAAATTTTGTATAGTAGCTCATTATACATACCGTTCTACACAAAATTGTTGGTTTAATATAACATAAAATTATACGATGGCGAAGATAATAAACTTTGACACCGAGCGATTGGTGAAGCATAAACATAACAATGAACTTCCAGACTGTCATTATCTTATTGTTGGGAGAACTGGATCTGGTAAAACAAATTTGTTATTAAATCTTTTACTCAATAATAACTTTAACTATGATAAGGTGTATATTTACACCATCAACCCCCAACAAGACAAATACAAATTATTAAACGAGTATAATGATAAACTTCGTGATGAACTTGGCATTGGTGATGATATATTTTTGATAAAACAACCAGAAGAACTCGTTCCAGTGAATGAACTCGATTCGTCAGAGCATAAGATAATCGTCTTTGATGATATTCCGCTAAACAACGAGGAGATGAACAAGATTAGATCATATTTTTCACTATCACGTAATAAAAGATGCAATTCTGTTTATCTTGCCCAAGGTTTTTATAATGTTGATAGGTTTATTAGGCGAAATACGGGTTGTTTCATATTATTTCCCGGACTAGATAATGTGGATGTGAGAAATATTGCAAACGAACAATGTGGTGATGTCACAAAAGATAAATTTATCGAATTATATCATCGAGCAACTAAAGATCGATATAGTTTCTTTTTATTTGACAAGCTAGCGCGTGATCCAACCAAGATGTTTCGTTGTTGCCTAGAGACGTTTCTATGATATAATTTTGTAAAGCGTATAAAAATAATGGACAAACATCATCAGAAAATCGAACTACTAAAAAAGTTTCTCGAAACTCGAGCGGCCTTTAAGAAAAAGGTGGAAGAAGCTCGACGTGGACAATTGACTGCTACAGAAACAACAGCTACGATTTTCAGACCAATAACTGAAGCAATATTAGGTAAACAACCTGAAACTAAACCACTATCAGAAGAAGAACTGAAACAACTGAAAGAAAAAGGTTTGGTTGGAATTGTTAAAGAACAACAAGAAGCAGCTGCTGCAAAAATCATTACTAAATCTGATGAAGACAAAAGAAAACTAGCTGAGTCACTTACAGCAAATATAGCTGATCCTGCTGCTAGACAGGCTGAAACAGATCGATTGATAAACAATCCGCTAGAACTTGAGAGAAGATTAGCAGAGTTAACAACGCAAGGAATAACAAATATTATAACAAATCTATCAGGAGAAATAAAAGATATCAAAGAGGAGCAAAAAAGAGTTGGTGAGGCTACTGTAAAGTTTATGGATGTTGAACAGCAAAGATTTTATTTTATAAAAAGAGCAAATTATGAGATAAAAGATGATGAGTATGATGAATTTGTAAAGAAAGAAAATATAAGAGATATTGATAATATAGACAAGTGGAATGATGGAGAATATAAAACATTGATCGATAGATTAAATGAGATAATAAGAGATGGAGCTGGTGCTAAAGATGAATTAAACACGGTTAAAGAGATTGATAATATGATTCCACTTTATGAAAGAATGAGAAACGGTGTTATTGCTTCAACATTTGGAAGAACAGCAGAAAGTGGTAGACCAAAAGGTTTTGGTAAGGGGTGGAATTTTAAAAGAAAATTTATTACACTTGATAAAATTCGTGTAAAAAAAATTAGAGGAGCAAAAACAGGAGATGGTGTGAAAATATTTACATCAAACGCAGACATAGTCGATCGGCTAATGCTGTTGATATCCTCTAAAGAAGATGGTAATGAAAGTTTAGAGATTGATAACGAAATTATTGATATACTTGATCATCTAAGATCGAGTGGATTACTAACATCATCCGAGTACGAAATTTTACACCGCGATCTTATCTAAAATATTAGTATAATGCAAACAACATTATTGCTTGATTCATCACAAATAACAGGAAACAGCGCGAATTTTACAGTAAATTACAACCCATCTATAGAACTAGATCCTGCAAAACAGTATGAGATTGGATTAATTTCTTGTACTTGTTGGAACGCCATGCCGAATATTAAAAATGGGGTTAATGATGAAATTTTAATCGTTAATGTTAAACAATCTCCAACATCACAAAAAGAGTTTATTGATATACAATACAAACTACAGATTCCACAAGGAGCTTATAACATTACTGATCTAAACAGAACAATAAAAGAGCTTCTAACAAAAGCTGGTGGGAATGCTGATAATTTCGAATTAGCGGCGAATTATAACACCTTACGAGCTAGGATAACAGTGAAAAGAAATATGAAAGTCCTCTTTGGAGAAAGAAGTATTGGAAAGATGTTAGGTTTTACTAGAGATTTATACTATACCACCGGTGAAGATAAATCTTTGACATTTGATGGAGAACTACCAGTAGATATCACAGAAGTAAATACAATACTCATCAATTGCTCTATCGCATCTGGATCTTATACGTCAAAAGGCAACCGCGGGCAAACGATCTACAGTTTCTCACCAGAAGTCCCACCAGGTTCTCTCATGCAAATCAATCCGCGACAGATTATCTACTATCCAATAACACCTGAGAATCAAATTACAAGCATTACAATGCAACTCACAGACCAATCTGGACGACAAATAGACGTGAACAACGAGATAGTCACGTATTACTTACACCTACGCACTGCCTAGACATGTGATTTTGTGTACATAATTTTATAAAATGAGACGAAGAAAAGTTTATCGAAGAAAAATCGTAGGTGGATTTTTTGGAAATATATTTACAACAATTGCAGAGAATATTCCAGGAATCGCGCGTAAAGTAGCGCCCATTGCACTTGACGCCGGTAAAGCTTTCGCTACATGGGGCGGCATCTTCAGCAGGCACTGCAGTAGGGCAAAAGATTGCTGATAAGATTAAAGGACCTTCCCCATCAGAAATAAAACGAGTAATATCAGATATTGCACCAACAGAAGAAACAAAACGAGCTATGATAGCTACAACAAAAAAATTATTGTCGCCGAGTGGTGAAGAAATAGTACGTAAACTTGTAAAGAAAACAAAACCGATGACCCCTGCTGCCTTTTAATTTTGTGTAACGATTATAAAATAAAATGTCCGCTAAAAACTATCTCGATCTTGCAGAAGAAATTGATACTGACGATGCTGTAACAGAATTAGAGTATGTCGAGTATTTAGATGAAAACTCGAACGAACCGAATAAAACCGGAGTTAGAACTTTTAACACAAGAGACGAGGACGTGTTTCTACTACCCCATAAGGCAACGTTAGAAGTGCGTGGCCGAATATTAACTGCAGCAGGTGGTGATATTGCAGCTAATGTAGAAATCGCTCTCGTCAATAATGGCTGGAGCTTGTTTAAGAGTGCACGATACCAACTGGCCAATCAAACCGTAGAAGATATTTCAATGCATTTACCCATAGCGAGTACAATACTTAATATCGTTTCGTTTAGCGATGATTACTCTAGATCAGTGGCCACAAACCTGATGTGGTTCAAAGATACTGGACTAGGGACAACTGTGTCGAACGAGTTTAAAACTGGAGAGCTAGCTGATGCTGATGTTGCAAACAGAAATATTCTAACCCCAGCTGGAGCTGATGCAGCTGCACAACATACTGTTCCAGCATTAACCGCAGATGCAGCTGGTGGTGCTATAGTAGCGAATGCAATAAGAAACGCAAATAAAAATCTACGACGATTAAATTTTAACGAAGGATTTGCTAAACGAAAAGCACTTGCCGCAGAATCTCGCCAAATAACGATGATGCTTCCGTTAAGTACAATATTTGGATTTTGCCGTGATTATAACAAAGTGTTTCGAGGAATAAAATATACGCTTATATTAGATCGAGCTGATCAAAACGATTGTATAATACACGCCGGTGGAGTGGCTGAGGGACAGTTTTCTATTACAAGATTAGCACTGTGGATGCCTCGGGTTGTCCCTTCATTAGCTAAAATGATGGAGCTCGAATCTTTACTAGCCACCTTTACAAAAAAGATACACTTCCAACAGAACAGGATTTATCAAACAGCCATTCCCAACGCGACTGATTTTACGTGGCGTGTAACGACCACGCCCAGCGAACAACTACCGCGACACTTGTTCGTCGTATTTCAACGACAAGAACGTTGTAACAATCAGGAAATAAACAACTCCGTATTCGATAACCCAGACGTTAGACGAATATTTGTGAGAGTAAATTCCAAACAGTATCCCGAACGTGCAATCGAATGTAATTTTGCCGTAGACGCCACTAGAAACATATCTCGGCCGTATATGTATCTTATGGAAGCAATGCAAAAATATCAGAACGCGGACAGTGGATCTCAAATATCAATAGAAGAGTTTCGATCGCTCTATCCCATCTTTTACTTTGACGTATCAAAACAATTTGAGCGTGTTGTGGGATCGACTGCAGATATTGAGGTCACGTGGACACTGGGCGCTGTGCCAGGTGAACAGTATAACGTATACGCGCTATTGGTTAGTGATCGATTTCTGACCATCGATTCAATCAAAGGAAGAATGACAGTACAAGTTTAATCTAACAACTTGGATATAACATTATGAAAACCAAATACACAACTCGAGAAATATACCTAACATCTGGTCAAGTTGAAAAATTATCAGCAGCTGTTGCTAAACACAGCTCTGTTTCTTTGATGATCTCTCCGGAAACTTCAAATAAAATTGCAGTAAAAGTCATGCTAACGCAACAACAAATCAATAAACTCGATCGCAACAAACCTTTTGTGCTGAAATTATCTGTTTCTCAGGTAACTGCAATGTCAAAAGAAGGTGGATTTTTTGGACCAGCGTTATCAGTAATAGCTAGCAAAGTTTTACCAGTACTTGGTACACTTGGACTTGCGGCTGCGTCAGGAGCAGTCTCTGGCGCAACGAAGAAAGCAGTCAAAGGTCGTGGTATCAAACAAATCTATCGTTAATTTTATGTAACAGTATAAAATAAAATGCCAACGAAAAAGTCGCCGAAAAAAACAAAATCATCGAAAAAAAAGAAAACAACAAAACGCAAACAAACAAAACAAGGAGGAATCATTCCTTTCGCTCCACTTTTAGCGGGACTAGCGGGAAGTCTGCTGCTAAACTTACTAGGAATCGGACGCGGATTAACTCTACCAGGGACCAGACGTTATTGAGCAATTTTGACATCATTGAAAAATTGAAGGACGTTGTTGGATTTCGAGGAGTATTTTCCAAGGATGTACTCGATGACGTACCAACAGGCGGTTCTTGTGTTGTAAATATTGAAAACTTCAATGATGGCTCTGGCACCCACTGGGTTGCTGTCCACGATAACAATTATTTTGATTCGTTCGGACTTCCTCCAAGCGATCTCATAAAAAAATATATTAAAAAAAAATTTGATAAAATAAATTATTCGTCTAATCAACTACAGCCGATTGGAACATCAGCTTGTGGTTATTATTGTATCATGTTTGTCAGACAAATTCACCAGAGTAAAAGCTCTGGGAGTAAAAACTTTTTAAAGTTTATTTTACAATTTGATGAGCATCCTTCTCATGCGAATGATAAGATTGCAATCAATTTTATCTAAAGTCCTTGATATAATAATGTCAACATACTGTCTCAAATGCAAAACTAAAACAGAGAACAAGGATGAGATGACGGAAAAAACGAAAAATAATAGAACGATGTTAAAAAGTATTTGTGCAATCTGTGGTAGAAAGAAAAGTATGTTTTTGAAAAAACAAGTAGGATCTAGCGTTGATAGAGTTATCTTGATCGACGATTAATTTTATGAAACAAAATAAAATAAAATGAAATGCAATTGTGATTGTGACAAAGATCTTTGCATAGAACAAGATAAAATCATTACGTACTGTCAACGTTGTAACAACAGAGAAATAATAGGGTTAGGTATAGATATACATAAAATTATTGGTAAATTACCAAAACCAAAAGGCGGTTGGACCTTACAATCCGCTAGATCAACAACTAGATGAAAACGATAATCCATTGCCGGGACAAGAGCCTTATAATCAAGTGGATGCAATAGCAATGCGTCACGATATCTGTTATCGTGATCATGAAAACTCGAAAGCAGATTGTGATAAAGTAATGTTAGACGAATTATATGATATGGAGCCAACAAATCTACGAGAACGTTTTGATAGAAGATTTGTTCAGGGAATGATAGTAGCAAAATATAAACTCGGGCTTGGAAAAGAATTATACGATGATCTTGCATTCGAACTACACAGACCTAAAACAAAAAATTTCCGAGACGTAAAGTTGTTGCAAACGCTGTAGATGATATCTGGGCAATAGATTTGGTGGATGTATCCAATCTGGCTCAGTTTAACGATAATAAGAAATATTTGTTTAATGTCACAGATGTTTTTAGCAAATACGCTTTCAGTGTGCCAGTTTCAGATAAAATAGGAACGTCAATCACTGATGCGTTAAAACAAATAATAACGAGTACAGAAAGAAAGCCAAACAAAATCTGGAATGATCATGGAGCCGAGTTTTTTAACAAAAAGTTTGAACAGTTTCTAGAACAAAATAATATAAAAAAATATGTTACAGGAAACGAAGGCAAAAGCGTTGTTGTCGAGAGATTTAATCGCACGCTAAACGAAAAATTACACAAACATATGACAGCTAAAAACACCAACAGGTACATCAATGACCTTTCTCAAATCGTAGGCGAATATAATAACACGAAACATCGAACCATCAAAATGTCACCCAATGACGCTATCAAAAATCCAATATTAGCAAACGAAAACATGTACCGCAGACATAAATTTAAGGTCGGTGATAAAGTTAGAATCTCTTTGACTAAAAAGATATTTGAAAAAGGATTTACTCCAAACTGGAGCGAAGAAGTATTTGTTGTTGATAAAGTACTCTTAACAGTACCTGTAACGTACGCGTTAAAAGATCTGGTAGGGGAACCTATAGTAGGTAGTTTTTACGAACAAGAACTACAAAAAACTGAACAAGATGTTTTCGTTATCGAAAAAGTGATTAGGAAAAAAGGAGATAAAAGTTTAGTCAAATGGCGTGGGTATAGCGATAAATTTAACAGCTGGATTCCAACCCGGTCGATTTTATCGACTGTGAAATAATGCTATTATAAATTTCCTCATACTTTCGTTTGATAGATACACCTTTTACTGGTTTACATAATGATATTAGATATTGTCTGCGATCGTCAGAGATCGTCATAAGATTAAAAATCTTGACAAAGATGAAATCAAATTTTATATTTTTCTGTCGACCTGAAATTTTAATGTTTAAGAAAGGTCTGATTAACTGCAAAAATACCTGCTGTTCGGTAACGGTAAAATCAAATTTTATAATTTTTTTTAGCAAAGTGATACTTGACATTATATTTTCCAGTGGTTGGTCTGCGGTAATTAGATCTGTCAGTAACAGTGACTATTTCACCATCTTCAGATTCGTTGTTATATAAAATATCATCTTCGTTATAACCAACAGATTTGTCTATCATATCATTAGAGATTGTGGAGACCTTATTGCTGATATCACTAGTATCTTCTTCGTATAGTTGATCGAGTCGTTTCATCATATCCATATTATAATATACTTTTTATCTAATTTGTTGTTATAAGATGACTGACAAGGTAAAATATCACCAAAAAGTTAAGGTATTAAATTACCACGAACTGACCGAAGCAGTAAGAAAATGCCTGTCAGGTTATAGTTCATATTCCGTTGACGTTATTGTAATGCAAGGTGATTCTCATAAAATATTACTAACAGAAGCAGAAAAAAAAAATTAATGATAGTGCAGTAACGACACTAAAATTTGATTGCGATGATATCATAGCATTTGCTCATCATTGCTTGACTAAAACCGAATTACAAAATATTATTAATCATTATATCTAAAAATAATACTAGCATCATATTTGTTTGAAAAAGCTGATTTTGTTGCTCCATCAGCTACAAATTTTACTGCTCTGGGATTTATATTATAATATTTCGCCGCAGCTGTAATTGATTTGAATTTGATCTCCTCATCCGTTTCAAGGTTTAACGAAATAACAGGTTTTATTGGGCATCTAAAATTAATACCACCACCTCGTCCTTTTCTCACATTTTCCTGTTGGGTCACTAGCTCCAGATTTTCCAATCGATTGTCTGTTTTTACGTTATTGATATGATTAATAACCAGACCATTGGGTATAGATCCGTTGAACACCTCGTAAACAAACCTATGACCAGTATAACAAACTTGATCTGTCGATGTTCCTCTAACAGTTACTATAAGATACCCCATATTGTTCATGGTACCAAGAACTTTTTTAGTTTTTCTGTTTCTTATAATACCACGATCGTTAACCTCGTATAAATCAAAGACCTGGTGCGGCTGAAACTTGTCTTGTAAGGATAAATTTTCAATATTATCATCAGTGACTTTACCGTTCGCATGATATACTCGTTTCCCCTCTGGGATATCATCGCAGAACAACGTGTAAATAAAATCTTTTCTAAACATCGTAATCCTCTCAGCATTATCTCCCTTTACACTAATCATATAACCCGCTGGCGTTGCTTTACCAACAGATGTTCCAGTAATGATATTAATAACCGAACCAAGTGCATTTCCAGCGTACAGGTTGTACTTCGGATAAACATGATATACCTCTTGCTTGATAGCGCTCGTCAGATTTTGTGTCATTATATTATAGGTGATATTTTTTATCTCTAATTGTTTTTCTAGCGCATGCGCAGTGTGCGGTAAATTATCAATTAGATATTAGACTATAGTATAGCGATGTTGAAATTGCGTGATATAGCCAAGAAGAGACTTATTGGAGAACCTGTTAAAATAGCGACTGCTTTTGCAGGTTTTGATAATAGTTATCAGTTTGATAATCAAAATGTTTTAGTAAATTTTACTGAAACAAATCTCTTTCATCTGCTACAGACGACTGTAAAACGTGAGCTTGAAAAACACAAGGGTCTAAGATTGTTAGTGCAATATCACGTTATATTTTCAAAACTACTTGTGACGGAAGAATCTACTAACAAGGAAATTGCAGACCCTTACATCAACGCAAAATCTAGACGTGTTTTACTTGGTAGTGATCTTTTGTCACTATCTAATGAAATACACCAAGAAATTTGGAAAAAATAGAAGAATTTACCGAATTAGGTTCGGGTTGGAAGTTTGAAATGATCAAGGAAATTTTGTTTCACACGATGAAATATGACGCATTACGCGGTAGTTCGTATATCGACCTGCCACCAAAAATAAAAAATAAACAGTGCTGTATAAACATAAAAAACGTCGATAGCAACTGTTTCCAATGGGCTGTTCTTTCCGCGCTATTTCCAGCAGAAAAAAATGCTGATCGTGTTGAGAAGTATATCAGTCACGTGTCAAGATTAAATTGTGCTGGTATTGACTTTCCAGTGGCAGAAAATCAAATACCAAAGTTTGAAAAGCAAAATAATGTTTCGATTAACGTTTTCGGATTAGATGACAAAGAAAATGTCTATCCGGGGTATATTTCAGAAAAAGCTTCACAATCGACTATCAATTTACTGTTTTATAAAAATCATTACGTTTGGATCAAAAACTTTAACAGACTAGTTGGAAGACAGTATAATAAAAATAACAACAAAAAGTTCTTTTGTTATCGCTGCTTGCACGGTTGTAGAGACAATGAAACATTACAAAAGCATTTGCAGTACTGTAGTGACGTACAAAGAATAACAATGCCATCTAAAAAAGATAGCGTGTTACAGTTTGTCCATCATAATCACAAACTAAAAATTCCTTTCGTCATATACGTCGATTTCGAATGCTTACTTCAACCTGTACTTGGCGTAGAAAATGATCCTAACCAATCGAGTACAAGAAAAATTCAAAATCATGTTCCATGTGGAGTAGCGTACAAGGTAGTTTGTTGCGCTGATTCGAGATTATCTAAACCAATCCAACTCTATCGTGGTAAAAATCCAGCTGTCTGGCTTCTCAAGCAATTGATCAGCGAAGTTGATCATATAACTTATCGTTTGAAAAGAGTAACTCCAATGTTAAAATTAACACCTCAACAAGAATCCGATCACGAGCAAGCAAAAATTTGTTATATTTGTGAAAAAGCTTTTGACACTGACAATGTCAGGAAAAAAGTACGTGACCATTGCCATTTGACCGGACAGTATCGTGGAGCGGCTCATGACCAGTGTAATTTAAAATTTCACGCTCCAGATTTTATTCCGGTTATTCTTCACAATTTTCGAGGATATGATAGTCACATCATCGTAGAAGCTTTTGGTGATCCTGAGATAAAAGCTCATCTAAAACTCAATAATGTCATCAAATGCATTCCAAATAATTTTGAAAAGTATATGTCAGTTACGCTAGGTAAATTACGTTTTATTGACAGCCTGCAGTTTATGGCAGCATCGTTAGATGAGCTAGTAAAAGGTTGTAGTAAATTTAATAACCTAAGAGACTGTTTTGGAGATAAATTTAATCTACTAGCTAAAAAAGGAGTTTTTCCATGCGAATATCTCGACGATTGGAGTAAATTTGATGAAACATCTTTACCTGGCAAAGACAAATTTTACTCACAACTTAAAAATGAAAACGTAACCGATGACGAGTACAGGTATGCACAAGATATCTGGAAAGAGTTTGATTGTGAGACTTTTGGTGATTATCATGATTTGTATTTGAAAACTGACGTGTTATTATTAGCATATGTTTTTGAAAGTTTTCGAGAAGTGAGTTATAATAATTACGGACTAGATCCTTGCTGGTATTATTCTGCCCCCGGACTGTCATGGGATGCTCTGTTAAAATTTAGTAAGGTAAGGTTGGAATTACTGACTGATGTTGATATGTTCAATTTTATCGAAAAAGGTATCCGAGGCGGTATTAGCGTGATAACGAAGAAATATGCTGAAGCAAACAACAAATATTTCAAAGAGTATAATCCTGACCTTCCTTCAAAGTATATAGTTTATCTAGATTGTAATAACTTGTACGGGTATTCGATGGCAGAATCAATGCCGTTTGGTGGATTTCATTGGATCACGGCTGATCAATTTCTATCAGAGACAGAAAAAAAGATACCCGACGATGTTTCGTATTTCGTTGAAGTTGATCTCGATTATCCAACTTCGCTACACAAATTACATAACGATTACCCTTTCTGCGCGGAATCGATGGTTATAGAATATAGTTTGTTATCAGAAGAACAACAAGCGTCAGCATTACCAAGGCAACATTCTATGGTAAAGAAACTAGTACCAAATTTGCTTCATAAAGGTAATTATGTTTTGCATTACAAAGCTTTAAAACAAGCAGTCGATGCTGGTCTCGTGTTGAGAAAAGTTCATCACGTACTAAAATTTAATCAGTCGCCGTGGATGAGAGGTTATATTAACTCGAACACTACAAGAAGAGCTGCGGCAAAAACTGATTTTGAGAAAAACTTTTTCAAACTGATGAACAATTCTGTTTTTGGTAAGACGATGGAGAATATTAGGAAACGCGTAAATATCGAACTAGTTAATGATGTCAATCGCAGAAACAAACTTGTGTCAGACGACGATTTTGTGAGCATGAAAATATTTAATGAAAATCTTGTTGCGATACAAAGAAGAAAAGTAAATCTAAAACTAAACAAGCCGATCTATGTTGGAGCTGCAGTGTTAGATTTATCAAAGTGGCTGATGTACGATTTTCATTATAATTTTGTTAAAAATCAATGGCCGGCTAGTAGATTATTATTTACTGATACTGATTCGCTCGTATATGAAATCGAATGCGAGGACGTCTATCAGGATATGCATGATAATAGATATCTGTTTGATCTTTCTGATTACCCACGTGACAGTAAATTTCATGACGACACAAATAAAAAGGTTATTGGTAAGTTCAAAGATGAAATGAATTCGAGCGCTATCAAATACTTTATCGGATTACGTAGTAAAATGTATGCCGTATTGTTAGACAATAATAAAATAACAAAAAAAAGCAAAAGGTCTGCCTCGTGATTTTGTTAAAAAGTTTATAAAATTTGATGACTACAAGTATGCGCTTGATGGCGGTGTTAGTTTTATAAGAGCTATGTCAATTCGGACAAATCATCATAAGCTCGAAACAGATGTCCTTATCAAACGCGGTTTGAGCAATTTTGATGACAAACGTTATTGCGAAAATGAGGTAGATACACTTGCACTTGGGTATTGTCATGATGATAGAGATATACTTGACATTATCTTTGCAAACTAAAATTTTATCTAAACTTAAGAAATAATGTTTGAAAATTTGACAGTGACAAATAGCTACAGTAGCAAAATCAAATATCTAATGATGGACGACAAACCATTGACAGTTGAAATTAATAATGAAACATCAGGCATATGCTTTAGTGGTACCCGTGACAAGTTAAAACTTTCGCTCATCAGATCTGATGACAGCGAGTATTTTAATTATATCGAACAATTGTATCAAAAGTTGCTAGCGGAATTTAACAACTTTCACTGTCCGATTAGTCAGCATAAATACACCAAACTTACAATTGATCTTGATCGGTCAAAGGTGTATTTTATCGACAAAAAATACCCTCTTAACAAATCACAAAAAAAAAAGTTTGAGTCCCGTCGTTATGTGAGCGGTAAAGTAAAGTTTAACCTCTATTACCATGATAATGAAATATTTTTGATATCTACAGTTGAGACATTAACAGTTGGTAATGAGGTATAATACCACTTACCTTACTGGAATTTTAATGCGTAATTTAGTCCACAATCACCACGTTCTGCTAAATCGTAATGGTTTGGAAAATTGAGTCTGACATATCATTTTACTTATTGTGGAAGATCACGTAATTAAATTTTACCCGTTACCTAGGTATTTTGCAACAGGTGTTCTATTGTATTTGTTTGGAGGTCTAGAGGGGTGGGGAGAGGGGTTGTTGAGCTCGGATTCTTAACGCAATTATTGATTGCAACAGGTGTTCTATTACGTTACCTAGGTATTTTGTATTTGTTTGGAGGTCTGGAGGGGTGGGGAGAGGGGTTGTTGAGCTCGAATTCTTACTTTCTTCTACTACTATGAGCGTATGGTGCTCTTAAAGATGCATCCTATCTCCAAGTTTGGAGAATCAAGCTAAAACAGTATATACGCTGGGTCAGGCTATAAACGCAAACCAAAGCGAGTACGATGTGAAATATAGATCACTGTATCATTCGTTTGAGGTTAGGGTGTGATTTTAATATATGTATACACTCATCTAGTTTGATGATTATACATTGAACAAAGCTTGAGAAATAAAACTAGATTAACGTAACAACAAAGGCGCTTGATCACTTTTACCTACTTTTGTTATGAGGATTCATTCAATTCCATCCTTTCCCGCAATTTATGAATTTAGTCAAAACACTATATACTCGGAGCGCAAAATCCATTTGGTCATGAACTAAACGCAAAATTTTAAACTAAAGCAGTGTAATGTGACATGTAGATCATAGTGAAAATCCTTTTCGCAAAGAGTGTGGTACTAATACAGGCACATAAAATTCTCTATTCCGATGTATCCAGGCTAGTCATTTCTAATTTAACTAAAAATCAGTGATGTGTTAAATAGGGGTCATCTTTACTTTTATGGTATGAAAATAACGTAGTAATCATCAAGAGGCATCCCCCACAAAGACGTTTCATTTTTTTAGGCATCATATATTAAAGTCACCAGCCAGGCCTGATGCAATGGAGAGTTTCAAACCCGGACCCTTTCGGCTGTGAGTACGGTACAATAACTTTCTTTTCTTGAGACTAAACCCAATTCGTAGAATCAAGAAATAAGTCACAGTGATATGGTTTTGTGATGAGCTTGTAGTACTCGTTAATATGTGTCCAAGTACCATGATTCATGACTCTAGATTTTACAGCATATATAAAGGGTACTTTAAAAATCTTTATTTATTAGCTACACGCAAACACTAAATCTAAAGCTTGAAATATTGGTAAACAGGACCTTCTTTTGTAGTAATGGAATAGTTGTACAACATGTAGTTTGATGATTCCGTGATGAACAAAGCCTTTGACATAAATTTAGAATTAACCAGTCAATAAAGCATGAAATAGTGGTCAGTGTGACCATCTTTTTTGACGAGAGTGTAGTATTCAACAAAATGTAGCCTCTCACCAAGATCAATGATGCCGTTTATAAAAGCATTATACGACAGATACAAAAACGAATGTTACCATATGCAAAACTTAACCCTAAGCCAGTAAATCGTGACAAGCATTCAAACTGTCATTCCTTGGCAGTAAGGTTGTGGTACAAAACAGACATCCATGCAATCATCGAGTTTGATCGTCAAAGTCAGTAAATCGTGTTTAATAAATGTGTCCTACTCATCAAAATGCAACACGTCACCAACTTACATGAGCCAATGATTTACAGTATTTACACTGCGCAAAACACCTGAGCTAAACGAAGCAACCTAACCAAGAATATTTGGTTTGGTTGGTGTTATGTTGCACAACAACACAAAAAGATTGTTAAGTCACGAGGCAATAGGAATAGAGAGTCTTTCCCCAGGACACGCCTCAGTAGTCAACTCGTAATGATTCGATGGTAGGATTTCGCTAGTGAGCTTAGCACGCTAACAACTGGACCTGGGGAGAGAGAATGGTTGATATTCAGCTTTGATACACATGCATACTATAATTCTATTTAGTTTAACAATTTATTTACAGTACAGGACCAAAACTTAGTAAAATAAAATAAACTACAATGTGTTATTTTGTTATGAAGCTCCATATAGAAAATATAAATTTCAGCTAATTTTGAGATAGATTTAACTGTCCCTTGACAGCTTTCAAAAATGTTAACGCTACATTAAAAAATCCAAATCACACACACACACACAAACGCACACACAAACGCACACACAAACACAAATACAAAACACACGCACATACTTGACGTGGATAGAAATCTTGTCGTAGTGAGGAGCGGTAGGATGAACATCGGGAGGATATGCAAATTTGACAGAGTTATAGACTAGGTTCCCTTTTATCTCCATTACCTAAATTCATCTTGTTATTTGCAATATAGTTTAGCAACGTTGTCCTGTGCTCATGTTTATAACAATTCCTATAGATTTTGTGGCAACAATAAATCGTTAATCCGATATATTGGTGATATACCTAATGAAACTTAGGAACCGACCACTTAATTTTCTCAGGAGGGGACGGCTTTTCTTTAGAACGAGTATATTCGTTTAATCTGTGTGTGTGTGTGTGTGTGTGTGTGTGTGTGTGTGTGTGTGTGTGTGTGTGTGTGTGAGAGAGAGAGAGAGAGAGAGAGAGAGAGAGAGAGATTTGGATTTTTAACGTGACTTTAACAATTTTTCAGTCATATCACTACGATATCTACGATATCAGTATGGGAGTTTATGGTGATGTCTAATAATGGGGCATCATGCCGCAGACATGGAGCTTGATGTCTCACCTAGTCACATTATTCTGACGCCAGGCCGATCAGTCCTAACACTAACGTCTTAATGTTTGTTAGTGCCATTTTTTTAAGTCTTTGATATGGCTTGGTCGAGTTTTAAACCCGCAAAAAAATTCCTGCATCTGAGGAGCACAGTGTCACGTTTGCTAAGCCCCAGCTATAAAGTCATGTATAAGCTATAATATTACTACAGCGTTGTGTTTGATGTCTAATCATTGCGGCGGGCTACTGTTAAACTCTTACGCAATGTTACATGACTAGCCGAAAAAAAAGCAATCTTGAATCGGCAAAGGCGATAGTTAGCACCACTTCACATCTATGTGTTACAGCTTTGCCCTAGAATCATAGAGAGGCCTGCGGTGTGAGCGGGGCGTATCTTCGTCCGTCCCCACGTTGACAGACAGTGAGAGGGACATTGACCGTTAAGTTTTATTGGATCAGTTCACAGAGACATCATATCGGAATTGAGATAAAGGGTGAGATTACAATTTAGATCCGAATTATAACTTTCAGAACTCTAAGAAATCAGTTTGTCCCTATTCAGTTTCAGCAATAGGGTTACACCGAGAGAGCCATTTGTAATTTGGCGGTTAAACTTAGAGGTAGATTCTTAGGAAAGATAAGCTTCTATAGGGAAGCTTTTAAGGGATAGAGAACTTCCGATTCAGTTGCTTACCGAGTGTCCAAGAGGTGGAGGCGGAATTGAGACTAGCCGAACAGTTGAAGTTGACAGAAATCTAGTCGATGGGGTGAAGGTGGATAGATGGTGGGGGAGGAGAAAAAGGGGTATGGAGTAGAACGTCGTGGAGAAAGAGCAAAATGAGTATAGAAAAGTCGAGGAGATGAGAATGAGTATAGTGAAGTCGAGGAATAGAATGATTTTGGACAAAGATGTGGAGGAAGAGGAGAATGAATTGGGGGAAACATGAGAGAGAAGAATACCACAGATGACTAGAATACAAGGACAGGTGGATATCGATCTCAAGTGATGCAATAGGCTATTATAGGGTCGAGCGGAAGGAGTGTAATGGGGAAATTTGAATCATTTAAACATTGAATTGTTATTCGTTGAATTTAACCTTTATTGTATGTTTAACCATTTAACCGTCGTCTTTGCTGACTGAGATGTACATCTGTCTTTCACTAATTTAACTTCCAACCAAAATCGAGCCTGGGTGGGACTTCTATAATAATTTAATTAAAATATTGGGAGCAAACCCACCCCCATCCTGCACCCCACAGTGGCAGCATCATCAGTGATCTGAATTAGACATACATATCTTTACGACTTAAAGAATTATTCATTAGGAAGTATTAGTGAAAAGTTGTGAGATATTTCCATCCTGTGTATTTTTAATTTGTATAATATCCAGCCTGTGCATGTTATATTTTTATATTCGCATGTTTGATAGATTTCAGTTACTTGCAGTAATTGTGAAGCAAATATCGAGCAAAATATCTTACTCGAGCGAAGTTAGTTATTGTCAACAGGTAAATTTGGGTTAGAAACTTGTAAAATTGTCAATTGTTTAGTAAGTCGATAAAAAGAATCACTTACTGTTATTATCATCACAAAATGGATACAGAAAGACAGATGATTAAAGAATATCGCACCATGGATTTGGAAGATCTAGGGTACGATGGAGTTCGTCTAGCGGCGTTCATAGAATGCAGGAGATGAAAAAAGCAGCCGAAAGAGAGGCTCAGAAAAGGCTAGCCATGATGGACGAATAAGCAGCGGAAAGAGAGATGGTGCTGGACATAATAGCACCGGACAGAGACACAGAAAAAGTTGGCCAGAACAGCAGCGACCGCGAAAGAAAGAACTCGCTCACGCTTTCGAAGTGGAAACATTAAGGGTAGAAGCTAGGACCGCCGTGTTCTGGAGAGAGCGTACGACCGATTATCGACCATTGAATGATAAAAATGCCGCGATTCAACGACAAAGACGATTCTATTGACAATTTCCTTGTGCAATTTTGAAAAATTCTCGTGCGTTCATAACATTACCGAGCAACATCTGGCGATTAACATCACGGCCTTAATATATATATATATATATATATATATATATATATATATATATATATATATATATATATATATATATATATATATATATATATATATATATATATATATATACATATATATATATGTATGTATATATATGTATATATATGTGTATATATATATATATGTATATATATATATATATATATATATATATATATATATATATATATATATATATCTTTAATGTGTACATATGAATTTTACTGAACGTAGATTTAAAATAAATACAAAAGGATGACACCAAATAAAATGTACAAAATTGTTACTGTACACACTCATATATTATAGTTGATTGTATCCAAATATTATATAGTGAGTGAAGTGAGAAGAAAAAAAAACTTTTTTGCATATATGTCGTGAATTACTACGTATTATTAAGCGTCTCCCAGTATTTTGCCCGAAAATAATATGGCGGCAGCCGGGCACAGTACAAGCGCCATTATTGTTTGCTTCTTATTTTATTCTCATGTGTCACTTCTATTAACCTGAGAGGAATAAAGTTCAACCTTCGCAGCGTTAGGGAACAATGAATCAATTAGGAAAAGCTAAGAAACAAAGAAGAGGTGAGATAAAAATACAATCAGTATGTCCTTTATGTTATAGTAAACCCAAGTTAGTTAAGATATAAAAAAGTTTATGATTTCTTCATATTCACAATAAACAGTTGATATCAAGTTCATAGCACATATATTGTGAATAATTAAAATCGATTTGTTTTTCCATGGTATGTGTAGTCTGGTCTGCTGCTTAGTATGCTCCCTGCGTTGCACTCCGCTATACTAGCGGAGTGCAACGCAGGGAGCATACTAAGCAGGGGACCAGACTATCGTATGTGTCTTACAATATGCATACATGAGGTTGATATCATAATCTGATGGTAATAGGTAAACAAAATACGTACCGACCCGGAAGATTTTGTTCCCAAGCCCCTCAGTAGGAGATACGTTACGTGCACTTTACGATATACGTTACGTTTAACACTATTGTTAACAATTAGAGAGTAAGTCAAGGAAACATTTTACATGGGCTATAAATCGATAGCAAATGTAGATAAATATGTTTTCCTTTTGTCGGTTTAGAGCTATATTTTTCAAACCGAGGCTATACATTGCGGCCAGTATAGGTGGCGCTCACCAGTTATTATGAATTTTTGAGAGAGTGATGTATGTAAGGTGAAGTTGTTTGCATTTTAAACATGCACAGTGGAGAGTATGTTGGCATACCTATATACTACTTTCATGTAATGTGGATGAAATTTCTTTGGATATTGTACTTTTGCAAATTTAAAATGAGCTTAGAACACTGCAAACTAAAATGACTGCTCCCTTGTGCTCCAAAAATCAACCAAAATTTGTCTAAAGTACACTATTTTTGGCAGCTATTAAAATATGGGAAATGAATTTTGCCAAACTAGATAATACCAGCTTCTAAAAGTGCAATGACTGAATTACCAAATACATAAAATGTAAAAAAAAGTTATCGGCTCTTTTTTTTACAATTTACCTCTGAAGTTCGAGAAGTGAAAATGAGCAAGTAGAGCTAGCACTTTTTTGAAAGATACACATCTGCAGTAAGGTCAAGCTGTATACTCTCTAACCCATATCACACCCATCAATCATACATCTTTAAAATTTTAACCCTATGCTAAATACGAAACTGTAGAGCGCCACCATATCGGATCCAGGAAGAAGCCGAGTAGAACCATCACCCACGGGAAACTACTAGCAAGCTTTCTCACATATCCACGTTGGAGAAGCCTTGACTTAAAACCACGCAAAGTGAGATATCTGTGACATGTATTGAAGACTCGGCTTCCCGGGGCCCAAGATAAATGTCTGATTTTTTATATAAATTATACAGCACGTTTTATCATCTATTTCATATATTAGAAATATTGTTTCACTCGTATCCAAGAGCAGGAACTATATTTTGCTAAATAATAAATAACCGTAATAATATATCATCATCATCTATCCATATTTCTACCAAACGGCTTACAACCTCTGGTTTTACAGGTGAACACACTCAGTTTTCACAGACCAAGTACATTGTAGAGGGTAAAATTCGTGAATCATTCATTAATGAGAATTTTTTAAAAAGCTTACAAAAATTCATGGACATAAATGTTAAAATCACACCAAAGAATCATTATATTCTTTGAATTGGTTGGTATAAGCGATAACGTCGATGATATAATCATGGAATTAAATGCATAACATGGTTCGAGCAAGATGTTATTATATCATTTTTCCACACAATTAGCTAATCGATAACGAACAATTCAGAAACTTAGATTTTCATATTTCTGTGAGTCTTCAATTGATGAGATTTTATTTCCTTTCCTATTCAGTCCAACAACCATAGAAATTTTTTCCGAAAATGAGAGAAAAGTAAACATTCACCAAATGTCTGTTTGCTAATCAAGTAATATGAATTGACAAATACAGTCTATTTCCTGCTTTTAATTAGTATACAAGTTATGCCCACATTTTTAAGTGCGCAAAACAAAACAAGATGCCCAACCTCCTAATTGTCCCATACCCACCCCCGTTTCGATTTCCATTCCTATACACTTGTCACAAGCACCATATATTTTATGCTAGCCTAATTTGATATACACGACGTGACTTCCATAATTATCGATTCTCCATAATATTAGCCATAAGCTACCATACACGTATTTCTTCGATAAGTATCGATTAGCCTGTAATATTGGTCATAAATTATACACGTAGTACGTCGATAAGAATCGATTAGCCTTTTATAAACTCTACACGACTTATTTTTTAAGTCTCTGCTATATCAAAACAAGTAGATCTTTCCTGTGGGAGAACCAATTTCTAAACAGAAAAACATCCCCATTCTGTTTTTAAAAGCCGTATTATTCGTGAGGATGGGTAACATAGTTCAATATAGAACTCTGGTTCAACAATTGACTGGAAAGAGCCGATAAGCCTCCCTCCCTATTTCTCTCTCTCTCTCTCTCTCTCTCTCTCTCTCTCTCTCTCTCTCTCTCTCTCTCTCTCTCTCTCTCTCTCTCTCTCTCTCTTTCTCTCTCTCTCTCTCTCTCTCTCTCTCTCTCTCTCTCTCTCTCTCTCTCTCTCTCTCTCTCTCTCTCTCTCTCTCTCTCTCTCTCTCTCTCTCTCTCTCTCTCTCTCTCTCTCACGAATGTTTGTTCCATCAGCAGGGACTGATGCGAGTAGTAATTTTATTATGTGGCTTCGGTTTAAATAGATTCGAATGAATCCAACTGTCCTTTTTCTCATAATATCTTAAAGTTTATTTATTTTATATACATATATTGGTTTACCATCAAATATGGAGGATTTGGCAGCGACGCTATTGGCATGTAAAATACGCAGGTAAGGTAATCAGAATTTCCCAAAATTAGCAAATGTTTCAGCTTATTTGTTTGGTACACCAAAAACAAAGTCGTTATGGCTCGTCGATTGGTATACTACTTAGCCGTCTACCTACTCACGAAATATACTAAACTTAACCTAAATCTAGTATATTTCTACAGACTTTCCCACAAAGGAGCCACAGTGACTCACTGGTTAACATGCCGGACTCACCACCAATAGGGTGCGTATTCGAATCCTAGCATCAGACCAGCCTGGTCAGCTACAATTCTCTATGCATTGAATAGCCTACTTGTTTTGCTGTGTCGTATAGCACCAAAGCAAATCTTCATAAATGCATACCTGTCCATCTACTTATTCACCTACCGATGAACCAAAATATAATGTCTACCTACCTACCTACGTACAAACCTACCTACCTACATGCATGCATGCATACCTACCTACCTACCTACATACCTATCTACCTACCTACCTACCTACCTACCTACCTACCTACCTACCTACCTACCTACCTACCTACCTACCTACCTACCTACCTACCTACATACATACATACATACATACATACATACATACATACATACATACATACATACATACATACATACATAAATAGCAGAAAAAGTATATTATCCTCAACAATATATCATAAAAGCAACAAAACAATACTTTATCCTTTTGTAACCTTAAAAATATACGATGTTTCCAGCCATAAGTCCTAATACAAACAACACCGACCATCTTTGTATTTATAAGATCTTCAGCATCATACCAGAATCGTAACTGGACAGATTATAAATATTTTGCAGATATTTCAGATTTCAATTATACATGTTATATTTCCATAGTCTGCATTTACCAATAAAATTATCCTTATCTTTCAGTTTGTTCTTCCTTTATAGTCTCGATATATGAATATAAGATCAGTAGCCTTTCTACCTCTAAATACTTAGTATATAGATTTATTTCTTTTTTTACTATTGCACGGATAACATTTTTTATGATATATATTCTAATGCCTTTAATTTACATATGTTCGGGTTTTGTTCACTAATTGCTTATTAGGTCCATGTTGCCGTCATAATCAAAAGACAAGGAAATTTCATTTGCTGACGGCAGCTTTTTGTGTTCAATTTAACGATATACCGTTTGTGACTTCTCGAACATGATTTAAAATAAAATTTATTTAGAGGCCTTTTACAAAAGTAATTTGGTGAATTTGTTAATTTGAGATGACTATCTAGATAAATCATTTATTCAACAATAATCATATTTGTATTCATAGAATACGATCCCCCTCTCTATCTCTCTCATATATATATATATATATATATATATATATATATATATATATATATATATATATATATATATATATATATATATATATATATAGATGCAATAAACTGACGACGAACAGTACGAAACTAGTAACTAACTAGCCTAAGCGCTTTCGACTCTTAATGAGTCTTTTTCAAAGACAACGTTTTCAGTTTCCGCAACTAGTCTATACAAGCTGGTTGTATTTATAGTTTTAGCACATGTGAAGATAGAAATGTAGAGGTTTACAAACGCAACGTTTTTGTGTTTATTTGTTTGTCGTAACTATGTTTTGTATTTGCCTTTGAAAAAGACTCATTAAGAGTCGAAAGCGCTTAGGCTAGTTAGTTACTAGTTTCGTACTGTTCGTCGTCAGTTTATTGCATCTATTTTAATTAATCCCTGACAAACGTGATCCCTTGGTGGATCCAGTACGCGTGAGAGGGTTGTTATTCGCCATATGATTTGTATTCTTTATATATATATATATATATATATATATATATATATATATATATATATATATATATATATATATATATATATATATAAAGAATACAAATCATATGGCGAATAACAGAATAACAACCCTCTCAAGCGTACTGGATCCACCAAGGGATCACGTTTGTCAGGGATTAATTAAAATAGATGCAATAAACTGACGACGAACAGTACGAAACTAGTAACTAACTAGCCTAAGCGCTTTCGACTCTTAATGAGTCTTTTTCAAAGGCAAATACAAAACATAGTTACGACAAACAAATAAACACAAACACGTTGTGTTTGTAAACCTCTACATTTTTGTCTTCACATGTGCTAACACTATAAATACAACCAGCTTGTATAGACTAGTTGCGGAAACTGAAAACGTTGTATAATTCCCTAAAAGTCTACAAGCCAAAGCGACATCTATTTTTACTTTGTGTACATATGTAACGCAGATTATATCCCGGATATTTGATTCTATACCGGTTATTCTTATAGTAAAAATTGAAGGATAATAAGAAGATTTAGAAAATGTTAAATTCTACTAGTGGATAGTTTTCATTTTCTAGTCTTCTTGGTTTAGACCGCTTGGTTTCAATGTTCTAAGGCGGCGTATCCAGTATGATTCCTTTTCCTTCCTGGTTTCGGAACTCCAGCTGTGGTTGTTAGCAATAGCGATAAGTATTATAATACTTATCGCTTAATACTTAAACCAAGAAGACTAGAAAATGAAAACTATGCACTAGTAGAATTTAACATTTTCTAAATCTTCTTATTATCCTTCAATTTTTACTATAAGAATAACCGGTATAGAATCAAATATCCGGGATATAATCTGCGTTACATATGTACACAAAGTAAAAATAAATGTCGCTTTGGCTTGTAGACTTTTAGGGAATTATACAACGTTTTCAGTTTCCGCAACTAGTCTATACAAGCTGGTTGTATTTATAGTGTTAGCACATGTGAAGACAGAAATGTAGAGGTTTACAAACACAACGTTTTTGTGTTTATTTGTTTGTCGTAACTATGTTTTGTATTTGCCTTTGAAAAAGACTCATTAAGAGTCGAAAGCGCTTAGGCTAGTTAGTTACTAGTTTCGTACTGTTCGTCGTCAGTTTATTGCATCTATATATATATATATATATATATATATATATATATATATATATATATATATATATATATATATATATATATATATATATATATATATATATATATATATATATATATATATATACATATATATATATATATATATATATATATATATATATATATATATATATATATATATATATATATATATATATATATATATATATATACTTGACTTATATCATTATACAGGATTGCATATTTATTAACATATATGTTCAATATATGTTGGTATGGGTTTTTTCATACTCAAAAGTTATTATCACGGACATTTTTCATTTCTTATTTTTGGGAAAATTCGGTGTATTTTTCCTCTGATTACGTGATATATAAACAAGTACTATTAAAAATTTTATCCTACCGAAAACTCAACTTGTATCTTTACTTATATCCTGTCATCAACGCGTTGTGTTTAGCACGTGGAACACCCTTTCAATTATCATTTGCAGTTTATTTCCGTTCAAGATTTCTAAAGTTCTTGTTCAGAGGTGCTATTTCTTTTTTAATAGGTTAAATCACTTACTAATTTCTTTCTTATGTAATTACCAATTTTACTTGGACTCTTACGGAACCAAATCTCTGACTTTTCTATTTATTATTTCGCTCAAATATGGTTAGTCATGGTCAAAAATGAATAGGAACCCTAATTATTTTGCCCATAAAATCCGTATTCGTTTCAAGCTCAATTAAACGACGGTTATCGCATTTGTGTGCTGATTTTATTTTTATTTTCTATGGTGACTGCGTTTATTTCCCTTATAGTCGAATTGAAAAGTGGTTGTAAACGTCTACTTTCAGTTTTATTTCGGTTCAAAACTCTTTTAACAGGGCTCTTGAATATAGAAGTATTAACATATACTTTCCTTTTTACTACCTCATATCGCTTAACAGCTCTATTTATTTCGTCTTTGAAATTTTCTCGTCCTTGTTTTTCGCATAGAGTTAACTACTCTTAACAACAAATCCCCTCAATCTTCCTTGCTTTTAAGTCCACCAATTTTTGCACAGCTAATTTCAAACGGAGTCACGTCATTTGGTATATGATAATATTAGATTAGTCGATGAGATTAGGAAATATATGTACTTATTTTCTAGTTTTAATTCGAGCAAAATATATTTGACGTTTTGTATTCCAAAGCTTTATTTAGCTTTTAAGAATACGTTTTGTCGTAGGGATTGGAAATTTATTTTATTTTAACAATACGTTTTGTCGAAGGGATTGGAAATTTATTTTTCTCCAATAATTCCTTAACTTTACGATTACAAATTTCTTTTTCTTCATGAAGCTATATATTTTCTGCGTTTTTTTCAATAAACATTCCTCGAAAAGTGTCACCTCCTTGTTCGTTCACACTTTCGTAGCTCGATCATATTTTGAGACGACATCTATTACAGTCTAAATGTATGTTGTATTTTTTCATATGATTGCATAACATAATGTATTTCTGCTTTGGATCATCCCCGTGACCAGCATAATCCTTCCAGGACGCCAACCTTTTTCGGATTTTGCATTGTAATGTGTACATGGATAGCTAATTATGTGAATCATGAGTATTTATTTAAAACCGTTTAGTTCCTTTTTCCACAATCAATCGGTTTTTGAGTAAGCAACCGAACTTTCGTTAAAAGTTTTAATGCAGCATTGTCACCTCGAACAATAACATGAAAGAATAAAATCATTAATTTGCCTATCTTTAACCTGAAGAATATTATTCCATATTTAGACAAGCAGGATAACAGCATTAATTATACCAATTAGTTGTTAATTGCTAATGAGTTCTTTGCATTATGCAAAGCAAATAGTTTGCGATATAGAGTACAATATAACCAGATTTTTAAAAAATTAAAAAATGTAACAGGTATTTTTTGACATTCGACACAAAACAAATATGCCAAACGTTTTCAGTTCATATACCAGTTTCAAGAATTTTAACTTATGTCAGATATCTATATGAAAGACTGTACAGAAATTGAATTTAATTTAAAAAATAATCAAAAGTTAAAAATAAAACAGCCAGCAGAACTTCAATTTATGAAATTTTTTCAATAAATTCAGTAAAAGCGGAAGACAAATTTATTGAGCTAAATAAGAGAAGATTATTTTGTTGTTCAGCTATCATCTCCACAGTACCTTGTCTGACTTTAAAAACAATATTCCGTATTTATCTCATTCTATTCATTATATTTTCTTATTCCTGATTTTTATGTCGTTAGCATTTTAACCTCTGATATTTCTATTGAATTTCTGGAATTTGTACCTTTGGTTTCTTTTTTCTTCTTCTAATCATTTGATCCTGTTATATTGCCTTATGCCATAATCATACGCACCGCTTAAAATATATTTGAGTACACATACCTGTGTGTGTGTGTATGTGTGTGTGTGTGTGTGTGTGAGAGAGAGAGAGAGAGAGAGAGAGAGAGAGAGAGAGAGAGAGAGAGAGAGAGAGAAAGAAAGAAAGAGAGAGAGAGAGATTTGGACTTTTTACGTAAGTTTAACAATTTTTCAGTCCGTTACGATGTTTTCAGTGTGACCTATACCAAGCAATATATATATATATATATATATATATATATATATATATATATATATATATATATATATATATATATATATATATATATATATATATATATTCATTCCCATATTTATGACTAGATTCTCCACACGTACTTTTAGAGTAGACGAGATTTAAGCCTGAAGCGTGGTATATGTATACCAAAGCAGTAGAAGGTCTACGTTAAAAATATAGAAAATTATATTTTGACTAAATCGTATGTATTAAGCGATATAATTTAATTTATGTTTCATGCTAAGTATTAACATATGTCCTATAATAACTTAGTTGGTTTTCTGGAGCTTTACACTATTACCAGACAACTTAGTTAAATCGTCATGTAGCATGCAAGTAGTAATACAAGCCACGTGAGACTCAATAGCCCCTCTGGCTTCAAGCACCAAATTAACATGGGGGAACTCCTATGGCATCAAACGGGCAATTAAAACGCATGAATTTTTGTGGCCTCAAAAAATGGTTTATATCCCCAATGGGTAATGGTAAATGGTTTAAAGTTTTTAATTTAAAACATAGACATGCACAGACAAACACACATGCACGCACAAACACATACACATACAAACACAAGCGCACAACACAAAACAAATTACATTTTTGACAAGAATGAAAACGTATTTTTATAAGTAGTTGGCACTGAAAAGGACCGTTGGATTTTTCTCTCTTGATCTATTACCTGACATAATGGTCTTCCACCTTTTCTTTACTGAGTCGTCCTGTTTTCTTTTCGTATTTTTTTTTCTTTCCTCTCCTTTGCCCAGTTAGCCTTTTTTTTCACTACTTCCTCCCTCAAGACGTCTTTGACAATGCCCTCCTCTATATTCAAGGCAGCTGCTCCCTTTTTCAAGATGCTTATGGACGGGTTACACAGATCTATGCAGACCTAGGTTTGTTGTAAAATATAATTTACTCATACCATCAAATCCACTGCTTCCTCAAGTTACCTAATCTACATCGTCCAGCTGTCGAGAACCCTTTTTATCTTCATATATTTTGTCTTAACTTAGAGTTTAAAAGGAGATGAAATCACATAAACAAACTATCCAACATTCTATGCACACTATCCACAACGAGGCTCTAGTATCATAACAACAGCTATCTAGTGTCCCCACAACAGCTATCTAGTGTTCCCACAACAACTATCTAGTGTCCCCACAACAGCTATCTAGTGTCCCCACAACAGCTATCTAGTGTTCCCACAACAGCTATCTAGTGTTCCCACAACAACTATCTAGTGTCCCCACAACAGCTATCTAGTGTTCCCACAACAGCTATCTAGTGTTCCCACAACAACTATCTAGTGTCCCCATAACAACTGTCCGAAGAAAAGAGGTAGAATAAATACGAAAGAGATAAAATTTAATAGACGTACTACCCAACACACCATCTATGCTATCCAATAAGCCCCATGAGGCGGCAGAGGCCCTTGAGTCTCAAGTGGCTCTTAGCACTACTCAGACATATATCAATAGATATATCCATACAATTTAACGAAACCAAACTATATGAAATTTATGTATGTCCCCGTGGAAAACACTAATTTATTGATACTTTTGTGCCTTATAATAATGATCACATGTCACACATGACAGTACATTTTTTGTATCGTGCGCATAGTTGAAAATCTCTATATATTTTCAACTGAATATAAATATTCTGTATTAATAAGGCGCTTGGTAGAACATTTTTAAGTACTACATCATTTTGGAATGTGTCAAAAAAATTCCCCGAACAAAAAATATTGTTTTATTACAAAACAATGATAATCAATATTGGCATGAACTCAGTGAAGAAATGTCATTCAATTTTAAATTCGTTTGAGGTAACGAAATATTGTTTGTTTCTGAACAAAAAAATATCCAACCATCAACAATAAGCACACGAAAACAATAAAAAATCAACAGCGACCTAAAGACAGAATGATGATTAAGAAGACGAAGATAACGGTTATAATTAAGACTCTAATTATGACCTGAAAGTAGCCAAAAATTATGATGCACTTTATGTACAACGTGTGCTTAAAGTCAAGAATATATATCAAATATTCAGTGAAGTTCAAAATTTATACTTATTGGAGACAGTTTCTTCTTAATTGTCAAGATTAAACGGACAAATCGCTGGGGCTAAATTTAGATTTTGCTTTTGTGGCATTTGTTTCCTTTAAATATTCTTTTAGATGTTTGGGAGTCAAAAAGGTTAAATGTCAAGAATTCTGGAGATGAAATTGTGATTTTGCTAATCATATAATAGATAAAGTTGAATCTGTCAAATGGTTTCCTAACTTGGTTAACTTTCAAGGTCTCATGAGCTTATAATACTATTTTACTCTTTGCAGGATATGTAAATTTCTGCCTTCCGTCTCCATTAAAACGTTTTAAACTTACCGTAATAAGACAATAATCAATTTGGGGCTAAAAAATTAAACGTAATGGTAATTAAAGTGCAAAAGTTTAGTTTGGTTTCTTTATAAGGAAGTAAACATTATTGAGCCTTATTCTCCGCAAATTTCACGAGTGGGCTACATTTGGGTTGATGCAAGTCCATACTGACTGAAAAAGGACAAAAGGATAAATCACCATAAAGTTATTATTGTGGTCCTGATATTTAAATACGACAACTACAGCTGAAGTTCCGAAACCAGGAAGGAAAAGGAATCATACTAGATACGCCGCCTTAGAACATTGAAACCAAGCGGTCTAAACCAAGAAGACTAGAAAAAAAGAAAACTATGCACTAGTATAATTAAACTTATTCTAAATCTTCTTAGTATTCTTTAATTATTATTATAAAAATATCCTGTATAGAATAAAATATCCGGGATATAATCTGTGTTCCATCATTGTACAAAAAAGTACATGTAAAAGATATCGCCTTTGCTTGTAGACTTTTAGGGAATTATAGACAGTTTTCAGTATTCGCAACAAATTTATACAAGCTGGTTGTATTTATAGTTTTAACTCCTGTGGAGACAGTCATGTAGAGGTTTACAAACACAACGTTTTTGTGTTTATTTGTTTGTTTTATATATGTTTTGCATTTGCCTTTGAAAAAGACTCACTAAGAGTCGAAAGAGCTCAGGCTAGTTAGTTACTAGTTTCGCACTGTTCGTCGTCAGTTTATTGCATCTATCTTAATCAATCCCTGACACGTGATCTCTTGGTGGATCCAGTGCACTTGAAAGGGTTGTTTTTCGCTTTATGATTTGTATTCGTTATATATATATATATATATATATATATATATATATATATATATATATATATATATATATATATATATATATATGTGTGTGTGTGTGTGTGTATGTGTGTGTGTGTGGTCTTAAAGAGGCTTTGCGTCCGGACTGGGAACTGCACTAACCTATATTTGGACAATTGTTTGAGTGTATACAATTCTTTGCGAGGAGATGACATCATTAAAGATTGTATTAGAAGCGTGGCTAAGTAGAAAATAATCATATTGAACTATATGTTTGAGGTCACAAAAATGAATACAATAAGAAATTAAAATCTCTAGCTACTTGGAGATTATATATATATATATATATATATATATATATATATATATATATATATATTGCTAAGCCTCTTAGGTCTTAAATTAAGTAACAGACAAAATCAAAACCAAAAGGAAAGGTAAACTTAAAAAAATAATCGATTTTTCTGGAATGTTAAGTGACAATTTAGAAAGAAAATTATTAAAAATTAAATCCCGTATTGTGGATTTAATTTTAAATAGTCCTACAGTAATATCTCATGTAGTCATGCATACATTGTCCGAATGAATTCTAGGTGAATTTGCTGACGTACCAATAGCCTTGAATAAATTTTGATGTGCCAACAATCTTGGTGTAACACAATGCTATAAAAAATCCAGAAAGTCTTTGAATGTATTCAAAAGAATTCAAGGTACTGTTTTACTTCAAAATGTCAGTGTGCATTTTATAATTCCAAAGAAATAATTTTAATTTATGATTCCTTTCAAATTATAATTGAAGACAACTAAAAGACCGATATTAAGATAGGAATTAATATTTATGTCGTTCACCAATTTATATACATCTCCACTTTGCCTTTATCGCAGTATCCTTTATCTAAACAAACTAAATCCTCTTCCTGTAAAATTGCCCCACACTATATAAACAAATTACTTTCCAGAATCTTTTATGCTCATTATAAATCGCTCGTCTTGAACTCAAACCAAATTTACTATCTTCAATTGAACAAAAAGGCCAAGAATGAAAATAAATTAAATATAATTAACAATATTCTTTGTAAATATAACCGTCTGTTTCGATTTTCCCATCACCGATTCATACTGGGATCAATCGGTAGTGTATTTCTTTGATATCAATGAAGACAACAAGCTTTATAAAATTTAACAAATAATTTATTTCCCTATAACACAAAATGAAAAATGCTAACAAAGACTTTGCGGTATTGCGAATTAAATCCAAAACTAATCAATGAATTAAAGTCACGAGTCCTAGAAATAAAATATCCTGAAAAAATCTCAGTTCAAGTCCCGAAGAGATCGAAAATTAAAGGCGATAACGTATCTATTATGTCCTGCGAAGTACTGATGTGTCAACAGTCTCTTGTTGAATCACATAAATATTATTCCGATTTGAAATTAAAAAACTGAAATAAAAAAAATTAAAAATAATTTTTTAAAGCTAACAGACAAACAATTAAATTAAAGATACATAACTATAGCTTTCTACAACATTTGTTATGTGATAAGTGCAGGCAACCCTTGAGCGTCTAATTATACGCATTCCAGTAGATAGTCAGGCCATGCAGAGACAGAGGCCGTGGTGGCATCATCCAAAATGGTACGATTTTGTGAGGATTTTAACAGCAAAACATCTAGTACACATCAAAGCTAAGTTGCAGACAAGACACAGTCTTCTGTGGAATTATTTTGATATTATTTTGACACTTATACAACTTTATTCGGTCATTCGAAAGACAGATTGGTGGTCAACTGACAACAAAAGTTTCATCACGCAAAACAAATAGGCGATATGATTTTTTTAAAAGCTTTTATAGCCACAATAATATCTTTTTGTGTTTTTGTTCTACGATTTCTTGTTCTTCTTTCAGAAAAGAACGCATAATCCTTTAGGTCTTCTAAACCAAGTGTCACTAGGGCAGTAAACTTAACTCCAACAGGTGAGGAATGCTATATTGAAACAATATTTGAAGGAAATGAAGAAAACTGGAAAAAGAAACAAACATGTGATCCTGAAAGGAACGTTCCTTCCGGTCTAGACGACTGTAAGAAATATACAATAATATGAATCCATATCGTATTAAATAATGTTTACGATTCTGGCTAATTTATAATGCGTATGAGTTAAAAATGATTCATGAATTTTTGAACTTATGTCTTGACATTGAAATATCATTTTCAAACATATTTAAAGGTTAATGAAATGGAAAAAGAATAAGCGTTATTACTAAGTAAAAAAACTCTCAAATTATTGTTTAAATAATGCACATTCAATATCTGATTACATTTAACCCGTCAATTCTATCAATCAGGTAACTGTAAAATTAATAACTAAATTGCATACAACTCCCATCATCAGATATTTATGAACTTGAATAATCGAGACATAGCATGAATCCCAAGCATATAAAACACATTTGCATAAAACAAACAAATTAAAGCAGAATATTATATTGAAACTAAAATTGCGTGCCTTAAGGCTGTTCTTTATTTCTTTCCACATAATCATGTATCAAATCTCTAGAGCCTGTCTTCCTTTCCAAGACAGCTATCTGACCTTTATTTGTTAACAAAAAAAAACACACTTCTATTGCTTCTACGAAATTAAACCTTTCGTCTTCTCACAAGATAAGAGTCGAACTGAAGAATTCTGAGCAAGTTGGTACCTTACAATCTAGTCTCCCAAAGTGTACGCCTTAATTCTTTACTGACCAATCGGAAGTAAGTCCTAAACTTCTGCCCAAATAATCACTTCCTTCATCACATTTCACCAGCCTAAAATATGCTGTAATTAGCTTTCCTTTGAAGATTAATTATTTGACATAAAGTCCTCTTCCGACTGATACGTTTGTAACTCTGTATACGCTGCGTCACTATACCATTACGATGACTGCCAAATTCTACTGAAGCGTAACGTTAACCCTTTTATGTTTCCGAGATGAAAAAGAGAAAAATCAGTGACGTACCTCAAGACCATTTGGCTTGATTAAACTAACTTCAATGCGCAATTTAGTCACATTAAGTTTCAATAAGTATTCAAACTTTGCCGCTTTATATCATGTCTTGGGGTTTTAGCCATTTTTCATATTATGATATGTTATACATGGCATAGCAAGCCAGTGCGGTGATAAATTGGCCATATTCAGTCATTCCCCCAATTACGTTTTTGAATAAAATCAAATGGCGACCAAAAGTGTTCATTGACAAGAAAACATTCCAGAAGGCGGACTTAAAAAAGTTTCCCACTATCGCAGCCAATCAGTAAAGACAATACTACAAAATAATTTCTTGAGGTTATTTGAACCAATCAGAATCACATAAATTGATATGTTCACATGTTACAATATCAGAAATATGAAAGTGAACACACTATAAGCAAAGTGTACCCACCATGTAATCAAACAATTTGATAAAATATATCAAATGTATTCAACTATTTCATCATATTAATTTAAGGTCTTAAATCAGAGTATTGCCCTTCAGTGTTGTCTGTTACTGATCTGTCCGCCTCTTGATTCTCTTTCGGTGCTTCCGGTACCTTTGATTCCGTGCTCTCCTGGCACTTCCAGATACATCCTTCCGACACTTCCGGTAATCTCTTCCACGTTTCCTTCCGGCACTGAGCATCCACACAAATTGCTGACGTCACTCTCGAAGCGTCTTCTATCTCTCCCATCCTTGGGTGTCGCCTCTCACAAAAATCTGGAAAGCTTCCCGTGGAATTAGAATGGACGTATAATCTTGATCTATGCTCTAATCTCATGAAAATTAATCACACTATCACAGACCTTTCATTAAAATAAAGGTTAATAAATCATCGGGTCAACTCAAGCACCCACGTCTAAATATTCCATTCATGCTTTGTTCTGCCAAAACAATAGCAATATTATCAACAACATCCAATACATGCATACCCTTCTCTAATTGTTAACTTCTCGATATAGAAACTTTTATCATCAACATCATTCATATGTATTTCCTACCCTACGAATTATAAAAGACATAAAAAATACAAATATCTAAGTATATGAGCACAAGTGAAACAATGACCAACTGTGCTTAATTTACAATCTATCTATTCATAATCTAAATAAGCAAGTACAAGTTTTAACACATTTCACTAATAAATTTAGTCATGCATTTCGATGGAATATAGTAACTTACACAATCAAGCAATCTACGTACGTTAATCTTGCATGTTAATGATTCGCTATATGCTATGTTACTCTATGCTGATAATTCAACAATACATGAAAGATTCCAGTTCTAACAAATAAAACGTACATTATAATGTAACAATCTTACGGCATCTAGTTATGAAAGCGAGACAAATTCTGCCAAAGATAAGATATCTCAAGAAGATTTCGTTCTCAATCCAAATTTTAAATTTTACTAGAAGTGCTTCCGGTCTTTTAAAGAGCGCACAACTAGAATACAGTCTAATGCCTCTCACTTTCTCTGTGATCCAACTCCATCGACGTTCACACTTGTACTGAAGAGAAACTGGACTTAATCTGAACAAATTGCTGATTGAGCCTCAGCCCAAGATTTGAATCTCTCAGCTAGTTTCGATTGGCTACGGTCTGGTTTCTAAGAAGACTACCCTTGGTTAATTCATTACTTTACTGTGTGTCTCGGGTTTCCGCTTACCAAAGCCCAAGATTGCTTCCTAGACGGTCAGGACATCGTAGAGAGATTACAAAACAAACAGAAGTCTCTACCTGGTGGAAGATTTCTCTTTTACTCTAACCACAAACGGGTCGTTACGCAATGATTAAACCTCAGACGGCAGTTTATTGTGTTCATAATTCGTAATCTTACATAATACGTATTGACATTATCCGAGATACTCTTAAATATGAATATCCTTTAAAAAATAACAGGTGTACACACGAAGCATGAAGTATCCGCAAATTATCCCCACAACGTGACACTAATAAATCCAATCCATCACAAATAGAAAATCCAAATTTTATTGGATTAAGAGGAAACGACTTTCATTCCAGATCAACCGGAAGAATTGTTTCAATGCATGAACAAGTTTAAAGGTCGCTGGGGGTACTATATTTGCAGTGTGTATTGATGTCTTTTAAATGAAGAGCTTCTTCATGCCTATTTGATTCGTGGCCTCAAGGCATTGTAAGACAAAAGCAGCTCTGAAAGAATTCTCGCAAATTTTCCACATCAGTTTTGTCGTTAATAAAATGTAGGGCATACAGTTGTTTTCTGTATGCTCAAATATGTGCACGCTCAATGGGATAAACATTACTTTAGTGCATTGTTCGACAAGCATATGCATACTATTTCATCAATCTTGTCAACTATTTTATCTAATTCTCTAGATTTGAACATCAGGTTTGTAACTATTGATCAGAGATACTTGTAGATACATCCTTGCTAAATTTCTATGTCATGTTGTATTTTCCTACTTCATACATACTAGGATTCAAACAGGTCTTCTGAGATAGACGACCCAGTCGGAGTGAAGGATTGGGTTCAATTGTTTTGGTAATGCATACAGTCTTTACTGGGTGGGTTGGTGTGGTATTGCCACATATCATACAAAGGAAATAATAAGTGGATAGTCCTTCACTATTTACTTATCGGAATGTAAGAACTAAGCCCGTACAATTGTTTTTTTAAGCAAACGTGTTCGTGTGATGTGGATTGCGTTATTCGATATTGCATATTACACCAAATAGCTAACGGCACAAACATGGAATTGGACGAGGGACATAATTGCAAGGAGTGGTCCGGTTGCTGATATAAAGGTGATGTGACCTTGATTCGTGGAACTGTACTGAAAACAGAGTCCAAGATGACAGCAGTGTCCCATGTCTATATAAAATTGAAAATGACCCCAATTTGCTTAATATTTAGAGCACAAAACGCCGTGAAACCACAGAGGAAAAGCAAGTAAAATGTAAACAAAGGAAAAACTCAGGCTACAATATGTAGACCAACTTTACACGTTTCGAAATTTTCTTTGCTATTAAAAATACCGACCATAGCTGTAATTTTCTTGAGTAAAATTTATATTTCTTCATCGCACCATTTGTCATCAACGTTATTCATATTATTATTATTATTATTATTATTATTATTATTATTATTATTATTATTATTATTATTATTATTATTATTATCCGCAAAGGACATAAACATTTCCCTAAAATACAGGTATAGCAAGTACATGCCTCTGAATCGTTTTATCAAGATCTAGTTCCCAGCATTTCAGGACTAAAGAGTCTTTTATTTGTAATAACAACAGTTTATGTTCAGTTTTTCTTAAATTTCTTTTATATAAAATATCCTTATCACTGCCACTAAATAGCTTGCACATACGTGTCAATGACATTTTGCTGTTTCAATGCGTCAGAAACGTATATAATGCATTATATATATATATATATATATATATATATATATATATATATATATATATATATATATATATATATATATATATAAAAAAAAGATAATGTTTTGTATTAGCTATTTATTCACATACTCAGGGCCAAGTGTTACAGGATATTGAGCAGAAGGAAATAAAACTTACCATTGCCAAAATGTATAGTCATTTTCTTCTCAAAGTATACCCACCCCACCTAAACTGAATCGTGTATTGCTAGTAATAGTCTCTAAATCTAAGCAACAGATATGTCTATTGCTTTCGAATGAATAGGCTTCTTACACGAGTTAGGCTGAGAAATCGGTGATGCGCAGGTTGCTCTATAAAATAGATAAACTCTTAACATTATCTGTGTCTCTACGTATAGTTGAGCCAATACGTCACTCATTTAACTCTTTACATTGATCATTGTGTGTATTATATTATTAGAGGTTCTTTGGGTGGTAGTATGTAATAAATGTGGATGTATCTTTCTTTTCTTTCATCGGCCTGCACATCGTTGTTTACCTTTACCTTTACTGACTCCACATTCCACGTGTCTCTTTTATTGATTAGGTTATATTTTCTCCACATATGTTACTTGTATTAGCATGAGAGGAAAAACGTTAAGTTTTCCTCAGCGTTAAAGGAACAATGGATTCCAATGCCTATTTCCACAGGGTTGGAGAGAAATTAATCAGTCAGGAAGAGTCAAGAAACAAGAAAGGATGTGACACAAACGCAATCTGGCTGTCGTTTATTTCATGGTAGAAAATTTCGAACTTTTGTCAAATCGAATAACTAATCGAAACAGTGATCAGTTAAGATATGCAAACGTTTGAGTGCTTAGCATTCGCCATAAAGGAAGGGGACAAGGTTCATAGCACATACATTGTGAATGATACGATACGATCGATTGCTTTAGCCAGGTACACGAATTAGACGTAGACGGTGTCGTCATAATGGTAAAACAGGAATACATACCGACCCGGAAGATTTTTTCCCCAATCACCATAGAGTCGTATGCACCCTAGGGGAAACCATACGATTCAAAATATTAAACCCAAAAGATGATAATAAATCTACACATTTTTGCTATAAATTGATAGCAATGGTAGAGGGTTTATGGGTTTAGCGCCATTTTTAGAACATGTTTGTCTATGCAAACAATGGCATGTACTTCTGGTGAAGGAAGAAACCTGATAGAACAACCAATCCAAGGGAATCTATTAGGAAGCTTTCTCACATACCCACATTGGGTACACCGATACGAAACTTGAACCCACACAGATAGAGGTGAAATATCTATGATTTGTAAAGTCAAGCGCCTTAGACCACTCGACCACCCGGGGACCCAGATATAAATATATAATTGTTGATAGAAATTGTACATCATTTTTTGTTCATCAGCTATTTCGTATACTAGGTATATAGCTTCGATCTTTGCATAACTTTTTGGCCGTATGCATCAAATAATATATGTTTGTAATAGTATATCATAATTAGCTATCCATATCTCTTCATAACAGATCACAACCATAATTGTAACATGTGAAACACTTAGGGTTACAAGGACAATTTAAATTGCATTTTGTACAATTGATGATTCATTTATTTCATTAATTGTTTTTAAATAAATCTTCCAAAAAACCATGGAAAAATTGTTAAAATACTTTTATGGCATAAATTCCAGAAACATCTTAAATTTGTAGTCTTTTCAACTTTTCTAATTGTTCCAAACTTAGTGGATCTCTTGGGATAATTAACTGCCATCGAATGAATGCGTTCTTCTAGTTGTGTCATTAATACAATTATGAATTAAATGCATAATACGTTTGAAGAAGAACGTTAATATCTCATTTTCCCCACAATTAGCTAATCGATAACTAACAAGGTATAAACGTGGATGCTCATATTTGAATGAGGTGCAACTTAATGGGATTTTGTTCCTTTACTAACTTATTTAGACCAACCGTCGTACCCAGATATCCTTTTAAGACCTAATATCACTCCATATCGTCGCAATTATAATAACAGTCCATTTACTACTTTTCACTCATCTGTTTAAAAATTAAGCCCATACTTTTATATGCTCAGAAAAAGATGTATTACCTTCAAATTACAAAATCCCACACCAATCCAGTTTCAAAATTTCCCATTTCTATAGACTTGGTGAGAGTATCGTATTTTTAATGTGTAACTAACTAACCATACACGACCTAACTTCGATAATATGCTATACACGGAGTACTCTCATATGTAGAGAACAAAATTCGTACATAGTTCTTGGGAGTGAATGATCCAATTTTAATATGAATAGATTTATATTGTGTTATTAAAGCAAAGAGTATTTGAACAGTCAATACCTATTTCACCAATGGTATCAGAGTGAAAAAAAAGTTCTGTACAGATACATACGACTTTGCTGTGACAGTAGGACATATCAGTCTTGATGATTTTGTAATAGATCGAAAACAGTTAAATTTGGACCCTTACTTCAACAAATTGACCGGAGATAGCCGCATACATTGTTATGCCTCTTTATTAGGTTGATAAACAGGTAGTCTCTCTCTCTCTCTCTCTCTCTCTCTCTCTCTCTCTCTCTCTCTCTCTCTCTCTCTCTCTCTCTCTCTCTCTCTCTCTCTCTCTCTCTCTCTCTCTCTCTCTCTCTCTCTCACACACACACACACACACACACACACACGGATTTACAAGAACACAACGAAAAAAAAAATAATACCGGATAGACAAGGCCTTCCGGTTGATATAGGTATCCATGACATTTAGATATAAAAACGGACACATTAAAACCCTACAAACACGCACGCACACACACAAACATACACCAACACACACTAGCACTCACATACATACATACATACATACATACATACATACATACATACATACATACATACATACATACATACATACATACATACATACATACATACATACATACATACATACATACATACATATGATTTTTTTTAAAAAAAGGAAGAATTCGCTCCTTGAGTACCGGTATTTAAAAAAAAAATGACAATGAGGTAGTCAGAGTTTTCCAAATGTTGCAAATGTGTCGGTTTATACTAGTGGTAAAACTTAACCAGTGTCGTTATAACTTGTAGACTACTGTACAAAATGGTTAACTTACTAACTCATACCAACTCGCTTACCCAACAGCCTAATCTTAACCCAAACTTACTACCTTCCCACATGAGAGCTGAGTTGACCTAGTTATTAGACTCACGACCGAAACGGTGCGAATCCCAATCCTACTTTTAGAACAGCTAGGATCAGCAATCGTGATGTTTCCGTGGATAAGCCACTCAACTCCAATTGCCTAGCCACAAAAAATAACATACTTGTTTGCTGTGCTGTAGAGCACCAAACCAAACCTTCCTGCTTACATACGTATCCAACTACATATTCACCTACCCATGAACCTAAACATAATGATTTAATACATACATACATACATACATACATACATACATACATACATACATACATACATACATACATACATACATACATACATACATACATATGTAGTTAATAGATTTGCAGTAGTAGCAGCAAAAACATCTTATTTTAATGTACAAATGAAAATAAAATATTAAGACGTTTCCTACCACAATTCTTAATTTTTCTACATGCGGCCATTAAAGATATTTTTTTTCAAAATTAATACTTTATGCTGCTGAAAAAATTCTTGCAAGATTTCCGAATATGCTAATCTATTATTGTGTGTGTGTGTGTGTGTGTGTGTGTGTGTGTGTGTGATTTAGATTTTTAACGTATTTTTTGACAATTTTTCAGTCTTATCGCTACGATGTCTGCAGTGTGGCAGTTTATAGTGATGTCTAGCATTGTGGTATCATGCCGCAGACATGAAGCATGATGTCAAACTCAGTTACATTATCCTGACACTAGGCTGGCCAGTCCTAAACACTAACATCATAATATTTTGCGCCAGGCAAAGCAGCTGTTAGTACATTATTGTAAGTCTTATGTATGATTCGGCCGAGGTTTGAACCCACGACCTCCCGCATCCGAGCCGGATGCTCTAACCACTAGGGAACCCGATCTGTCCTCTATAATGCTGCACCCTTCAAATACAATTGTGCTAACGTTCTCGATTGCTCAACTGTTTCATTTTTAAATCTCGAAATATCCCTTAACATCGCGTTTTTTTTTCAACCGAAACTACATTAAATCTCAATTTTAAATATTGAAATATGTGTTACAATTTTATTTACTCAGCCAAAGCTACAATATTCTTCAATTTTAACTTCAAAATATGCTTTATGATATTATTCATTCAACCGAAACTACAATATACTTTTTTAAAATTAGGTCTTGTAATAAGAGTGATACCCCGCTGACTGTCCGAAGACTTGCACTCCAGAGTGCGAGAGATTCCTAACACGGCGGGATACCGTCTTATTCCTGGCTTCTTGGGTCGCCGACTGGTTGCAGACTTCTCGCGGTCTTGGTCGCAGTCGCCGACTGTGTCGTCAACTTGTTGCAGGGTCGCCGACAAGTCACAGACTAGCTGCAATGTCGCCGACTGTCGCAATCGCCGACTTGTCGCAGTCGCCAATTGGGTCACCGACTTAGTCACAGGGTCGATGACTGTCGCAGTCTCGGTCACCGACTGGCGCAGGGTCGCCGACTTCGTCGCTGACTTGTCGCATTCGTCGACTATGTCGCAGGCTCGCCAACTGGTCGCAGAGTCGTTGACGAGCCTTCCTCTAGTCACCGGCTGCGTCGCTGCCTCGATCACAGTCACCAACTTGGTCGCAGACTTGTCGCAAGGTCGCCGACTGTGTCGCAGGGTCGCTGACTGGGTTCTCTTGTGGTGGCTGACTGGATCGCTGTCTCGGTCGCAGAGTTACGACGTTATCCGCGAGAGAGAGAGAGAGAGAGAGAGAGAGAGAGAGAGAGAGAGAGAGAGAGAGAGAGAGAGAGAGAGAGAGAGAGAGAGAGAGAGAGAGAGAGAGAGAGAGAGAGAGGACAATGCGAATTGACGAAATAAGAGTTATCCTCGGTCTGAAACATTATTATCGCAAGACCTCTGCTTTTCTTTGATGAGCCTTGAAACGCTGGGCTGCTGGTCGATGAAAGACCTTGTCCCTAACCTTTTCATATCCCTGGCCTGGCTCTCTCCTACCCAACGGAATTCGACCAAGTGTGCTTGCTCTGGCGGAGTGGTTATACTGCTACACTGCAGCGGACGTCTTCACTCTACGCCGCTTCCCAACACACAACCATAGCAGCCACAGTTCTCTCTCTCTCTCTCTCTCTCTCTCTCTCTCTCTCTCTCTCTCTCTCTCTCTCTCTCTCTCTCTCTCTCTCTCTCTCTCTCTCTCTCTCTCTTTCTCTTTTACCAGTCATCCTTGAAATATAGCTTTATTTACGATTTCATTTTTATCAACATCTATGTTTATTCGTTTTTGTAAATTCGAATGTTATTTTTTGTTGTTGCACACATTTGGTATTTTCGGTTCACTATATAGTTATTTATAAACGAGTATTGGAACATTTCTGTGATCATTTTTTATTTTTATATATTAAATTTTGAGTATGCGTATTTGGTTATAGCGCATCGTTTAAGGAATTCTTAGATTTATGTGATTACTTGTTTGATTAATGAAAATCGATGCAGTGGAAATATTCCTTAGCCCGAAATAATTAGCCAATTATTTGGAGCAGTGAGTTTGATACCATGGTTGACTTGTAGTGAATTAAAGTCAAAACCGAAAGAAATGTCCCTGTAATACCAAAGTCCCTATTAAAATCTAGTGGCGTACATTAGTGGTGTACTGCAGTGGCAGTATTGGCTGTAGGAATCTGGTAAATTACACAATGGAATAAACAAGGGACTCGACACATACTGTATATGTCGCCATTGTGGCAAATGTGATGCAGTTGTACTGGCGAAATGTGCCTTGAAACCATAAAGTGACTGGCCTAAGGTGGCGTAGTTAAAATGGTTCCCTGTGTAAGGGGATAGTTGTATAGTTTCTACAGAGTTCTGACGGTACGGAAAGCTGATGTTAAGAAACTATGCATGTGTGCGGTTGATAGATATTTGGAAAGTTGTGAGAGCTGTTGTTTTGCATTGATTAGAGTAAAATTTATAAAGAATGGACACGTCGGGCTTTCTAATTTATAACTGAAGTTGTATAAAAGTCTTTGGAAATTTTGGGTAAACATATGACTTCTAGCAGAATCGTTTGGGATGGACACTGATCGGTTAAGCAAATATCCCTGGCCTGTAACACTTATTTTCTCTGATAATTCTGTTTCTTTCCATTCTAGTCTAATTCAAAGAGGTTGCAAGGGTCTTATTTCAGCTTGTTTTAATAGAGCATAGAAATATTATCATATTCTTTCCTTTTCACTACAATATATAGTTCTACCGCTCATTTATTTCGTCTTTGAAATTTTCGCAGCCTTGCTTCTAGTATAAAGATAACTACTCTTGACAACAAATACCCTCTGGTTTTAAAAGTATGAAATTAATTTTGTACAGTGCCAATAAAATGCATTAATATTATTTCTCGGTTGTGAAATGTCAATCAATTTTAAATTCGCTTTAGGTCACGAATATTGCTTGTTTTCTGAAAAACAATTATGTAATTAACAACAACTACCTGCACATAATAATAAAATCAACAGCAACAATGACTTCAAAACAAAAGGAGGATTATTAAGCAGTTGACAATAATGATAATGTTGACGATACTGATCGTGGTAATGAATGAATCCTAAAATTATGATGAACAATCAATCAAACTTGTGATAAATCAAGCCTTCAAAGTTCTGCTTGTTATTTCAAGGTCAAAAGGACCCATTGTCAATGTCGTTGGTGCTAAGTTTACAGTTTTCTCCAAGCAGAAAATGTTTTCTACAAAGTAACATTATTAGATGCACTGAAGTAGTTGATAGATTGGGTGTATAAAAAGATAAATCGTGATGATAACTGGAAATCAAATTGTACTATTGTTTACAATATGATAAATAAAGTCAATTGTGTCGAATGGTTTTCGACCTTTAAAAAACACTAAAAAAAGAGGCAACTTATTGTTATTCTCAATGCTGAACATTAGCGTTAACTTTTGACTTCTCAGAAACTGAAATTGAAATTGCTGTGTTACTTTTCGCAGGATAAGTAGCGATTTCTGCCACCCGTCTCCATTAATCCTCTTAAACTTTTTTAATAAGACACAGGCGGCAAGATATAAATTTGGGGCTCGAAGATTAAAAGTTAAGGCAATTATAGAGTAAACATTCTTGTTGGTTTCTTGACAACAAGAAAAGTAAACTTTCTTGACAATAATCTTGTCAAATTTCACGGGTGGGCTATATTTGGGTAGAGGCAGGTCCTTACTGATTGATATATGACGATGGAAAATAGTTATGTCATCATGGAGTTAACATTGTTATACTGACTTCCACGCGTCTTTCTTTTTTGTCTGACTTTTAAATTGAGCAGCAATGGCTTTCAGAGGAACTTCGATCATAACTGAGTTTGTGTAACACGTACGGTCGATCTAAAACTGATCACTGTTCTTACAGCTATTTTTCATTATGCTATTGTGAGTAATTCCTTATCTAGTAATCAATTCTATTAATTAAAGTCCTAATCCGATGTTCAATATCATTTTATCAAATGTAGATTTATTTATTTATTTGTTTACTTTTTAGCTTTTAGTTGATACTGTACGCCAAGTTTTTACAATCATGGCGGGCAATCCATGTCCACAGCTTTCGGACCACATCAGTAAACTTCCGTTAGAAATACTGCGTGCCACAGCTCGGCGGAAAATCGCGAAGCACCTAGACTCTGGTGATGCTGAGCAGGAGTCAACGGGCTACATAAACTTAGCAAGACTGGCTGGGTTTAGTGATTCTAATATTGAAGTATTCTCCAAGGAAAAGAGCCCTACGGAGGCTTTGCTTGCGGAATGGGAACAGCGCAAACCTACAGTTGGACAATTGTTTGAGCGCCTACAATTCTTGGGTAGAGATGACGTCATCAAAGATTGTATTAAAAACGTGGGTAAGTAGGAAAAAAAAGTTAAATCTATACTTATGGTTATAGTCACATAAATAAATACAAAATGAATTTCAAATTTTAATTTTGTTCCAAATATGTTCTTTATTCGGTCTTTTCATGTACAAAATCCTAGTACGGTTTTATTCGGGAAATAATCCAGAAAGGCACTGGAAGTTGATAAATAATAAATATATTTCTTTGGAAAAATATGATTGTTTTTATTTTTCCATCACTGAATAATGGATTTTGGGACGAGAGGGTACCATATTTCTTTGATACATGAATAAGAAAAACTGCATCCTTAGAAAGAGATTGGATTGTCTTTATATGACCGACTTAAGCTCCTTCACAATTTTGCTTTAATGATAAGTGCAGGCAAATGTTGAGCGTTTAATATTACGCATGCGTACCAACTGGGACCAAGGTGCAACAGCGGTCGTGATGACAGTATACAGTATTTTATGATTTTTGCGGGGGGGGGGATTTTGCAGCAAAACTTCTACCACACATCAAAGTTAATTTGCAGACAACTTTTTGTGGAATTCTGTTTACATATAATTTAGACATATATCCAACCTTGTGCAGTCATTTCGAAGACCGAATGGTGGTCACGTGGTCACAAATTTTCATCGCTCAACTAAAATAGGTGATATGGTTCTATAAAGGAATGTCGGCCACAGTAACTAAATAACTGATTATTTTTTTTTTAAAAATCATATTATTCTTGATTTACTTTTTCGTTTTGTTCGACGATATCTTGTTCTTCTTTTAGAAAATGACGCAAAATTATTTATTACTGCCGTAACAGATGACACTACTGCTATAAACCTAACACCAACGGGCGAGAGGAAAACTAAATTGAAACCAACTTTAAATGGAATCAAGGAAACTGAAAACAAGAAACAAACACCTGATCCTGAAACGACATTTCCTTCCGATCTTGACGATTGTAAGAAATACTCATCATTCTGAATCCAAATCGGCTCAAAAAATAGTAAAGTCAAAGATTCTGTTCAATTTATAATGTGTCTGAGTTTATATAAAGTAAAAAGAAATTATTTAAAATTTATGTTTTAAGATGAATTATCATTTTCAAATATATTCTTGTGTTAATGAAGAGGTAAAAGGATAAATATTATCTCTGATGAAAACGTTAGAGTTATCCTTGAATTTGCTTCCTCGTAATTATTATCAAGAAAATTCTAATTTGAAATTAAATAAAACCAACTGAATAGCGAAATTAATTCACAAGTAATTAAATTAAATGTTTGGAGAATATAAATTAATCATATTGAATATTGTAACATCAACCGAATAGAAAATGTATTATCTGAAAATAATTCTACACCTTTCAGCTGCAGCGTTTGATAAATTTCTTCTTGATGAGACAAACACAGCTACTATACATGACCGTAATTCTCTCTCTCTCTCTCTCTCTCTCTCTCTCTCTCTCTCTCTCTCTCTCTCTCTCTCTCTCTCTCTCTCTCTCTCTCTCTCTCTCTCTCTCTCTCTCTCTCTCTCTCTCTCTCTCTCTCTCTCTCTCTCTCTCTCTCTCTCTCTCTCTCTTTTACACACACACATGCACAATCACACATTGATTATTAGCTACGAAAAATGATATATTGTAATAAATTCTCATCTTTTGATCTGTTTCCTACTATAATTTTGAATTCAGGGTCTTGCTGAAGATTAAAAATGACATTCACTATTTTTCCCTGCAAAATTTTAATTTTTTTTTATTAATAAGCAAACAGAAAATAATAATGATTTCAGTTTGTCCGCAAATAATTCATTTTTTTTCATTTTGAAGCCAGTATCAAATAATACTGACCATTATTTATATTTTATATAATTTGCAATAAATGTAGAACACACTCCTTATACCAACAACAACAACAATAACAACAACAACAACTACAATAATAATAATAATAATAATAATAATAATAATAATAATAATAATAATAATAATAATAATAATAATAATAAACAATTCGATGATTGTAAACATATAGACATATACTTAGTTATTGTAAGATACATTTACATAATGTAGTATATACAACGGGAAAACTAGTGCCAAAAATATTAACTTTTAAAAAGTCGCATGATTCATAAAAGCATGCACATATTTCGACAATTGTGGAGTTCCATGGTAGTCAACATGCAAGACAACCGAGAATGTAATAATTGCAATAATTTAATACTAATCAATAATAGGATACAGCAGAGTATGTAACAAAAGCTTAACCAATAATGTAATAATTGCGATAAGTGAATTCTAATCGATAATATGATACTGAGTATGTAACACAATCTTAACCGATAGTGTAACTAGTGCAATCAGCTCGTTGCAACGACATTATTTATACTAGAGTACTCAGTTAACAACCAGAAATCTGTTACAACGAAATATTCTAACACAGACATCGATTTATGTAATAAACATGCACATTACCAATAGAAACTGACCTTTGCAAAGAAACATCCACCAGACCTGAAATTCGCTAGCCAGGTGTTGCACAGAAGCTTTGGAAAGATAGGAAATCTGCTGACCAGGTGACCTAACCCACGACCTTAAATCCACTGATCGGACGTTACAACGACACTACCGCAACATCTGAAATCCGCTGACAAGGTGTTACAACGACACTACACCCAGACCTAAAACCAGCTGACTAGATGTTACAGCAACATTACCCGAAAACCTAAAACCCGCTGACCAGGTGTTAAAACGACACTACCCCAAAATAAATCTCCCTGATCAGGCGTTTGTCTTCATTATAATTTATTCAGTGGCAAAAAAATTGTTTGTTCATATATTGGCTGTTGTAAAGAGAGCTGACCGTAACAGAAAATAAAATGATAAGTAATAATAACTTAAATCTTTTCATATACTCAGTGATATATTATGTCACTATAATATTTTCGAAGCTTCCAAAATCAAGTATATTACGATATCAGTTATTTAAATCATTGTGACAAAATGTGCTCATTTCTCTTCTACCAACTTTTCAGTTAGAAACCCAGGCGAAGAAAAAGTTCGATACGACGCATTTGTGAGTGTCAACTTCGATTCCAAGAAAGATCTGAAATTTGTGAAAGAAATGGCAGATATTCTCGAGAATAAATTCAAAATGAAACTCTTTATACCTCTCCGTGACAGCATCCCAGGTAGCGCTGAACACTCTATGTCAGCCTACCTTATTGATGTTAGGTAATTTGATTGGTTAGTTTGATGTTTTACGGCACAGCAATACAAGTAGGTTATTTTTTTGCAGAGGCAATGGGAGTAAAGTGCCTCAGCCATAGACATACCACAGTAACCAACCGAAGAAGATCCGAGGGTAGGATTCGAACCCAGCACGATGACCTCTGGTCCACAGGGGCGCTATGTGATATTTTAGATCGTACAATAGTAAAGTGTTGATGTATCTGCGGCAATATGTTTGCTATTGTTCGTAAATAAACAAATTATCTTATTTGTTTTTTTAACAAGCCATATCATGCAGAAAACCAACGAAAGGAATTTTATGAGAACACGATCTTACGGTCAAGGATTCATAACCTTCTTAAAGTCTGCTGATTTAAAACTTAAAATGGTATTGTAATTACTTGATGACTTAATCTTAAAATGGGATTCTAATGAGCTGATGACTTAAAACTTAGACTGATCTTGTAATTATTTGATAACTTAAAACTTAAAATGGTCTTGTAATTATCTAATGACTTAATACTTAAAACGATCTTGTAATTAGCTGATGACTAAAAACTTAAGTGCTTATAAAATTACATATTTACGGAGCAAGCTGGAAGCTGATTTCACACAAGACAACCCTAATTTGTCATTTTGAACAAGTCACAACGAGGCAGTACAAACTTTAATAATATACATACATCCTGATAATTCAAATTAACTTGATGTGCATCATCTATAGTCAACTTTATTTGATGACTTCAGTATGGCCGCACGTGACCTGCAAAAGATTTTAAACTTTTTATATAATGTATTTGTCTTTGAAATATATATCGGTATCACATCATTGCATCGCCTTTGGATTCCATGGATTCCACCAAAATAGACTTCAGGTTCTCCATTATCTACCCTTGGATTCAATTTAAATTCGACGGACTTTACACTGTTCTATTATCTTTCAGCTATTGCCTTTCAACGTAATTTTTATAAGAATGTTTCGAATTAATGTTGGACGAATAACTTTCTTTCAATGAATCGGATGTTTTTAGCATTAGTCATTATCTTTCACCACAAAGATGCCCAACAATTTAACATGCAGATATTTTAAGGGAAAATATGACTTCTTTACTTACATTTTAAGGATAAATGGATCTTCTTTACGTATATTTTAGTACTTTATTCCATATATTTCAATGCTCCTTTCTATATATTTTAAAACTTTTTCCCTATATTTTAATACAACTATATATATATATATATATATATATATATATATATATATATATATATATATATATATATATATATATATATATATATATATTAATACTTCTGTGCATATATTTTAATATTTATGCGCATATATTTTAATACTTCTGTACATATATTTTCATACTTCTGCACATATATTTTAATACTTCTGTACATATTTTTTATTACTTCTGTGCATATATTTTCATACTTCTGTACATATATTTTTGATACTTCTATACATATATTTTAATACTTTATTCGCTATATTCTTTTGCTCCTTTCTATACATTTCAAAACTTATTTCCATACATTGTAATACTTCTATACATATACTTTAATATTTCCGTCCATCATTTCCAACATATTTTCATAGTCTCTATAATTCTTCACAAAGTTTCTACAAACTACAATTTCGATTGTGCATTACTTATGGTATGCCTTAAGAGTAAGATATTTCGTCCAATATTTTGTACACATGTTTTCAATATGGCATGCAGGTAAGGAGTCGATTACAGGTGCTTGATTATAATTACGATTACGATTACGATTACGATTACAGATTGCTTGGCACTGATGATTACGATTACACTTTATTTAGAAATCTTGAATTACGATTTCGATTACTTAATATTTGACTGTTATTTTGTTATTCGCAGCGGATATCATACATTGTACGACTGAAAAACAATCAATTTTAGCTCTGTATACTTTTAGTAACAAGTATTTACATACAAATTAACAAGTAATAGTCAGCATTCGTGGTCTTTTGTTTACGGAAATTTGTATTATTCTTACTATTATTAACACTATAATTAGTGATATGTTTGGTTGTAATCATTTTAATTTTCATGACACTATGCGATTACTCTTCCAATGAAGGACAAGTACGATTACGATATTACAATTATAGAGATACTAAAATTTACGATTACAGCTGTCGCTGTTATTCATTAAACCGAGAATGAGAATTTTGGTAATATGATCAATAGAAAATAGCGTCGTAATATTAATTGAAGTAAAAGACACATCAAACATTTTTTATTTCTCTTTCAGATGCAACAAGGTCATAGTTATACTATCCAAAAGCTTTCTAAAAAGTTCTGCTTGTGACTTTCAATTGAAATTTGCACAGTGTTTACACCCAAGTAAGTAAATGCAGTTTTTTAGTTCATGTGATGGTATTAAGTCCCACACCTTTGCACATGCACATAATCACTTGTACTGTATATACGTAATTTTCAGAGAACTTAATTTTATGAATGTTCGACTTTTGTGCTTATTGGCAATATATTATAATTCAATCAATGGAATACGGGCTCCATTTGCTTTTGAAAATCTCAGCTTTTTTGTGATAAGCATAAATTTTAATTCGCATTTGAGATTTTGCGTAAATTTATGCAAATATATACCTAACGCATAAATATACCTAACGCATAATACGTGAAAATAAACTGTAGGTACCAAGAAAATCTTAATATTACCATGCAGTTTATTAATTTCTTATTTTTAATCTTTTTTTTTTTGTTTCCCAATGTCTATCACAGGTGTTCGTACAAAGAAAATAATACCGGTAATGATTGAACATGGCACAACTGTTCCGCTAATATTGCGATTCGTGACAGTATGTGACTTCACCCAGAGTGAAATGGGAGAATGGATTCTAGAAAGGCTCATATGTGCCCTTAGGGCTCCAGTACCGGAAATAAAGATCGGGGAAGAAGACCCGGACGATGACTACACGACAGACACATCTCTACATGAACTCAAACTAGAACTAAAAACAGCTGCGTTCAAAGAAATCTTTATTGATGAAGTAGACGAAGAACAATCAAACACCGAATCAACTCACGATTTTCACAACCCATCTGCCTTGGCTCAGTCCCAAAACTCATCTTCTTTGGATCCGAAGGAGAAACCAAAAGAAAATATAAAAAAATTGTTAGGATCTTTTATTAACATGATATCTAAAAGAAAAGGAAAGAAACATGAGAAAGCACAGAAGGAAGAGGAAGAGTTTAGCAAACTCGCAATGAGACTAGTCAAGATAGCAACTGAGGAGGATCTTATAAACGAAAAAGACGCCAAAACAACATCAGAGAATAAAAAGCATGGACTCAATCTAAGTGGCGCTGCGAAAGATATATCAGGAAACCAAATCGCCAAGAGCACATATTCCAAACAAAAGATGCCTGTTACTGGCTCAAATGGTTATGCTATGTTGCATGATCCTCAAGAACCCATGCCATTTAATTTAAAACTGGATGACCACGGCATACACTGCGGCAGGGGTACTCCGTCATCGAAAAAATATAGTGCAACCGACACACAGGGTGTGGAATGTAAAGAAAAGAAACAGCAAAATATGAAGAATTGTGAAGCAGATTTAAATACCGCAGCCATAGGACAGGCACACTTTCATTGTTCATCCAGACAAAGCCCAGTTGGGTATCTGACACATACAGCTGCGAATACTAACGGAAGAGGAAATAGGACCGATCATTCAGTGGGGCAGTTCCCGATTTATATAATGGACGCTCAAAAAACTCATCCATCATCTCTGAAAATGTCGGATAACATTCCACTTTCTCAAGGGTCAGACGAGTCACACAACGAAAGCAAACACAAATCACATCAGACAGGGACATTTCATACGTTTATGGCGAAAGACCAGAGTGAAGAAAAGCAACTGCGAACATATGCAAATAAACTTGCAATCTCACAAGGAACCGAAGGACAAAATTCGCTTTTGGGCAATTCAGTCAGTGCAACTGGAGCTACTGTATTGCAGCGTCTGGAAAAGAATGCCTCCAGTAATGATAGATACAATAGGGATCGTGCAGATCCCGTGTTTGTGTAAAAAACAAAAAAAACCAACGTCATTAGTGGTCAAGAAAAGCATTGTAAGAATTCTCGCCAATTGACGACATCAGTTAACAAATTGTAAGGCATACAATTGTTTTCGTTATGCTGAAATATGTGCAAGCTAAAATAAGGCAATAACATTACTCTCGTGCATTGTTTGACTAACACATCCATTTTCTTTCATCAATCTCTGCATCAAACTGTTTTGTCTAATTGTCTAATAACACCAGTTTTGTAGCTATTGATCACAATACTCTTAAATTCATCCTTGCTAAATTTATATGACATAATGCGTTCTGCTACTTCATTCATACTAGTACTAAAAGAAGCGTGACGTGAAACAGAGGGCCCAGTTTCAATGAAGGTTCGTTTTCTGGGATGGGATATTGCTAATGATGGCAGGTTTTACAGGGTGGGTGGGTGTGGTATTGCCATAGATCATACAATAATAAGATAACAATCCTAAATTATTTATTTACAAAACTGTCAGTGAAATGGACCTAATAAATATGTTTTGTAGCGAACGTATTCGTCGGATGTAAAATTCGCCATTAAATATTGCATATTATTATAAGTTCATATTTTTTCTCCGTTAACATTGTCAGAATGGTTGCAATATTCTCCAATATTGAAAACCTTCATACTATATCCCGCGCGCAAAGGATCTATTTTCTAACGTAAACAGATTTTCATGCATAAACTAAAGCATATATTTCATGATCGGCCACATACCAGCAAATGTTTCATTGACTGACAAATACAAACTGCTTTGGCACATTCCGCATTTACTTTTTTGATACAATGTTTAAAATTTAGCTAGATATAGAGGTTATACAGGGTTCTCACAATAAAATGCAAGTTATACACATAACCTGTCTTCTTTAGCTGTTAATAAAAATGGCAAAAACAATACTTACAATTTTACATCCTAAATTTCCTCAAAAATATACTTTCGTAGGTCTGTAAATCTGAATTAGATTAGCCATGTCATGGGTTCTTAAGGTTGATTACACATTTTGAAATTGTACTGTAGACCTAATTTCGAGTATATTCCAAGTGCAGTTACATACTCCTTACTGCACTCAAAATGAAAGAAACATTATATTTCGCAGTATCTTTTCGATAATTGCAATGGAAAGACTTCATACGTTTTCCACACTATGATCTGAATCATTCAATTACAGAAAAGAAACACGCATGTCGATGTCAACACAATTCATAACGATTAAATTGGCAGACGTTGCTGGAATCCGATGCAAGTCATTTCATGTAGATAAATCCAGACCATGATCAAAAGATTGCGTTGAATCGACAAAAATACCAAAACGTATTCATTCCAGATCAAATGGAAACGTTGTTGCAATTCGTATTCATTAACAATATTACTCCAAATTTCAATTTTAAGTAGAGCAAGCGCCATTTTCTTTCGAAACTTACGTCTATCGCGCGACCAACTTCATATTTATCTGGGCGGAGTTATGTGCTCATTAATAATGTTGTGTAATGATCCATCAACGTTTATGTATTTGGTTTGGAATACTGCATACATTTAGTTACTTTGTTTCTTGCAGTGTATTTTTGTTTATATATTTAAGCCTTGGGAAGAATAAAAATATGCATATAATAAAAAGGTTACTGTATTTGTATGGGAAAATATGAACTCGTTTTGTCGGAAGGATATACTGCACTCCCAAGGTCGTGCAGTATAACCATCTGAAAAACTCGTTCATATTTTCCCATACAAATGCAATAACCTATAATTATGTAATAGATCACGGCACAAATATGAAATTGACCTACTTCATGGCAAGGAGTGGTTGGGTTGCTGATATGAAAGTGATGTGACCTTGATTCATGGGACGGTACTGCGCAAAACTGAACGTCCTTCCTCCTTAACATTTACAGCACAACACGCTCTGAAACAACAGAGGAAAAACACGTGAAATGTAAACAAAGGGATCGGGTGACAATATATACTTTATACGATTCGAAATTTTTCTTGCTATTAACACTACCAACCACAACTGTGTTTTTCTTGAGGAAAATTTATATTTCTTCATCAGATCATCATTATGTTTGTCATCGAGATTATTCACATCATTCATATTATCCAAAAGATATGTACAATTGTGTGCGAGTCTCATGAAATGCTGGCATAGCAAGCATATGCCTCCGGACCGTTTAATTAATTAGGATCTTCCAGTATTTCAGGACTAAAGTGTCTTTTATTTGCACGAAAATATTTTATGTTCAGTTTTTCTCAAAATTTTATATCAAATACCCTTCTCAATGCCACTAAAAGGCTTATTAAAAAGTGTCAGTTACTTGCTGTTGTGTCGATGCGTCAGAAACGTATATATCTGGTTATATGTGTCTCTTAGTGCAGCATATATATTATCGTTGTAAACTGGGTCAAAGTCTGTCCACAGAGAGGTATTATTATTTATTATTTATTCAGTCACAAACTCAAGGCCAAGTGTTGCAGGTTTAAACTGAAGGAAATAATGCATTACCGCAACCTACATGTATAGCTATTTACTTCCCAGTCATAATATCTCCACCTCACTTGTATTGAATTGTGTATTTCTAGCAATAGCTCCGTGTTCTAAACGCTCGATATATATATATATATATATATATATATATATATATATATATATATATATATATATATATATATATATATATATATATAGTTCTTTTTTTAATAGACTTGTTCCGGGAGTTAGGCTGTTGCATAGGTGAAACGCAGTGTACTCTATAAAAAAGATGAACTCTTAACATTTTTTGTGTCTCTATATATACTTGCACCAATACTTACTTAACGCTATTACAAAGATCATTGTGTGTATATATTATTAGATGTTCTTGGGGTGGGGGATATTACAAATATGTGTGCATTTTTCTTTTTCTTTTATCGACTTGCAAATCATTGTTTACCTTTATCTTTAGTAACTCCACTTGTGTCTCTTTTATTAACATGAGATGAATAATGTTAAATTTTCCTTTGCGTTCAGGAGCAATGAATTAATTAGAAATAAAATGAAGATTTTCACAGGATTGGAGAGAAATAACTCAATCAGGAAGAGTTAGGAAACAAAGAATGGGTGTGGCACAAACACAATCTGGCTATCATTTATTTCATGGTAGAAAATTTCGCACTTTTGGTAAATTGAACAGCTAATCGGAACACAAGTCAGTTAAGACATACAAAGGTTTGAGTGGTTGGCATTCTCAAAAAAAAAAAAAAAGGAACGGATATCAGGTTTATAGAACATACATAGTGAATGATACGATACGACCGATTGCTTTGTCCAGGTACACGAATAAAAATATACACGTAATTAGGTGTCGTTATAATGGTAAAACAGAAATATGTACCAACTTGGAAGATTTTCTTTCCAAGTGCCATAGTGTCGTGTGCATTCTAAGTGATACGATACGTTTAGAAATATTAATCGCAATAGAAGATAAGACAAGCCATACTTTTCCCTATAAATCGATATTATTGGTAGAGAAATATGTTGTTGCTGTACTGGGTTTAGCGCCTTTTTTAAAACATGATTGGCTAAACAAGATGGACATTATATCCGGTGAATGAAAAACTCTGACAGAACCACAGATGGAAGCTGTTCGTACACACATTGGGTATATCGATACGAGACTTGAACCCACGCTGACAGAGGTGAGATATTTATGATTTGTAGAGGTGAACGCCTAAGTACACTCGTCCACTAGAAGACACAAATATACGATTGCACATCGTCATCTAGTTCGTACACAGGAAATATAGCTGCGTTCTTCGCATAGCAAGACAATGTATTTATGATCATTGGCGTATTTGTTGCCCTATGCAACAGCAAGATCAATAATCCATCAAATATTACATGTCTGTTATAATATATCGTAATTAGCTATCCATATTTCTACCAAACAGGTCACAACCATATATTTAACATGTGAAAAAGTTAGGTTTACACAGACAAATTAAACTGTATTTTATACAATTGTGATTTATTAATTTAGTTATTTTTTTTTTAAAAATAAAGCTTACAAAAAGCGTGGGAAACTATTTGTTAAAATGCCTTTATTGCATAAATTGAAAAAAAAAACACAAGATAAATTTGCAGAGTTTTCAACTTTTCTAATTGTTCTAAACTTAGTAGATCTGTTGGGATAATCATCTGCCATCGAATGAATGCGTTCTTCTAGTTGGCTGATATCAGGGATAACGTCAATATTATAATTATGAATTAAATGCAGTAGGAAGTTAATATTTAATTCCAACACACAATTAGCTAATCATTTTTTCTTTAATTATATATCAATCCTTAATTTTTTTATGTAAGTTCTCGGAAAATTTCTGAAGATAAAGTTCACATTTTATAACATTACTAGTCTATTGCATAAAAGTAATTCATTAACATACATAGTTTTTCCTAATCCATCTTCTTTGTGTAGATTTTGCAAATATATAGTTCATTACCATATACAACTGTGGAATTCGATAGGTCGCTGAAAAAGATACTGTAATAATAATAGAAACTTCGTATACTCTGTAATATCTTATTAAATTATTTGCGAAACTTTCATTACACTATCGTTTATATTAATCGTCTATACATGATTGTAAAAAAAAAATAAAAAATAAAAAAAAAAAAAAAACCTGCTCAGCTCTCTTCTACGAAGGTTTCAGTGAGGAACCAAGAAGGAAAACAAATTAGATATGACGCATTTGTGAGTGTCAACTGCAATTTCAAAAAGACCTGAAATTTGTGAAAGGAATATCTGAAATTTTTTTAGCAAAATATTCAAATTGAAACTCGTTATACCTCTCCGTGACAGTATCCCAGGTGGCGCTGAACACAATTTGTCAGCCTACGTTATTGAAGAAATGGAATTTGATTGGTTGGTTTGCTGTTTTACGGCACATCATCACGAGTAGGTTATTTAGTGCAATTGGAGGAAAGTGTCTCGGCCACGGACACAACATTGTAGCCAATCCAAGCTTATCCAACGTAGGTATTCGAACTTGACACACTGACCACTGATACACCGCGCCGCCAGAAACGGCCCTAGGATGTGCGTGGCCCAAGGCAGCAAGCGATGAGCGGGGCCCCAAGCAAAAAATTGCATTCCGTCAGCAGCACCGGGCCTCTGAAAGCGCGGGGCCCAAGGAGGTTGCCTCGTTTGCCTTGTCCTATGGCCGGGCCTGGGAGGCGCTAAGTAATTTAAATCAGATTTCAGAGGTGTCGCTTCCAAGGATCATCTTCCTCAACACAACATGCCTGACCAGAGCTGCGTTAATAACCTACAAAATTTTTACGATGGATATGGCACTCACTTGGTCGTTGTCGTCGTCAATGATCCTCATTCCAACAATGTCGATTATTTCGATTGGTTTGGATTACCTCTCCCGATGAAATCGTAAGCTATCTTCAGCAGCCCACTAAAAGAGCTGTGGACAACTCGTTACAACTTCAGGACGTCAGCGATAGCACTTGTTTCAGGTACTTCATCTAGTACATCCAGTGTAGGTATCAAGGACAATCTCCCGTTGACAAAGTGTTACACCTGTTTCCAAGGTAGTTTTACAACTTTCAAAACCGTTTAAATAATATCCACAATAACATGGTAATATGAACTCGTGGCGTATCAAGTGCATGACCAAAACGGAGAATGCAGGCCCGTGAGGTGTTCGCCAAAATCAGTGTCTCATCATCAAATCGAGGTGTGTTGTGTGTGGTTCCAAACAAATCACATTTCATCAAACAATTTGATCCTAAAATGTACATTGGATCTATATAAAATAATGTCCATTAAGGCACTGCGACCTCGATACGCGCTGCGAAGACCATTGCGTGGAAAGAAATTTGTGCGTGGGGAAACGTAAAGGCTGAGGACGACAAATTCTGTCAATGGATGTTCATGCGTTCATGGAAAAACGTCTCAGACTCGAGGTGGATGGACGTCGCCAGGACAAAAATACACCTGACCGTGGAATCCCTTAGAACAACAACTTGATGAACACGATCAGCCACTGCCAAGAACCCTACAACGGTGTCGATGCCATCGAGATGCAACACGATATCTGTTACCGAGATCATCCCGACCATAAAGCGGGATACGATTGGGTCAAGCTGATGAGACTTAAAATCAAGTCTAAAACTTTCTGAGAACTTGTAGATCGAACTCTCGTGCGTAATATTGTTGGTACTAAATGCTTTGGCATTCCAGCCTGACATTGTTCACAGAAGAACTGCGTAAACCCGTACGCAAGCATTTTGCATGACGCAGTCATCACGGTTGCCGCAAACGATCTAACGTCGGCAGATCTCGTCAACAGGAGAGATTACAGCGTGTACAACGATCATTTCCATTATCCCATGACGGTCATCGACGTGTTGAGCAAATACGCATGGGTGTGCTTCCTTGCAAAAACAAAAAAAAAGACAGTCAACGTGGAAGCTTTGGATCGCCTCATAGGGACACAAACCTCATAAACTCTGGGTAGATCATGGAATTGAATTTAACGAAACCGTTTTGAACTGGCTTCAAAAAATTAACATTGACATGTACAAAACTCAAAGTTCCCTCAAGGCTTCTGTCGTCAAGCGGTTTAACCAAACTTTCAAACATTGCATGTGGAAGAGATTTACCAGTGATAACACTCACTAATATTTAGATTTCTTAAAAAACCTCGTTGACCAACACGGTCACTCATGGCATCTCAGCATTCGCATGACACACAAAAGCTTTTCCACATCTAAAAACAACAGGTCACAGAGGCTTGATTTTTTAAATCCAAATTCAATGTGGGGGATCACATCAGAATCAGGAGACAGAAAGCAACGTTCGAGAAAGGATACACCCTACCTACACATGGAAGAAACATTTTTGCAATATTACAAAGCATATCTCTAACATAAAAAGAGGTCCAGAACCCCTAGCAATATAGAAACACTCTCGTATCACGTAAAGGTGGTACTGAGCTCGCAATTTTACTTCAAGAGCCAGTGGCTCAGGAAACACCCCAATAATATAAGACAAATGGGGTCTTTTCTGGGCCATCCATTATATCACCAGAATTCAAATTTCCTATACTACAAACACTTGTTTTTTTTTTTATAAAAAAATACTATCTATGGATGTTGAGGCAAGTTGCAAAATATACACTACCTTTTGATAGGGTCATTTAAACTTTAGTAAATAAACAGGACAGCCACTTGACATTTTGTCTGAATAAATTATTACAATGTACTTACAAATCTGACATTCAGAATGCTAAATTTCGTCACAACATTACGGGCTGACAGTAAGACTGGTATGTTTGTTATTCAAAATTAGTCAGAGGGCAAACTCACATTTCCCGCCATAACGAAACTATCATGTTACAATGTTACATCAGTAACCAGACAGACGAATTCTGTAAAAAATATATGAACCAATTATCTCACAATACTTTTTTTCCACCTGTCCATTTCAAGATGACGGTCATAAAATAAATTCACATTCTCCCTATACCAAAAACTTACAAAAATGGTAATAACAGCTGCCTCGTTTGATGTTCAGCATTAAAAGGTTAATATTAGGACTGGTCGGCATAATGTCTGGATAATGTGACTGGATGGGGCATCATGCTGCATGTCTGCGACATGATGTCCCAGTGCTAGACATCACTATATACTGCCACACTGCAGACATTGTAGCAATATGACTGAAAAATTGTTAAAGCTACGTTAAAAATCACATCATTCTCTCCAACATATGATCAACCAATGAAACAAGTGTCATCCTATACTACTGACGCAATATTCATTTCATTTAGAGGACAGAAAAGACTCTGAAATGGATCTAACATGTTACAGTGTTACATTTCTAAAACGACAGGCTCATCATGTAAAACATATGAACTACCTTTGAAATAATGATCATTGTTCCCAATACATTTCAAGATTGAAATGTAAACGTTAAATTCCTGTAGACACCGATACTCTTTCGGCCATTTTATTATAGGAAACCAAATACACCAACTACACGAAACCTATGACATAATATTAATTTTAATAAGAGGGAAAACACACTCTTCTTTTCCCGCAAAAAAAATTTTAGACCAAATTTTAATCATTATATCATTAACCCCATATTTTAAAGCAACAGCTAAAATTACATTCTTAAATATCAACATTGTAGCCTAATGTTAAATTCGGCTTGTCCTCATAGTAGTTTTACCGTTTTCAATATGAGGGTCCGGTTTAATGCACTTTCCCCTTGTTCCGATAATACCGTATAATGAAAAACAAAACAAAACAACAAAACAAATAAACAACAAACAACAACCCCCTCACCCCACCCCCAACAACAGTAAACAAATAAGTTTGTGCTACTTTAAAAACATTACTTTTTTAATATAGAAATGAGAAATTATTGTAAAGGGTTAAGGGTATGTAGTGAGAGGCTTGCGAAGGATGAGGGGGAGGATGTTCATTGACATTGTATGCTTTCTGGGTTAAAGTTGTTAAAACAAATACTCTTCGTAAAACAAATATATAAGAAGTCAAACAACACTAATGGGCGCCCGCACATACAGGCCGGGGGAGGGGGCACCTTCTAACCCGTTCCCCTTCCCCCAGTCCCGATTTAACCTCTAAACATTGTTTTTTGTTGTTTTGTTTTGTTTTGTTTTTTTGACCTACAGCCACAAAACTTAATAGCTTACTACTACATGTTTGCATCCCACTCCACCAAATTTCTACGTTACGCACAACTGACAATCACGGTCACTTGGTAATATATATGGATTTATGTCCCTTCGAAGCTCTCTACAGTTGCTTTTTTAGTGTATTTACTATCGCAACTGGTTGATCTAAGCTAGTACCATTCATTTCATTGTCAATGAACTTGTATGTAAAGGGTGACAGGCTAGAAGAAAGTCTAACCCAATGCGTATTACATCATGTGACAATTTTAAACAGTTATGAAGGACTGTTACCGAATTTTCAGTTGATAATTATACTGAATGACGTAACAACTTCAGTCGGTTCTCCGTATTTAGGGGGAAAAATGTATTTATTTAAAAATTGTTTCAATGTGTGGACATTTGACCTCTCCATAAGTGATGCAGATTAAAATGTTACATGAACAAAATGTAAAAGAAAAAAGGGAAAAGACATGCTGAAAAGGGTCGATATTTAAGTTTTGAAAAATTGTTATTAAAGCATTGTTGGATCTTTGGTGGGAAGGGTTATGGAAAGTTAAGTCAAAGCTACTTTTTCCGGTTAAAATAGTACACATTGTAGTTTTTACTGAATAGGAGAGAGAGAGGGAGAGAGTTGCAAACTGAATTGCCATATCTCAAAATGACACAAGTACAATCTTGTAATAAAAAATTAGCTTACAACTCTTAAAAATATAGGTTCACAAAAAGATCAGAATAATAATTTGGAAACAAACATAAATCATGGGTACAAGCAACAACTCTTCTAAATCTCAACATCATTTATCAGTGTGGAGTGAAGATGTATTTTCTGAGACTGGTGACAGATCAGCTGTGACTAATCTACCAGTACCAGATGTAAATCAGCACATTTCTTCAGATGAAAAAGTTGATAACAAAGAAGACTGTGCATTAATCAGTATAGTTGGTCAAAAAACAAATGCAGTTAAATTTTTAAAAACCAATGAAAAAAATGATGAAAAAATACTGCTAGAGGAGGATGCCATGCAAGTGTTAGAAGCTGAAACTGGAAATAAACCAACTGTGGAAAAGATGCTAAATACTCAGAAAAATAATGATAATAGAGTTTTACCATTAATGGAGATTACAAAGCATGTATTAGAAGCTCCATCTGGAAACGACAAGGCCCTTGATGTAACAAATACCGATGAACATGGTTCTAATAAAAATATGTTCCCAACAAAGTTGACCAAGCATGTATTGGAAGATAAATCTGACGACGTGTCGGTACAAAGAGTGAAAAACTTTCCTATGTGTGAGAAAGAAAGTAGCATTGACAGTAAATTGGAAACTTTGCCACAGTCACAGGATGTTCAAGCATTTGCAGCTATTGGTACAGCTGTAAGAATACTTCTTAGTCAGAAGGTTGATGCAGAGGGTTGGAAAACAAATGTAAATTTAATCTTGAAAGAAACGAGAGCGTCTGTTAAATTAAATAGAGCTAAAATTGCAGAGATTCTAATGGAGCATCATTTTGTGAACATCCTTGAGAAATATTTTCAGTTTCTTGGTTCCTCAGCCTCTGAACCTTATTCTGATAGTACTTTTAAAAATACTTGTAATAGTTTAGAAATGAATACAGCTTTGGTTTCAGAAATGAATTCTACTGAGGTGAAGTTGATTCAGTACATGATTGAGAGTGGTGAAGGAACATGGATGATATTGAAGAAAATATTTACTATTGTTTGGGTTTTATGTGATGCAAGTGAACAATTTTGCCAGCATATCATAGACAGCAAATTAATGAACCCTTCTTTGATTAATTTACTCAAGTATCTTGCAAACATGTCATATATGTCATCTGAGAAATTCATATATCTTGTTAAGGCTATTTTAGGTATTCTTCATAATATTGTCCGACATATAGAGTCTAGCAAGTGGACTCTGCGAGATCTGGAAGTGGTTCCTTTGTTGCAGTCTTTGTTGTCAGGCAGCATCAGGCAGATCATCACCACCAAGGTTCTTATTGTACTGTCTTACCTTGTCAGTGAAGCGGAAAATGAAATCATCAACTCTGATGACCAGAATATATCTTTTATCATCAGAGTATTGGGTAGTGCTATGGACTCAGAAAAGCATTTTTCAGCCACCTATGGAATGGATGTTGAAGAAACACTCCGTGGGCTAAACAATTTGGCAGTAAATGACAGTAACAAAGTGAGGATAGTGAGGAACAATGCTTTACCTTTGTACAGCAGACTTTTAGCAGTAGGAAACAGTGAGGAGGTACACTTGGCTGTGTGTGGTCTTTGGAGTCTTGGATTCAGTCTTTCCAATAAACAAAAAATTAAAGAGACACCAGGCATCTTGGAAAGTAAGTAAAGATTAACTGTATTATAATTTTTTAATATATATATATATATATATATATATATATATATATATATATATATATATATATATATAGAGAGAGAGAGAGAGAGAGAGAGAGAGAGAGAGAGAGAGAGAGAGAGAGAGAGTGTGTGTATTGGAATGTGAAATGTCCTCTAGTCCAAGTCAAGATGAAAGCTTTGAAGGTAATGTAAAAAAAATTCTGTTATTTGCCCAGAATTCATACAGAATATGAAGCAAAAATCTAGATTTGTATATTGGCATATATATATTTGTATACTGTTATATTGCTATTGAAGAATAAGTCCAGAATGTGATTTATATTATTTATTAATTACAAGAATTACAAGACATCAGTATAATTGTGAAGAGGTGACAGGACAGTCTTGAAAGGATTTTTACATTGATCTGAAACCATAGTGAACATATAACATAAACCAGATAATGGAGTACTGGGTACATCAGTTCTTGCCTAGTGTAAAATATTTGATTAATTTTACTGTCAAGTGATATTGTAATGCTTATTAGATTAGCACTTACATTTCAGAAGGTTTATCAGAAGTTAATTCTGGACAAGTAGACTACATATAAATGTTCCCAGTCCAGTAGTATGACTAAATTTAGTTGCAAACAGATTTCATTATATAAACTGATGAAAAAATGGTTTACTTTTGTGATGTTAAGATATATTTTACTTTTATTGAAAGAAGAAACAGTTGATCTCTTATGACAAGCAGTAATTTCCTTTTTTATTTTATTCCTCTTTATTTCCTCATTTTACTGATAATAGATGACATTACATTTTCTTGCAGAGTTGCAGGAACTTCAGCATCAGTGTGTCAGAAAGGATACAAGCCATGCTGCTCGAGGGGTTGTATGGGAGTTGGAGAGTATCCCTGTCACAGCATCTATTACAGATGCATGTACATCCCCTATTACAGGTTGGTATTCTCCACGTGGCTAGATTATACACTAAGTGATTGGTATTGGGACATTTGCATATGCAAGACTATTTAGTGCTGATATGGTGTGAGCAAATTGCCATGCCCAGAAATGCAATTTGGTTCAAGTTTACAGGAGTGTGGTATTAGTGAAGTTCTAATCTATAAAATTGACAATTTCCTTGTTATATTGGAAAGGAAACTTGATTTAAACTTTCATTGATAGTCATTTTTGTGTTGATGAGTGCAAACTTGAGAGGTGGGATCGCAGTGCCATTGGTGATGGGATTAGGTAATATTTTCATTCATATATCTGAACATGCAGGAATGAAGAACAAAGAGTCTTCGTATCTGTAGCAGGTTATTTCTGAACTTTATCCATATGCTTAATCCATAACATGTATAGGCCTCCATCTGGAGGTACAAAACTCATTTTGGTAAATCTTGTTAAATGCTAGACAAAAGCTTGGTAAAATGTGAAAACCTTATTCTCATTAGTAACCTAAATTTTGATGTGTTGGACCTTTATGTTCTCTATGCTTTGTGTGATATATGTTATATTTTTGGCATTACATGCTAAAATTTGAAAAAGTTATGATAAACGTTATAAACAAACATTCTCAAATAAAAAATACACATCCACATAGAAAACAATTGCCTTGTATTAACAAAGAATAGAAAACCAGTCTTATATCAACAAAATTTAGAAAACCATTGTCTATATCAACAAAGAAGAAAATAACCATTGCCTTATATCAACAAAGAATAGAAAACTATTGCCTTAAATAAACAAAGAGGAGAAAACCATTGTCTTATATCAATGAAGAATAGAACCCATTGCATTATGTCAATAAAATATAAAAAACCTTTTGTCTTATAACAAAAAAAGAACAGAAAACCATTTATTGCTTTATATCAGCAAAGAACTGAAAACCATTGTCATATATCACAAAGAATATAAAATCATTGTCTTATATCAACAAAGAATAGAAAGCTATCACATGGATCAACAAAGAATAGAAAACCTTTGTCTTTATAAATAAAATATAGAAAACCATTGTCTTATATCAATAAAAAATGGAAAACAATTGTGATATATAACCTTATATCAACAAAGAATAGAAAACCATTGTCTTATATCAACAAAGAATGGAAAACAATTGTCTAATATCAATAATGAATAGAAAACCATCACCTTATTTCAACATAATATAAAAAACCATTGTCTTATATCAACAAAGATTATAAAACTATTGTCTTATATCAACAAAGAATATAAAACTATTGTCTTATATCAACAAAGAATAGAAAACCATTTGCCTTATGTTAACAAAATATAAAAAACCATTGTCTTATATCAACAAAAAATAGACAATCTTTGCCTTATATTAACAAACAATAGACAACCATTACCTTATATAAAAAAAGAATAAAAAACAATTACCTTATATCAACAAAGAATAGATAATCATTGTCTTATATAAACAATTAATAGAAAATCATTGCCTCATAACCATTAAGAATAGAAAACCTTTGCCTTATATCAACAATGAATAGAAAACCATTGTCTTATATCAATAAAGAATAGAAAACCATTGCCTTATATCAGCAAAGAATAGAAACCAATTGCCTTATATCAACAAAGAATAGAAAACCATTGTCTTATATCAACAAAGAATGGAAAACCATTGTCTTATATCAACAAAGTATAGTAAACCATTGCCTTATTTCAACAAAGAGTAGAAACCATTGTCTTATATCAACAAAGAATAGAAAACCATTGTCTTATATCAACAAAGAATAGAAAACTATTGCCTTATATCAGCAAAGAATTGAAACCATTGCCTTATATTAACAAAGAATAGAAAACCATTGTCTTATATCAACAAAGAATAGAAAACCATTATCTTATATTAACAAAGAATGGAAAACCATTGTATTATATCAACAAAGTATAGAAAACCATTGCCTTATATCAACAAAGAATAGAAAACGATTGCCTTATATCAACAAAGAATAGAAAACAATTGCCTTATATCAACAAAGAATAGAAAACCATTGCCTTATATCAACAAAGAATAGAAAACCATTGCCTTATATCAACAAAGAACTATGGAATGCTCCACATGCCAATCATATAATGTTTTGTAAAAAACACAGGGAAATCTATCGATGGCAGATAATTTTGGTAAACAAGTTTAAGAATATGTCTCCAAGAACACAGGTTTTAGAAAGATGGGATGAACTTCTGGTTAATTATTAAGACATATTTTTCAGATGTCAATATTCAGATATTGAGATAAGATCATGTTCAAGGTACACATTAAATTGTAAAGAATACAAAAAAAATATTTGAAGTCTTCAGTAATTTTTATGCAAATATGGAATTGGATATTGGAAAGGTTGTTCTATTTGACCTTATAACTGATCTGAGTATTTGAATTTAAGCAAGTTTGCTATGAAGAAGTGTATTAATTGATAAGTTTAAATTTTAGCAAACCGTCTGCTGGGGATCAAATTCCTATTAAAATCTTTAAAGCTGGTGCACCAATCTGTATTGTTCATGTTACAGATCTAATTTAAAAAATTTCTATCAAATAATTTTTATGAATATCTGAGGGAAGCTTAAGTAGTACTGAGTGTCAAAAAGAGCAGATAAAAGTAACTATGGACCTATCAGCATACTACCTATCATGTTCAGACTGTTTGAGTAATCAATTGAAACCAAGTTTGTATCATGATTTGGGCAACATGTTAAACAAGCATTTGAGTGCTTTTCATACAGGTCATTAATGCCAAATCACTCTATTATTTGGAGACTGGAAGAAGGCTCTTGATGAAAACAAATATTTAGTTGCATTTATGATTTATTTGTTTATGGTGTTTAACTGCCTCCCTCCATGTGATATTCTTATTTGCTGATTAAGGGCTTATGGTATGTCTGATGGCTCGGCTGGACTTTTACTAATTTATAAGTAAGATTGAAAGATGCAGGGTGGTTTGGGTCGCTGGACTAAAATTCAAAAGGGGCTCCTTAGGGGTCAATCCTTGGGCAATTATTTTTTTTAATATATGTTTTAATGATATTTTTTATTTTATTAAATATTGTTTATATATGTATGCAGATGATAGCTCTGTCATTTTCATCACCAGAATTTGATAATGATTAATACACTTGAAGCAGAGTCCAACATTCTGATTCACTGGTTTACTGCGAACAAAATGCAAGCTGGCCTTGATAAGTTTAAGAACTAGTTGTGGGTTTAAAGACATTCAGTCTGAAGCCCTGTGCTTAACATACATATTGCTGTCACAGACTGTGAGGAAATTGTTAAACTGCTAGGAATTGAAATTGACTATCAACTGCAGTTTGATTCACCTTTAAAAAAAATCTAAGCAGGAAATCTTCAAGGCAACTTTAGAAACATATTGGTTAGAAGTTAACTAGACTCAGCAAACTGACAATCTTACATACATTTATCCTTTCTAGTTTCTGTTCTGCAGTGACATAAACACTACTAACCTTTACAAAAATGCAAGAGCATGTTCAGAGATTTATGTGGGATGATTACACAGTAATTCTCGTAAACTCTGACTTTTGGCAGAAATGCCAGCACAGAAGGTGCATAGATTTCAGGTTATGGCAACAGAGACTTTTAAAGTAATGAATAAGCATGGTTCCAAATGTTTTGATGATGTCTTTAAGCATAATACAGTAGAACCTATCTTGAAAGACTACTCTTTCTGCCAAAATTAATGGTCTCTCAAGACAGATGGTCTCTCGTGACAGGTAATAACACTATATAGCCAATAAATCTGTGGAAAGATAACCTCGTCTCTCAAGGCAGGTGGTATTTCATAGCAGTGGTCTCACAAGATAGGTTTTACTGTACGTACAATTTTAGATATTCAAATTTTTTAGATGTACCAAGACTTAAAATATCAGCATATGGCAAAATTTATTTAGACAGTCAGCTGCCATTCTGTGGAATGATCTATTAGTTCAGCTTTAGAGAACAATCAGATCTTATTTCCTTGAGGAGATCATTAATTTTGTCCTGGAATAGTACACACTGTAATTATAATATCTATAAATAATAGCATCCCCCATTCCAGTTCTACTACTGTGATGTTGACAACAAACATCTGTGTTACCATTTTCTTTTACTGTCCTTTTTTTAGTGCCCTACTTTCATCTCCTTTCTTTTTAAGCAAGGCATAATCTGCATCTCTGCATGCTTTTTGTCCTAAATTGGTACTTCTGATTTAATTTAATGCTTGGTTTTTGCATATAATTCTTAGTAACGCAGCTTTTTATTTTTTCTGTAAATTTTCATAACTGTGGTTTTTTATTTACACAAAATACTAAATTCACTTTTAATTACATGAACTGCCTGTTAAAATGCTTTGATTGCTTATCTTATAAGTTATTTGCTGTGTCCAGTTGTATTATACCATGTTTGTATATCTTGTAATTCTTGTTTGATGCCGTTATTGCATTTTTAATGTAATATTGGTAAAAAGCTCATTAGAGCTTATATTGAACTGTTGTTTAAATCATACCAACTTTAAATAAATTTTATCTTATGTTATGACTCTATGGTCTTAAACTAAGTAATAGAAAGAAGCAAATAGTATCAACAAATAAATTTATTGCTGAGTAACAGCATGAAAATTTAAGAGGAACTTTCCGTTTGGGAATTAAATCCCAAATAATCCAAACATTTTTTATTACTTTAGTTCCTGTTTTGCAAAAGAATGACTTGAAGTAAAAAATAATATAAACTGTCTATGTATGCTTCATTTTTCACTCACTTTTTCCTCAAACTCTTTCATGTCCCCCATTTTTCTCTGGAAGTAGACATTGCTGTGTCATTATAGTGTATTAAACACAAGAAAGGTATGGTACATCAAACACAAGAAAGGCACCTTACACCAAATACAAGTAAGGTACAGTACAATAGACACAAGAAAGATACAGTACACCAAACACAAGAAAGGTACAATATACTAAATAAAAGAAAGGTACAGTACACCAATTTGAAAGTGGTTTGACACCATTACACTACTGCAGATATTGAGTGCAGTTGAACCGTTATTAGGTGAATTTGGTAATGTAACATTTTGACTTCAGTTGTACACTCTCACCAGATATTAAGTTACATTTCACTGTACAAGTGCCCAGTCCAGCTTACTTGGACAATTTATAAAATTATTTTGCATATTCAACTATGTCCCTAATGGAATCAGTTGGTCATATAAAAGAAAGTTTAAGAAAGTCTGACTTTGTAGCATAGCTCAGCAAGATTCCACACCAGGATAAATATCAATGTAGTGGATATAAATAATTCTTGGGTATAACGTGGAAAATGGTTGATACCCATTATGAAGACTATATTTAAATATATCATGTTAATTTTTGTAAATTTCTCTCTTTAACAGCCAGGAGGTGAATTCAAGTAAAATAATTATTGAAGCAAATTAAACTAATTTTAAAATTGAACTAACTTGATGTGATCTATGACTGTAGCCACATCACATAGAGCAGTCATAGTATTCTGAGTGGCAAAGGATCTATGTACAGGTTATGCTCGATATCAGCCAATTTGATTTACATGCTCTCATTTAAGGTCATGCAATGGCATTCATTTGGCGCCACTGCTCATTTTTATGTCGTCGCTGGCACCATGTACTGTGACTCATACACACCTCATTAATTTGAAAATTATGCAAACTTAGAGCCATAATTTGCTGAAGAACTTCTTTAATTTATAAGTGTGCTATGGGAAAATTACTTTCAGTATCTGCCAAGTTTGATTTTTTGACATAACCTCAGGAATGCATCTGTGTCATAAATTGAGTATCACGTGTACCTAAAGTACATACTGAGTATACTGAGTACTATACTCATTAATCAAGGCCAACTGTAACCTGATCTGCCATTTCATATTGAATGAACAGAACTGGGTCTTTGCAGTTTGTTAGGGGTAATCAGTAGAACAAGCAACATAGACCCTGATTAGCTGGTGCATTAGACATCAGATCACGGTGTTTTCTTGTTTGCAGAATTATATATATATATATATATATATATATATATATATATATATATATATATATATATATATATATATATATATATATATATATGGTATTCAGAAGTCGTAGGATGTAACATACTGTTTAATCACCTAACCAGTGATGTCAACATGATTTCATTTCAGAGGTCTGACCATTTGTTTTGAGTACTAAAAGAATGATAGGAATTCTGCCTTTTTATGAAAACAACATTTAAATACAAAGAAGATATTTACGTTATACCTTGCTGTTCAGATTATTTTGGGATTTAGCAAACAAAATTTTACGTCATTTGTTTCAGATTTACTACATGAACATTTATGCCCCCATGTTATGATCAGCTATCAGTGGGACTCTCAGCCAATCATGATGAAGGTCAAGGACAAATTGAGATGTGCTGGGTATAAAGTCTGGATGGATGTGGAACATATGAGTAACTACTTTGTTCTTTCCGAAATTTTCCAGTCTGTTGCACCTGTTGCCAATGATGTTACAAGTTATTTGCATACATGTTCAAGAATTAATATAGCAAGTATTTTGTGCCCCCTGTCCCCAGTTTTATGTAACTGTGTACTGGCTATCAACAGCCAACATGAGTGATGTATTTAGTGAATTTTAACACAATGTTGGTCAGAATTTGCATCTGCCAGTAATATATGTGCAGAATTTGAAGACTGTACATTTCTTTGAATTTCGACAAATCTGGCTCAATAAATGTAACAGTATGTTCTCTGTGTGTTTGCAAAAGAAAAGTTTTATATAGGCTAGGGCCTGTGATTTTGCATCTAATTAATTATTTTGCCAGTGCCACACAAGTTCGGTACAAAGAAGGGTAGTCTCTTTGAGCTTCTCAACCAAATGCCAGCAAGACATTCTCATGTGTTCCTTACTTTTTTTTGGAACAAAAAAATATGGCACTTCATTACTATGTATGTATCACCATCTTTGTTTATGTCTGCTTGTGCAATAGAGGTGGTGTGTTTCCAACCCAAAAATTAGTTCTTGGCAGTTCTTGAACAAATTATTGCTGTTCTGCATGAGAAGACCCACAAGAACTTGTACTCTGCTCAGGAACCTTGTTTCCTTATCTCACCCAAAGACAGCTTTGTTGTCTGAGTCATTGTGATACTTTTTGTTGTTGTAGTTGTTGTTGTTGTGGGGCTTAACACCATTTTTCAGCACAAGATAGGCTATACATGGCAGCCAGTATTAATGGTGGAGGAAGAAACCGGGAAATCCGCAGAAAGAACCACCGACCCACGAGAAGCTACTGGCAAGCTTGTGATATTTGTCATGATTGTTACTGCCTACAGTGGCAGAGAATATGCTACAATGATTAAAGGGTAATTGCATTCCTAAATCTCAAACAGTGCAAGTGAGAAATATCTTTATATCAATAGGTATACATCATTAGCTTCACCAGATTTCACAAACTGCAAAGTTTAATAAAAAAGACTTGTCACTTATGCCAGTTGACCATGTGGAACAGTCTCAGCAAATGGGAGAGTCTTATCTGGCTTTTAGCAGGTATATGCTTGCAGATTCGCAGAGAGGTTATTATGCTGTGTGTGGATGCTAGCACAGTATGCTAGTTGCCACTTTTAGTCATGTTTTGGGATGTGGCCTCTTTATTATACATGTCTCCTGGAGGTCAAGGCCAAAGTGAATATGATTCAGTTCTTTCAGAAGGCTCTATCAGCAAATAGTGTTCTCATCCTGTCCAACAACTCCATTGTGATTAATTACTTAAGAAGGCATGGGGAACCAAACCCCCAGACCTCTGCATTCACTTTTAGGATTTTTTTGAAGTAGTGTCATCACAGACAAGTCCACATTTGGGTCTGTCACATACCAGGCAGACTCATTAATTCAACATAATCAGCTTATTCACACTGAATTGTCTGTTGACATTCAAATAAATCTGCACCTTCTAAGATCAACCACTCATGGATCTATTTGTAGCAAGACTGAATGCAAAGCTGCCCACAGTTCCAGATTCAAAAGTCTGGGCAGTTGATGCGCTTTTTATGATCTGGATGTATACAATTTTCCTCTAGGTCATGCAGAAGCAAGAAAATCATAACGATTGGGTCTCACTTTGAGTGGAAAAATCATGAATAAATGATCTGTTAACCCTTTACCTAATAGATGTGCCTTTTGGCAATCTACTACAGTCGAATATAGACGTCTTTTGGCACTTTACCTGATTCCCATAAAAGCACCTTTTGGCAATTCTGTAAACAGCAGCCATTTTGAGCAGGTTTTCGTAGATCCAGCTTGTGGGAAAACCCCTTATGAGATACAACTTTCATTGGTGAGAATGACCATTATGTCAGATCACGTGGTCACTATTTATGTTCTGGTCAAAATCTGCTATTTAACGTAAGTAGGTTGTAACTCTTTCGTATTCTCCATTTGACAAGATGGTGGTCACTGATATCGTTCAGTATTTGCTCCAGTAGAATCACAATTATGAAAGCTTCAATAACTTAGGTGAAGTCTCTAATAATGATGTAGTAAGGCATTAGTTTTTATAAATTATCAAATTCAGCTGATTTAGTGATATAGACGCAGGCAAAGAACTTGTAAAATTTGAGTATATGAATTTGCCGCTACAGTTGATCACGCGGCTTCACTGATTTGCTAGTGAATGAGTTCTCTCAAGATTTTAAAGCACATACAAATTTTTTTTTTGAGAAATAATTATACAGCTATAACGACTCTATTTTACTCTTAAATCTTTCCAACATAATATATGTGTACCAAAAACGTAAAATGGTTAAAATTGCTGTTAAACATAACATACACAACACTACTGAACAGGCCTATGCATAGTACACTGCAGTAGGTAACTTTGCTACATGTGTATCAAAGAGCTAAAAAGCCATACACACTATGAGGAAAAGGGTTAAGATCAGAAATTTCCAGGTACATTTGGAATTTTTTCCTCACTTGCTCAGGCAGCTGTGTATGTAGATATCTCATTAATTACTGGAGTATTATTGTTGAAGATGCATGTATGGCTCATATCAGGCAAATGCTTATTGGAAAACAATTCTCAGAATAAGTTGTAGACAGAATCAGTCAGGCAGGAAGACCCACCACTTTGAAAGCATATATAAGGGTAGTGAATGTTTCTTCCAGAAACAGATCACTACTTTAAGAGCTTTGATGCTATCATTTTCCATTGGATGGAGACCTAATTTATTGAAGGATGGAATGGATATTATTTCAGCTCTGACATTACCATTCTGGGTCAGAAAGTTATTCACACTGTGCATGAAGAATAATTCAAGACCAGTTCATAAGGTTAAGACATTTGCCACCAGTATTTGAATCCAGATTTCATGTACATTAGTGCACCATATATGAGACCTTCTCCCAGCTAGTAACTTCCCCACCCCTTATCTGTTCAGCTAATGCATTATGATTGGGCAACATATTTGTAGGAAAAATGAATATTTCAAGTAAAATATTTCTTTGATAATACATATCTGATTATAATAGGAAAGCAATCCTTACCAGTCTTGCCATATTTACATGTTAACACCAGACAGAGCATATTTATTGCTCTAGTAGTAGCAATTACAATTTGAACAGAATTTGGTACCAGTCCCACTAACGAAGTGGAGATCACTCTCATCTGACTTCCTCTAGGTTAGCAGATGTCTTTTTGCACCTTTGTTAAGAAGAAACTTATAAGGTATTTTTATACTCTTAATATATAATTGTCAGGTAAATATTACTGAAGAAACATATTTTACTGCAGAAATTGGTATCTAAAATGTCTTCTAATAATACAAGTATAAGCTAACTACAGCTCTTTTTTCCAGCTGGGTCCACATTGGAAGCTATGGCACTGGCTGTAGAGAAGGCCTCAGTGGTTTTAATTTGCATGTCCGAGAAGTACAAGGACAGTCCAAATTGTCGCTCTGGTAAATATGCAGTGGTCACTTCATTAAATTAAGGTACCAGATATTTAGGTCCCATATTTGCCCCATTCTGCCTTGTAATTAATTGCAATGTATAAATCTGGATCACTAAGATGTAATGTTTCTGTAGAATATGAAAACATATTACAACTTCTGTTCTTGCCAAAGAATCTTGTATTCATTTTAGGCAGTTAGGGGTATAAAGTATAGCTGCATATTGCAAACAATATTCAAATAAAGAGTTCACAACATTATTTATCATTATTCATATTTCTGCCAGTTAGCTCACCTGGTAAATTAGAGAATCTTGTTAATACATCTAGTCACATTTTTCACTGGATAATCATGAAACTTTGAACATTTTTCTTGCAAGTCATTAAGATCTTCCAAGTTGTTTAGTAGTTGTTGCTATTTTTGTCCTCCAGCTGAGCATAATGTAAGACAACACAGTGAATGTGACTTGTATTGTGTTTATTTTTATGAATTACTGTAATGCTTGATGAATATTATGGTCATCATCTGCATACTGACAAATCTCTGTGTTTTTGCATTTCTTATGACCATGCCATTTTTTGACTTGCATCTGGATTAATAGTATGTTCATTATCAGAAGAAATATATATTCATCTGTTTGTTTTTCATTCCATCTATACCACATTTTGACCCACCATTAAACTTGTACTATTTTTAAAAGAGGTATGGCCTTTTTTTAATTATAGACTCATTTCCATTGTGGAGGGTGAGGTAATATGTAGTATATTTATGTGAGTAAAATACAAAGCATTCCTCTAGTTTAAATGTATTCATCTGTTTGTTCTTCCTCCCATTCATACTTTTGTATCAAAAGCATGACTCTAAATCTGTTCAAGATATATCTGTGATACTTTCTACATATATTAGACTAATGGTTCCTATGTATATTTGCTATTCATAATTACTTTTCAATATGTATCAATATGTATCATGTTCTTATCCATTTGTCTGTCCATTCTTCCATCCATCCTGTCCATACTTTGACTTCTGTGACAAATCTTTATATCTCTATGAAATTTCCTACATATGTTTGACTAACTGTGTAGATGTAAATTTCTGCTGTTCACAGTTTGTCAATTTTAAATATTGAACTTTTAATTCTCTTCATTTTTCTATTTGTAATTTATCTTTCTGTTGAAGTCTATTAATTGCCTGTATACTGCTTATACTCTCTTATAAGTTGAGTTTAGTTACAAACAATAAAGAACCAGATCTTTCTTTATAAAATGTGCCAGTAGATCTATGTGCAGTTTGTTAGGAGTAATCAGTAGAATAAACATTGTAGACCCAGATCTGCTGGCACATTAATCAATGGCACATCTGGGTTTGTAAACTTTAGACTAAGACTTGAGTTACAGTACTACCCAATTATGTCTACATCACTTATGTTGACAAGCCATCTATGTTGACAAAGTGTGTTTCAAACTGGTTTTGTCTTTTCTCTTCATTTATAATTCAATTTTGAATTGTTTATTTTCACAGTGTAGATCATATGAACTGATGACAAAGTTACCCCGTGCTAAATAGTTTCACCTTAATGTACAACTGTATACGATTAAATTATATTTATTCACACATACATATACACACACTCACACACACCAACTATAACACTTATCCTGAAAATGGCTTATGTCAACAGTATTACCCCAGACCTGATGATGTTTTGATTATTGGGTAGAACTGTACATATGTTTCTTTGTAAATACAGATTCATACATATAAAATCTTTGATGAATCATTCAGTCTCCGAACACATTTTTGCCAGGTAGGGAAAATAGAATAACTTAATCTACTTCTTACATTTAGTTCACTTTGTTTTTTAGAGAAAAAGATATTATTGGCAGGGTGGATGGATATGTTACATTATAATAAGAATAATAATATTCAGGGTTCTTTTCAGAAATGTTTGAAGGCATGGTGGTATTTAGTGTGATTTTATTCATAGTAGTACTCCATTTTGCTGATAATTGTACTCTTACAATACTCCATTTTGCTGATAATTGTACTCTCTTGCACTACTCTTATTTGCTGATAATTGTACTCTTACAGTACTCCTATTTGCTGATAATATTATGACTCCTGCAGTGCTCTTATATGCTGATAATTCTACTCTTGAAGTACTCTTATTTGCTGATAATTGTACTTTCACTGTACTCTGCTTGCTGATAATTGTACTCTTGTAGTAGTCTTATATGCTGATAAATGTACTCTTGCAGTGCTCTTAAATGCTGATAATTGTACCCTTGTAAATGATTGCAATCTTGCAGTATATTTATTTTGCTGATAATTGTGCTCTTGCAATACTCTTTTGCTATTAATTGTGATAATTGTACTCTTGAAGTACTCTTTTGTGCTGATAATTGAACTCTCACTTGCTGATAATTGTGCTCTTGCAGTGATCTTATATGCTGATAATTGTACTCTTGTAGATGATTATAATCTTGCAGTAAATTTATTTGCTGATAAATGTACTCTTGACTTGCAGTAATCTTATTTGCTGATAATTATACTCTTGCAGTACTTATATATGTTGTTAACTTTACTCTTTCAGTGCTCTTATATGCCTATAATTGTACTCTTGCAGTACTTTTATATGCTGATAATTGTACTTTCTTTTAAATAAAATACATATTTTTAAAACAGCACATTTGGACTTGTTACATTACCTAAGTATGCTACAATTATAATAAAACAATATTATTAAATTATTGCAATTTATATAATCCTAATCTTATGCAAGGAATATATTGTCAGACACAAACAGCTTTAGAGCAAAATATCTACATTCCTTAAGATGTTAAGTTACAGAAAGAAAATTGATGATAAATAATAGTTTTAACAAAATGGAAGCTAACCTGAATAAAATAATTTAATTCCTGAAAATGAAATCTATTTGTTATCCTAATTACACAGAAATCATTTTTTTGACATGACATTACCAAAACAATGGTTCAGCAAAAAAGAGCGATATACATTAGGGGTGAAAAGATACACCTGTGCTGCTTATTGACATGATTTACAATACACAGCATATGATATGATACATCATTGATACACATATCAACATGATGGACTTTTTCATATTTATAAGGTCTGTTGGTAGTAGGGATAACAAAAATTCTCCCCAAAAGACTACTTGCTAGTTGTCAGGGATTTTAAGTAAACATTTTAGGCCAATTCAGGCTCTTTCATTTGGCTCGATATAGCTCTCATCTTGGTCACAATGCCCTTTGTTTGGCACTGATAAATGCTTTAAAAAAGAGTATATAAACAGAAACTAAATGTAGCCGGAGAGGATGGAAAGTAACTTAAATATGTATTGGCCAGTCATGTGTGTAATTTAATACAGCATACCTTAAGAGAGAGTACAATCTTTTCATGTAAAATGAGTTTCTGGCATTGATTATTAAAAATATAAAATGATAAATGGGGTAGGGTGTGCAAATATTTCTTATTATGTAATGCATTTCCAGCTCTAAATAAACTTTGTCAAATTCTGTCATTTTCTGTGATTTTGATTAGACTGTTGCAGATTAACTCTCCTTTCTACACTTAATCCAAATTTGGAAAATTCTGTAGAAAATGGATACTATAGCGGTTTTTCTTGTGATTAAAACAGTTATTTGGCATTAATAATTGTTTTAAATAGATAATTGTATTGAGTAACTCAGTAACCCATTCAACTCTCACTTGTCATTCATTTCATTTGAGTTTTTGTTTCATCGCTGTTATAGTACATGCATCTGATAATAAAACAAAAAAAAAATGAAACAATTACATTTAATGATTACTTCAAATCATGCATTTAAATTGTCCTTGACTAAAGCCAGTAAATTATTTCAAATCAAGTACTTTGAACTAATCATACTTAAAAACACAATTTTGTTTTTGTTTGTTTTTTTTTTTTAAAAAACCACTATTGATTTAAAAAGCATTATTTATTTGTAGGTCATCTATAGATTAATGAAAAAAAAATTATTATTGTGGCCACAGAAAGAGGTTTATTTGCTTATAATGGGTGAAATTTAAAACATTCCTACCACACTTTTCATTAAAGATTAGCATTTCAAGAAAACTCATTATTTATTGTTTATGTAAATATATCATGGAAGCTGTATGTAGGAAAGAGCAAGCTGGTACACATGTGTCTGTTGAAGTCCATTTTTCTTGAAAATCTATTTGTGTATGCATTTTAGCATCAAACAAAATGTTATTGTAGCCAGATATAGACATATTTTGATTGTGTTGCATTTTGTTTGGTCATATATCCAATTTCTCAGTACTTCTGTCTTATATACCAAAAAGAGGACTTATTTTTAATCCTGTTTCCTTTCCTGTGACCATAGTTCATCTTCCATAATTGATGTTTATTACTTTGAGCATGATGGTTCAGCAAATACAGTGTTTCTAGTACCATTTTTATATAAATAAATGCATAATGTTTTAACAAATTCTTCAGAACAAATAAAATTTGAAGGGATGAAACATCAGACTGACTCTGAAATTAACATTGAAAAAACAACTTTTTCATAACAGTCCTCTCCTTTATGTTATTCTTGTGCCTTAATGTGTATTTGGAATATTATTTGGCTTTTTTTTCCTAGTGTAACATTGCTGATAATATGAATTAGAACAATTTTGTGTGGAATGTTAATGTACTTATGGACTCTGTTACACATCTTGTTTTCCATCTCTTAACATTTAAATTGGTGAATAAATTATTAATTGTCTGATGATATTTGCTGACAGTTAAATCTAGCTCTTAGCAATTAGAGCATGTCAGTGGCAGATATAAGAAACATTGGCGTGTGCTAGTTGGTTGCGGGAGTATCTGACCAGAGATTTTTTTTCAAGATTTTCTCTCAGAGAAAGAATTCCCTTTGGAGCATTTTCAAAAGCTAGAGGGAAGTTTTATATGACAACAGTATTTTTCAATGAACGAAGTTTTCATCAAAATGGGTGTTTGATAACAAACATTCAGTGAATTCGGATAAACTTGTGGTTTCTTTTCAGTATTGGTGCAGTGCTCACAGTTGTGTGTTATGACAGTGACACTACATCGTATGCATTAGAAGTCCACGTAACAGGAATAGGCATTACCAAAAATATAGAAAACCTGCTATCATAAAACCTCATCAAGTTGGTGAAGTGCTTTTAATTACTTGATAATCAATAAAAGCATCTGACATGTGTAATGTTGAATAAAATGCTGTTATTTTATTCAAAATATGTATAATACTGTTTTTCCTTTAAATTGAACAATGTTATTGAAATGAACACTATGTTATTACATTGAGCACTATTATTAAATGAATTGAACACTATTATTGAATTGAACACTATGTTAATGAATTGAACAATGTTAACAAATTGAACACTTATTATATTTAACACTGTTATTGACTTGAACTGAACACTTACTGAATTGAACTGAACACTGTTATTGAATTGAATTAGTACTATGTTATTGAATCGAACGCTGTTATTGAATTGAACACTGTTAATGAATTGAACGGTTATTAAATTGAGCATGTTATTAATTGAACTGAACACTATGTTAGTGAATTGAATTGAACACTGTTATTGAATAAAACATTATGTTTTTGAATTGAACACTGTTATTAAATTGAACATTATGGTATTACATTGAACACTGTTACTGATTTGAATTGAACAATATGTTATTGAATTGTTATTTAACTGAATATTGCAATAATAAACTGAACACTTATTTCATTGAACAGTGTATTGAATGAATTGAACACTTATTGAATTGAGCACTATGTTATTGAATTGAACAATATGTTATTGAATTAAACATTATGTGTTATTGAATTGAGCACTATGTTGTTAAATTGAACACTATGGGGGTTTTTTTCAGAGTCAGAGTATGTATACAGACTTAGGAAGGACTTCATTCCATTAAGACTGCAACCTACATACACTCCTGATGGATGGCTTGGAATGATGGTTGGTACAAGGCTGTATTTTGACTTCAGTGATGTTAGTAAGTTGGACACTCAGCTCTCAAAACTTATCAAGGAGCTTGGAAATAGAGGGAAGATTGGCTATATGGACACTGTTGATGGTGAGCAAGTAAACCGTTATTTCAGTGTTGAGTTCAAAGCACGTGATTCTTCATCAATGCATTCAAATATTAAGCCTATGCAAATACACAATTACATTTCACAATCATAATACTTTATGAGAACTGCTACTACTACCTCTCAAATCCAGCCTTACCAGATAAAACTTGTAGCTATAAAGAGATAAGTTATCTGCCCACATTAGGTGGTTGTAGGGCAAAGTGGTCTCCCCTTTACATTGGGACTTGTGTCAAAACCAACGAATATCTCAGTTACTACTTCCACTCATGCAAGTTGGAGGAGTTCTCACTTCAAAAGTAAATGATAATGCATCTTTATCTCAACCTCGATAATATTCTGCCTTTACAAATTTAGCCACTCTTTGTCGTCTTAACTCATTTAATTGTTCTTGCATGGGTAACCTATACAGGCTCAAAAATAAGTTCAGGCTGTACTTTTATTATGTTTATGTGCAAGTGATGACCTATAGAAAACTCATAATTTACATTTAATGGCTACAGGTGAGTTTTCTCTGCTAATACATTTAGTGTCTGGATGCCATACTTCATTGCATTTACCTGTACAAGCTGTCCTTGAACCTCTCACAGGTAGTGTGGGGAAGGAACATCAAAGATGAAAACACTATAAACCTACATGCTGACATTTCCTCAGTGCAGAAATATTTGGTGGATAAGGGAGATAATAAAGGTTCTCTAGTTACAAAATGCCAGAGATCTGCATGATCAATGACAACCCTGGCACCAGTGTTACAACCAAAGGACTAATCATTGCTGGCTATACCATTAGGCCTTGCCTCCTCTCATTTCTCTCAAGTCTTGGTCATTAGAAGGGACTTTTTAATTGGTGACTGAATGGAAATGTTTATACTTCATGGTGCTCCTTGACTTTGGTCAGCCGCAGATCTCGAGGCTCATTGCAAGCTCTGTCTCAGACAGCTTGAGAGACATCAGTCTTAGCAGAGATTGCTTGCTCTCAGGCTTATTCACTTCCTGATCTCACTGTGTCACAGGAAGACTCAGCCTCCATTGAATAAGTTTTCTGCCTTTTACCTAGGCCAGAGTTCTGCACCTCTCTCCTTACATTATCAGCCAGCTGGATCAGAGCTCCAGCATATGTTGATCTTGCTGCAAAAAAGTTAGAATCCAACTTCAAATTACATTTGCAGAATCACTGAGATTTTGAGCAGTTTACATCAGCCTTTCTTTTTCTCACAAAATGCCTTCCAACAAGTTCTTGATGGCAGTTCCACTATTGCTATACAACAGCTTTTCAATCAGAAATCCAACAGTTGACTGCAACAGCGCAGCTTTGCTAATGACTAAACCGTGTTCTATTCATATGGATGAAACATTTTTCAGTGGCACTCAAAAGTTAGTCCATAATGTAGTATTCATTGGCTCAGTGTTAGACTTGGTATTGATGTCGGTCTTCCAACTGGTGGAACAGAGTTCTTCTTATCTGAATTTCATGGTATATGCATGGGAGTCAATCTCCAGAATGGCCTGAACAGAGCTGCCATGAAGGCAACAACATGCTTTAGCCATTGCTGTCACAACAGCTTTGAATTTACAGTTGGCAGAATGAGATGCACCGCTCTGCACCTCCACCTTCCTCAAGGGGCATTATAAGACCAAACTACAATCACAACCATTACACTCTGATGGCCAGATTAATTAAATACACACACAAACCACATAAGAAACAAATTGTTTCACCTCTCAGTTGCAACAATGAAATAAGGAGGTGTTGTGAAACCAGCAATATGAACAAAGGGTCACAACTTGAGCAGAAACCTAAGACAAGTTGTCATATCATAAGTACATTGTAAATCACAGTTCTCACAAACTAAACCAGACTAAAGACAGAAAATCAGTGATTGCTTTTGGCAAAGTTTATCTTTATGACTGCCTTCATCTCTCCATATATAACTGTCTCCACACCACCCTTCCAACACTTCTCTTCCCACAAGTACTGGTAGGAAGAAGGTTTTAATGCCAGGCCAGATGGGACAAGATTTGCCATGATGTTCAGTGAACCAGACAAGTGATTTCTGTGGAACTCGGCATCACTTTCAAAACACTTCTCTGTCCAGAGTCACATCAACTAAAACTTTCTAACATAACCATTTAAAGCCGGCACCTGGCAGCAAGAAAAAAACAACCTTCTTGCAAGAAAGGGTGGTAGGAATCATTCAAAATATAATACCCTGAGATTACAGTCAAACTTTTCTTGGTATCAAAGGCAGACAACATTCTGTGCCCTGTCATTGACCTAAGGACCCTAAATTCATTCATGCCACTTGGTTCTCAATGGAAACACCATCACACATTTTGACATTCAAGAGGGAGACTTTGCAATGAGTGTGGAATTTAAGACGCATATCTTCATGTCCCTTTTCACATTTCTTCCAGCAAGTTTCTTAATTTTGCATACACTGACTTCATTTATTAATTTTGAGTGTTTCCACTTGGACTCAAGATCAGCCCCTGGGTCTTCACTTGTCTGATGAACTGTGTTATATCTCATATCCAGACTATCTCCATGGTGGCAGCATCAAGTTACCTGGACAACATCTTGCAAAAACATTAAGTGAATTAATTACTAGAACACAATATGATAACTCTTGTCACACTGCTTACAATCTGGGCTTCCTCATCAGCTAGGACAAATCCAACGTAATACCATCTCAACAGTTGGGTCTTCCGGGTTTGGAACTCCCTTATCAGAGTACGTCTCCCTCAGGAATGAGCATTGAATTAAGGACCATTGTGGCATTGTTACTGTCAAGGGAATTTCTCTCCACATGGGAATTCTTTTGCCTTATTGGCTTTCTCAATGTGGCAGTAGACCTCATCCCATGGTCACTTTTGTACGCACCCATTACAAATAAATCTTTTATCCCAATGGAGGTCAAAAGTTTGCCCACTGGACCAACCATTCCACATTTTCACAATTATGAGGTACCATCTGCAGACTTGGAGCAATATAACTTGACTCACAGTGAGTATATCTCAGCAAGCACAACCATCAAAGATCACAGTATGTTCTAAAAGCTCAGGGGCAGATCTACTACCACCTTCATGGAAAGCCAGTGGAGTGTGGTCTTCGTATTAATATTCTTAAGATGACAGTCATTTTGAAAGCCTTTTACAGGTGGCAGGAATTTTAACTGGAAAGGGAGTCCTCATTTTATCCAAAAGCTCTGCAGTGGTGACTTATCTCAAATGGCATGGAAGAACCAAGTCTCCAGACATTTGCATATTTTTGGTGGGGGACTTTCTACCACTACAGGCATCTATTCCTGCAAAAGCTAACTTTTTATTTTCAATTAACTTTGGGCACTAAGCATAAAATTTCAAAAATGTTTAAGTGATCATTTGAGGTCTAAAAGTTGTTTCACACTGCCAAAATACGGACTTTATCAACCTGTACTGCCAAAATAGGGATTTTATCACCCTAGGCTGCCAAGAGAGGGTCTTTATCATCCCAGCCTGCAAAGGTAAGGATTTTATCAATCCAGACTGCCATGATAGGGACTTTATCAGCCCAGTTTGCCAAGATAGGGGTTTTATCAACCCAGACTGCCATGATAGGGACTTCATAAGCCCAGCCTGCCATGATAGGGACTTTATCAGCCCAGCCTGCCAAGATAGGGGTTTTATCAACCCAGACTGCCATGATAGGGACTTGATAAGCCCAGCCTGCCATGATAGGGACTTTATCAGCCTAGCCTGCCAAGATAGGGGTTTTATCAACCCAGACTGCCATGATAGGGACTTCATAAGCCCAGCCTGCCATGATAGGGACTTTATCAGCCTAGCCTGCCAAGATAAGGGTTTTATCAACCCAGACTGCCATGATAGGGACTTCATAAGCCCAGCCTGCCATGATAGGGACTTTATCAGCCTAGCCTGCCAAGATAGGGGTTTTATCAACCCAGACTGCCATGATAGGGACTTCATAAGCCCAGCCTGCCATGATAGGGACTTTATCAGCCTAGCCTGCCAAGGTAAGGATTTTATCAACCCAGACTGCCATGATAGGGACTTCATAAGCCCAGCCTGCCATGATAGGGACTTTATCAGCCTAGCCTGCCAAGATAAGGGTTTTATCAATCCAGACTGCCATGATAGGAATTTTATCTGCTCAGGCTGAGTTTATTAGTCCAAAGCTAACATAGAATAATAGGGTCTCAAATAGCTATAATATTTGTGTACTATACCATATATAATCACTCATAAATCAAGTCCAATGACAACTAATATAGACCCTTATTTACTGTCAAACAGTGTGACTGGCAGATCAGGGTCAATTGTATTAGTTCTACTGATAGCTTGTAACATTTTGCATAGACCCAGGGCTGCCAGTGATATTATGCAATGGCAGATCTGGATCTTTGCAGTTTGCAGTTGGACTCAACTTACAAGGAAATGTATATGGTAACTTTATATTTGTGTCTATTAATTTTGTGTTTTGTGAAGAATGACATTTTTATGTGTTAATGGAAAAGGGAAGGGATTTGTTTGTTTTCACATGGATTAGGATAGGGATTTGTTTGTTTTCACATGGATTAGGAAAGGGATGTTTATGTCTTTTCATATATTGGGTTAATTTGTTTCCAACCACTCCAGTGGCCTATAGTAGTTAGAATACTTGCCTCAGATGTGGGAGGTCATGGGTTTGAACCCCGGCCAAGTCATACCAAAGACTTGTAAAAATGGTACTTACATCTGCCTCACTTGGCATGGCACTCAGGATTAAGAGGTTATTGCTAGGACTGGTCAGCCTGGTGTCATGATAATGTGACTGGGTGGGACATGATGGTACATGTCTGCAGCATGATGCCCCAGTGAAAGACATCACTATAAACTACAACACTGAGATATCTGAAATTATTTTAAATCTACATTAAAAATCAAAATCTCACACATAGCAAACATACTTTTGTTTCCACTCTGATTAAGGAAGTAGTTATTTTGTTCCACCAGTTCATAGATTAGGGAAAGGGCTTGTTTGTTTTGACATGGATTAAGGAAGGGGTTTTGTATCTTCTGTTGGATTTGGGAAAGGGTTCTTTTGTTTCCACTTGGATTAGAGAAGTAGTTCTTTTGTTCCAGTTGATGTTATAAGACAGGCTGAAATGTGTTTACTAAGTGAACAAGATCCATGACCTCACTGATGCTATAAGACTGGCTGGAATACATTTCGGGACCTTAAGAGGGAGCACTGAATTTTAAGTAATTTTGTCTTGAATTGATCTAAGATGAAAGGTATCAGTCAGAAGAGAAGTTAAGATCTCTGATATAATGAAATCTGATGAGCACTGATAATTGTTTATGTTGTAGTGATTTTTTAGTTTGCAAATTTAAAGGTTATTTATTATAAACATGTTTCAATTTTAATCGGATTGTTAAGTAGAGTTTTTCATCATTGTTTTTAATGTTCATGTTCTTATTTTCTCCAGCCCCTCTTTTGGAAAGAGTTATGTCCAGAGAAACCTCCCCACCCAAGGCAGAGATGGATATCTTGAATTGGACCTCTAACAATGTAGCCACCTGGTTGACTACTTTGGGGCTTGAAAACAAAAAAGAAAGGTGAGTTTTGACTTGGTTGTCTCCCTTAGATTAGCAAATACAAAGGCAGTGGTATCCATGGCAACATCAAGATTAAATTTTGTGTTCAAGTTTTGTTTTAAAAAACATTTCATATCACAGCTCACATCGGAATGGGAGAAAGTTTGGTTACATCCATCCATAATGCACAGTTAAGACATCACAATTGGCAACAACACAATCTGCACAACAGTTGTTGAGTATACATTTATAATGAATTTTTTCATTAATTTTAGGGTAGGTGGATAAAATCCCTTCATTGTTTGGTACAGTATCAAGGTTTGTTTACCACATTTTTTAAAATTACTAATAATAGTAACAAACAGAATTGTTTTACTTAAAGTCAGAGTCATATATAAAACAGAGATTGACAATTGTTTCCCTGTCCTATCTAGTGGTATCCCACATCCGAGGTGGATGCTCTAATCACTAGACCACTGGAGTGGTCAAATAACTTTTAGAAGTGGAACATTTATAAATGAAATTTCCATAAACAACAGTTGACAAAGGTTCTTCAGGATATATTGTGGCATTGTCTGCATCAGATTTTGAGGCAGAGAAGGGAAGATTTTGCTTACTGTATATACTACCTTAAAAATTGACCTTTTTTCACACAAAAAAATGTATTAACATATGGTAGTGTTTGTCTGAGATATGAAAAAAAAATGTAATCTGACCTTACTCTCTTAGCTTGTGAAGGGCAAAATTGTGTTCTTTTCTAAATTAGCAAAGTTTTGATAGAGCTGCAAATTAGATAAATCTGACCTTAATCCTTCGTCATATTAAAGCAGAATGGCTTTGTTTTCCCAGTGGACCATCTGCAGCACTATTATTTGTTTTTCTCTGCAAAGTCAAACTATTGTGCCATGACTTTGAGCCTTAAGACCCTTTGATCATAACACAAAACTGACACTTGTTCAGTTGCAGCAATCCATTGATGTGATTTCAAAGACTATGATCCACATGGATCTTAAAGACCTTACTTTCAACCTCTGCATAAATAATGGTGAAAAAAGAAATATGTGTGATTCCTTTTACGCTGCTTAAAAATTAGGGTGGGCAGGTCTGTTTTCTTGTTGAAGAGTATATTTATTTATTTATTTTTTTATTTATTTATTTATTTATTTATTTATTTATTTATTTATTTATTTATTTATTTATTTATATTTAGTATGATTTTTTTTACCTCCACACTTTTAGGAAATTATAAATAGTTTTCAGTATTCACAACAAGTTTATACCGGCTGGTTGTATTTATAGGTTTAACTCATATGGAGACAGCCATGTAGAGGTATTCAAACACAACATCTACACTTTTAGGGAATTATAAACAGTTTTCAGTATTCGCAACAAGTCTATACAGGCTGGTTGTATTTATAGGTAAACTCATGTGGAGACAGCCATGTAGAGGTTTACAAACACAACGTTTTTGTGTTTATTTGTTTGTTTTGTATATGTTTTGTTTTTGCCTTTGAAAAAGACTCATTAAGAGTCGAAAGCGCTTAGGCTAGTTAGTTACTAGTTTCACACTGTTTGTCATCAATTTATTGCATCTATCTAATCCTTCCCTGACACATGTGATCTCTTGGTGGATCCAGTACGCTTGAAAGGGTTGTTATTCGCCATATGATTTGTATTCTTTATATATATATATATATATATATATATATATATATATATATATATATATATATATATATATATATATATATATATATATATTGATGAAGATCAAGAAATAGTGTAGCTGATATGTATTTGAAATTTTTAAAGGAAAAGCATTTCAAGTTAATTCAAAGACAATTTTATGTTTGTCTTCAGATCTTGGATATGACCCTTAAATTTAGCTTATGCAACCAGTATAAAATTTATTTAGCTTTTAAATGTGACCAAATATGATTTACTTGAATAGAAGAAGAAGAAATGCATTATTATTAGGAATGGGCTTGTTGAACTAACCCCCTTTTATGTTACTTCCATCCTAATAAAAATATTAATTCTGACAATGTTATGGGCTTGATTTAAATCAAATCTCCACTGACATATATTATGTAGAGATCCAACAATCAACAATAAATATTGTCCTGGTGATTTTAATATTGCGAATGTAGTTGCATCATTTATGATCCTGAAAGTTGGGCCACTCTGCATGCATTCCACATAACATAAACAGGATATTATGGTGGCGCTCTACAGTTTCGTATTTAGCATAGGGTTAGTTTGGCAAAATTCATTTTCCATATTTTATTAGCTTCCAAGAATAGTGCACTTCAGGTTGATTTTTGGAGCACAAGGGGGCAGTCATTTTAGTTAGCAGTGTGCTAAGATCATTTAAAATTTCCAAAAGTACAATATCCAAAGAAATTTGAGCCACATTACATGAAAGTAGCATATAGGTATGCCAACATTCTCTCCACTGTGCATCTTTAAAATGCAGACAACTTCACCTTACATACATCACTCTCTCAAAAGTACATAATAACTGTTGAGTGCCACCTATGTTGAATATCAGACCCCCACATTCATTCACTTCATTGATCCAGCGACATCATTTAGTAAACTAGTGGGTCCCAGGAAGTGACTTCTGGTGACCATGTTTTAGTGCAGAGGAGTCTTCATAATTTAAATAGTGTAGGTGCAAAATTCCCTCTATTTTTTAATGACACATATCTGATATGTTCTCTGCTAAGTGACAAATGAATATGAACATGTAATGATCTCATTAAGTAACTCCTTGAGTTCTTTGAATTCAAAAATAAAGCTGCCCAGACCCAGTGTTGTGATAGCCCTTTGGCACTGGACACATAACACTCTCAGCATTGTGATAGCCCTTTGGCACTGGATACATAACACTCTCAGCATTGTGATAGCCCTTTGGCACTGGACACATAACACTCTCAGCATTGTGATAGCCCTTTGGCACTGGACACATAACACTCTCAGCATTGTGATAGCCCTTTGGCACTGGACACATAACACTCTCAGCATTGTAATAGCCCTTTGGCACTGGACACAAAACACTCTCAGCATTGTGATAGCCCTTTGGCACTGGACACATAACACTCTCAGCATTGTGATAGCCTTAGGGCATCGGGCACATAACAGTCCCAGCATTGTAATAGCTGATGGACTCTGGGCACATAACAGTTGCACCCTAATGTGGTGAATAAATTTTATACACACAATCAGAACTCAGATCTCCATGTAATATATGTCCATGTAGGTCTGATTTCAGTCTGACTGACAGATGTTCTGTATTGAAGTGGCAATATGTAACTGATAATTATGCAAATAATTTTAGAAGATAATTAGGCTACTAAAAAAAGAAAAAAAGATTTTAATAGGTACCATTAATATGAGAGCAATCAAACAACTCTTTGCTGAATGGAAAAAACCTTTTTGAATTGCATGGTAATCCCTTTGAGAAAGGTTAGCAATGAAGATATGCACAAGAGTATTAAGAAAGGCATGCATTTTTCAGGGAGCAGAAATAGTATTGAAGTTGCATCAAGATGGAGGAACTTGACAGACCCTGTGGATCTTATCTTTGCAATATTTCTTGTTACCATGATTACATGACATGTGACATCCTTTGTACCATATACTTGCTTACACGTCAATTCCAACTGCAGACTGGACAGACCTGGATTTGCCATTGCAAAATGCAGTGGATGATCTCTATCTGTGCAGTTTTTTAGGATTAAAACAAATAGTTTATGCCCTGATGCGAGTATAAATGGTAACTGGTCTGACTGGTTTGGACTCTTTACAGTACCATACTGAGAAACAAAAGTAACAGCTGTGATCATTGATATTGGCCATTTTTGTGACCAGATTTTGTGTTTTGAAAATCTCACAGATGGTGATGATGTGCGGAATTGCATTTTGACCACTTTGAAATAAAATTTGGGTCAAAGATGACTTTAAATTAGATGTGGTTATTTAGTTTTTGTGGTACAAGGTCACTTAATAATCTGTCATTTTGTCTCATGGTACATGTGCCTGACAATCATAAAATTAATGGGTTTGATCCTTGATGATGGCAGTAATTTATTCTTTGCCTTGCAGCACATGAATTTATAGTGTTCTGAAAGTATAAAATTTAACTGGTTTGAAGTTCATTATGAATTTTATTATTTTAATGGGTATTTATAATGATAATGCTCATAAAAATAAGATCATTCTTGGGGTATTTTACTGCTACTGATGCTGACATTATTACAAGTATCTGTAAATTATATATTTAAATTTTTTCCAGGTTTGATGAAATAGATGGATCCCTTTTACTTGAATTGAGGAAGATCCATAAGTCAGCTCCCGAGTTTCTCTACACCATGCTAAAACATGACTTTGGCTTAGGGGCTGTGGAAATACTTAAGTTCTCCAGGGCCTTAAGGGCCCTTAACCCCTAAAATTAATGTACAAGAAAATGTGAATTATTACAGACATAATTCAGATCTGGATACACAGAATCGACAGTTCAAATTGACAGCAGAAAGTAAATTTGCACAATTTATAAGTTGTTTTATATACAGGGTAGGCCCATACTATATGTAAGCAGCATGCTTGCAAAGGGAACCATTTTCTGAGGAGTGCCAAATCAGAGAAGAAAAGGAGCACAAAAATCAGACAAAGGAGCCAGAATGAATTAAACCTTTGCTTTTTTTCTTCCTATAAAAATTGTATGTGCTTTTTGCTACCAGTGTGCTTCCTCACATTATCTCTGCCACAAAGCCCAATGCTAAAATTTGTGGCACACTGTATGCAAAAAGCATGATGTATATCCGTGTTTGATGGCTGAATGCGCAGCCAATGTTTTGTATATTCCAAACTTATCTTCACTTTTTTGCAATACATTTCTTTTTCCTTGGTTGTGAAGACACTTTCAATATCAATGCCAAACAGTAATTCAAATCAGTGTTGGTGGCACATGTGCTGAGCAAAATTCTGGTTAGGTCCCAGTTTCTCTCAAATGCATTTGTAAAACTACTCTTGTACATATAGATTAAAAGACACTAAAATGCTTGCTATTGGGTCAGCTATATCAATCGTCTTTAGTTCTACTAATATCACGAAAAGCAATGCCAGACTGTTTCGGCTACTGCTGATAACTCTTAATGGGAAATCGTTTTTTTTATTAAGGATTTAAAATTATTGAGAATTGGGGAAATTCATGACATTTTTTGCATGCAGCCTAAATTCGTGAATCGCTGAAAAAGTCATGAAATTCATGCCAGAATCATGAGGGTTAGCAGCTATATATATATATATATATATATATATATATATATATATATATATATATATATATATATATATATATATATATATATATATATATATACAAATATTTCGAAAGTAAAATTTATCTACCCAAAATAGCATCCATCCTAATGACTTGGAGGACTATAGTATGAATGTTACTCATTTATTTTTTCATATACTTCTTACATGACTGCTTTTTTGAAATGATATTGATGAAATGAGCCAAATAATTTCTATCTTGGTAGCCTTGATTCAACAATGATACATTACCTTTGGAACATGAACAGATACAAGATTCTTTGTGTCTCGTGGCTAACAGTATTAATTGTATTTGACAAAACTACAGAATGTGCAGCATAAAAACGCTGGTTTCTCTTCACGTCGTATTAATCTTTTGTGGAGAGGACTTTAGTGGAACAAGGGGTCCCATTCAGTACATCGAGACGAAGTACTAAAACATAGTAGAGTTGAAAGCCGTGAGGATTGCCCCTGCTCTGTAAAAGAATGTTGCGTGGATGGAAAAGATGAGAATAAACAGAATCAAGAAAATTAAAGAAATTTATGTGGAAAATAATGTAAATGGAAAAGGATTCTGAATGGTAATAATAACATGATATGGTAGCAACATAGAACGGAAATGGACTAGAGTCAAATAGTTTAATAAAACTACAGAAAGTCTTGCAAGCAGAACATAAACAATTATAAGAATGTATGATAGACAATTGCTTTAAAATGAAGAAAATATACATTAGAACTTGTTGCAGAAACGAGAGATATTTATAAATATACCAAGAGAATAGTTATAATATTGACTGTAGACCTACAGACAAATACTAGACAATCTTGACTGCTCGCTTTTCTTTGAATATCTTTGCTACAGCTATTAAATTTATGATAAATAAATATGAATATCATAAAAATTTAAGTTTCTCGGAAATACTAGTGCTTGATGTATGGTTATTATTATAAATTTTAATAACGTAAAATGCAAAATTAAACTTAGGTAGTTTGGATCTATCTATTTGGTCTTTAACTATTTTTGCTATAGCTGTTAACTTTATGATGAAATTACTAATGATATAAACTATAATTATTACAATAAATTTTCATATGGAGATTTCATCTTTAAATAATTTATATGTATTTATTTCCTGTGGCTATAACTTGCATCAGTAATTAGGTGAAACATTGATGTGTAAAATGTTCCTGGAAAATACTACTGCCATTAATTTTGATGTTACCATAACCTTCCATAATGTGAAATAAAGGATTAAATTTAAAATAATTTAGATATATCTATTTGCTATAACTAGAACTTGTGTAAATAATTAGAATTTTCTAAATTATATATGATGTGAACTTATTTGAAGCAGAGGAAATGTGCAAATATGCAGCATGTGCACTTGGTGCTCACTGTTGGGAGCACAGGTTATGTGCATGTGCCAAAAGGTACTATAGATCTGAATTTATGTGATTAGCATCTCATGCTATTATATCTAAATTAGTTTAAAAACTAAAATTTATATTTCTCTTTATTTAAAACATATTACAGAAAGAAAAATACAAACACTAAAAAGATAAAAATAATAACAAATTTGAATGGCATGCTTACCTTATAATTATGTTATATTACAGTAACATGTAATGAAAAAAATATTTAAAACAAACAAACAAACAATTAACTTAAATATACATTGCACACCCTCATTTTGATAATGTTCAAGAAATCTTATTTTAAGTGAGATTATTTTTTTTTTTAAAAAATGATGAATCTTTCTAGAAAAGGCTGTATTATAATACAGCATCAAAACAAGTTTATTAGGCATTCAGTTATCTAAGCAAAACTTTGATTCTCATCAGCTTACAGCTAAAATAAAGTGAAAACAATTCAACAGCAATAAGAAAATGTTTGCAGTTCCTCTTAGATTTATAATCAAACCAATGTTTTAAGGTTCAGCATTCTTTATAATAAGTGAACGTAATTGTTATGAGATTTTAAAAAATTCATCAGCAGGAAAAAGAACTTCGATTTTCACTGTAAACATATTTTACAGATAATTGCTTTACTGTTATGTATTGAAATGTCCAGTATCTTGAGTTGCTGCCAATCAAATATATAGTGTGTGGAATTGTTAAATATATTCAGATCAAACGTACCTGACTTATAACATATCATTAACCACTAATAAAACTTGTCTTGATTTCCTGTTAATGTTACATAAAAAAAACAAAGAAAGTTCATAGTAAGCATTGGTTTCTGTAGCTCTGATTGTAAATTAAATCTTTTGTAGTCATTGTAGGTTACATGTACTTAGATGCGGACATGTTTTATAATTATGGATACACAATAATTTATACACTCATCAATTAACCTTTGGAAAATCTTAAAATCTACCTTATTTTTGTCCCAGTATTTCATTACAACAATTTTATATTTAGTTGTACCATAATTACTTGCTGTTTTACATTGCCTGCATGGAGTAACCGACAGCTTATGCTATAACCCTGGTGAATGTTGATGACATGTTTGTCTTGGAACATTTGATTTTCACTCATATAAAGAAATCGTGCTTTTATATTTCATTGCTGTGTGTTGATTAGTATATGCCTGGTCTTATATAATGTTTTTTGCAAACCTAATTTTACTGATTGTTTTGCAATTTACAGGGATAGTTTGTGTGGCTTTTTGTTTCTTTTAGGAAGAAACTTTGCATTTTAAATTACTCCTCTGTGATTTAACCACAAATGTCTGTAGAGTGTAATCTGTTGTGATGACCAGACAGATGTCTTCCATTTTGGACTCAAGGTTTTTGTGACAAGAACTGAAGTAGTTTCTGAATAGTTACTGAATTTTTGCACCACCTACAGTCACCAACCTCTGTTGAAGGTTTACACAAGGTTTGACTATGGGGTCAAAAACCACTACCTACAGTCACCAACCTCTGTTAAAGGTTTATACAATGTGTGACTGTGGGGTCAAAAACTATCACCAAGTCACCAACCTCTGTTGAAGGTTTACACAAGGTTTGACTGGGGTCAAAAACAACCACCTAGTCGCCAAACTTTGTTGAAGGTTTACACAAGATTTGACTATGAGGTCAAATATCATGGTCACTGACATGTTTTAAGGAAGAACCTGATCAGTATTGGGTTCAAAATGTCAAAGGTAAAGGTCACTGTGACTGGAAGAAGAAAAATGAGTTCTGCACAATAGCATTAGTTGTGCATTATATACATTGGTCAAACTGGTTTGCACATAGGGTAAATAAGAAGCCTGCCCATTTGTTGCCAATAGATCAAAGACCAGGGTCACTGATAGATAGAAAAATGTTTTTTGCATAATTTATTTTCTTGATCTCGTACTTTGACCAAAGTTCATGAAGGCTTGTAAAAAAATTGGGGGAGGTCAAAATCAAGGTCATTATGGCTTTAAAGGAATGAATTTTGCTGAATTTTTATTTTAATGTATTTTCCTTGATCAAGCATCATGAATGATTTGTGTTTTTGCAAATAAAGAAACCTATAGATTTTAACAGGGTGAAAATGTCAGGTCACAGTCATGGTATGCGAATAAAAAAATAATGGTTGCTGACTACGTGTTACATTTAGTGTATTAAGTGCATACATATGGAGATTGTTAAACAAAGGGTGAGGGTATTTTGTGCCATTTGCAGTACTTTTATTTACACATATTTTTCCAGTTTTTAGCAATTGATGGCCAAAGTTTGGGTGAAAGGTATTGTTCATTGCTTTTAGGAAGGAAATATCCAGTTTAGTTTTGCTATTGTGTGTTAAATAGCATGTACCTGAACTTGTTTAATGCTCTTTTACCTAAATTTACTCTGTGTTTGTGTGTGTGTGTGTGTGTGTGTGTATGTGTGTGTGTGTGCAATTATTTACCCAATGTCGATGTTAAATTTTGCATTTTAAGTCTGTTATTTGTAGACAGAAGATTAAAGTTTGTGCTTATGCTATTATTATATACCTATTCAGCAATGATGCATTTTGATGTCACTTTTGTGTTTATATGCATTTTTGTGGCCTTTTGGGGGGTTTGTAATGCAGTTTTTACCATTGTTTATTACAATTTACATGAGATTATTTTTTTATGTTTTCTCTTTCAAGTCAACATTGTGAAATCCTAATTCTAGTTATCTATAGGTGAACTTGTTGAATACTTCAGAGAACACACCATTTATGTCTTGCCTGTGGAAACATGGTGATATACAGCAGTCACTTACAAATCCAGCAGCATTGTTGTCTGCAATGTTTTTTTGTGTTTATCAGATACCTTCTATATACTGCATACAAGTGAAAATCTTGGATATTATCACAATTGATCTCAAGTTTATGCCATCACTTTAGATCTCTGGTTTATACCATCACAGTTGATCTTAATTTTAGGTCTCAAGCTTATGACATCACAGTAGATCTCAAGTTCATACCATCACAGTAGATCTCAAGTTCATACCATCACAGTAGATCTCAAGTTCATGCCATCACAGTAGATCTCAATTTCATACCATCACAGTAGATCTCAAGTTCATACTATCACAGTAGATCTCAAGTTCATACTATCACAGTAGATCTCAAGTTCATACCATCACAGTAGGTCTCAAGTTTATGCCATCACAGTTGATCTTAAGTTTATGCCATAATATGCTATGAGTTCCCATTATGCCAGTCTCACCTAGTTAAGCATCCAAGTAAAGTGCTGTAGGTTTGTGTTTAAGTTCATTATGATTACATATCTTCTATTATTGACAACTCTTCTTATTGGAGTACATTCTAACTATGCAGTCATTCAACAACTCTTATTATTGTACTTCAGGCTGACTATGCTGTCTTTTGACAACTCTCATTATTGCAGTACATGCTGACTATGCTGTCTTTTTACAACTCTTTATTGGAGTACAGGCTAACTATACTGTCTTTTGGCAACTCTTTTTATTGGGGTACAAGCTAAGTTCAGTGTCTTTTGACAACTCTTATTATTGGAGTACTATACTGTCTTTTGACAAGTCTTATTGGAGTACAGGCGAACTATGCTGTCTTTTGACAAGTCTTATTATTGGAGTACATGCTAACTATGCTGTCTTTTGACCACTCTTTTTATTGGAGTACAGGCTAACTATGCTGTCTTGTGACAAATCTTAATATTGGAGTACATGCTAACTATGCTGTCTTTCGACAAGTCTTATTGGAGTACAGGCTAACTATGCTGTCTTTTGATGAGTCTTATTACTGGAGTACATGCTAAATCAACCCTTCACCGGTGATGATGTTGATTTTCGGGTGAAGAAGTGATATCACCTATTCATTAAAATCTGCAATTATCTGCATCCAAATTTGGCTGCACACATCGGTGTATATTTTATACATTTACTGGTATCATGGTTGTGCAGCTACTGTCGGCTGTAAAGTTCTTTTGGTTACATGTACATTATATTTCCGGAGCGTAGCATATGTTTGGTGACTTGTAAATCCACCTGGAATAGCACAAGCATCAATCTTGTGGCCATTTTGAATTTGGCGCTTGATATGGCTGTTACCAATTACTGGTATGTGTCTAAAGTGTACGCAGGTTTGTTCTGGAAAGATTTGCATTCAGGAAAATTGCACATTTTAATGACCTTGTCATATTAGACCCATATAATGTCCATCAGTATCAACACAGATTGGGGGGTTGATTTATCGGACTAATGGTAACTATGCTGTCTTTTGACAAGTCTTTTTGGAGTTTAGGCTAACTATGCTCTCTTTTGATGAGTCTTATTACTGGAGTACATGCTAACTATGCTGTCTTTTGACAACTCTTTTTATTGGAGTACAGGCTAACAATGCTGTCTTTTGACAAGTCTTATTACTGTACTACAGGCTGACTATGCTGTCTTTTGCTAAGTTTTATAATTGGAGTAAGGCTCAATAGTCTGTCTTTCGACAAGTCTTGTTATTGGAGCTTCATAAGATTTGAGGTAAGTGAAAAAATATGAAGCGGTGGTAGTTTAACTTGATGACGCTTCATTGATTTGTGCAACAAATGAATAATGAGTCTGTTCATAACATAACTGCAAAGAACTATTTGTTTAATTACAAGACCCACAATATCAGATCAAAAGTATTTGCCAAGTTCTGACTTAGGCATTATTGAATAATAAAAGTAATTAATAAATTAATAAATAAATGATATTTAGTTAATGAAGCTTATGAAGACGAACATTATGTGATAAATTATTATGGAGTTTATTAAACTTGCTTGATTTACAGCGTCCCTCCTGTTATGCACTAGTCATTGATCAGATATTATTTTCATTGTTGTTTACTAGACATTGATCACTATAATTTTCATGAAAAGTTGTTACTGTTAATCATATACAAAATTGTGTGCCTATATTGCAGACATTTAGTTGTTTATTTGTTTTTGGAAGGTTGATATTCTTTTCAGCAGATTTACATAGATATGCAGTTTGTAATTTTTATAGTCACCCTGGTAATGCAGTATTTTAAAACATTTTTTTGCATTTATGCATTCATTTGGAGAGTTATTGAAATGTATGCAATATTTTTATTTTCTATGCTACACACTTATTTTTGTCATTGTTTTTCTTTCTGTACAACAAAATGATTTTTTTTACCAAGCAAAGGATTAGATTAGTTATAATTTATCTGCCATTTTGCCTATTCATTTTTTATGCCCACCCAACGGCTATTTGGTGAAAATTATTATGATGTCCAAATATTTACATTCTTTATTTTCTATTTTCGTGTCTGTATAGCGACTTGTACTTGGGGTACTGCAGAGGCCTGTTGACTGTAGCACTTAACAGTCAAGGAAAGAAAATAAAAATCATATTTGCACTATAATATTAGTTTCACAAAACAGACTAGGACCAAATTTTGTAGATAGCTTGTGAACAGGAAGCCTGGGGTGAAAAGGTTACTGTGATGGGAAAAAAAAGAAATTGGTTTACACACAAAACTTAACTTCTGTATCATTGACTAACTTCAGGAATAAGATGAAGCCTGTTGATTTTTGACCATGACAGTGACCATGATTTCTTGACCATACATCTTCACTAAAGTTTATGGAAAGCACCAAAGATAAGGCAGAGACTTTTGAATCCAAAGGTCTTGTTCATGTCATAGGTCAAGGTCATCATATAAGTCTGATAACAAAATGAAGTTTCTGCCAAGTTAGTTTAAGGCAGAGACATTTTTATACAAAGTTCAAGTTCATGTCCTTGTGACTCAAATGAACAATGGGTTTTGCACAAAAACATTTTTGTTAGAGTAAGCTCTTGACCAAACTGTGTTAAACTTAGGGCAAGAAAAAGTTATAGATTTGGGTTCTAAAAGGTCACAGGTCAAGGTCATAGTATCGTAAGTCAGATAACAAAATGACAGTTTCTGCAGAGTTAGTTTAATTGAAAATACAAACCTTGATCAGAGGAAGGTCATGGCTAAGATCAGTAACATCCATTAGTCAATAATCTCCCAAGTCTAAACTGTTCACTACTGGTGCCTTCAGAAAATTGATAGACACTGGGCAGACCTGTAATGTACCATTTATGGCAGTCTTATTATGCAATGAATAAAAGTTGTTTGCATTTGACAAGAATATTTTGTTTTTCTGCGTAATTATCTGATTAAATCAGATATGAAACTATACACATACAGAACATTCACAGTATTTTCCTTTGAATATGATTATACATAATACACAACAGAGATCTTCCACCAAATCACTGTTTTTATTCAGTACATTTAAATATTTTTTCACATGGTGTCACTCTTGCTAGAAATTGGTACCCATGCTTAGAAAGATAAAAAAACAGATCTTCCACCAAATGGCTATTTTTTTTCAGTACATTTAAATATCTTTTCACATGGTACCCATGCTTAGAAAGATTTTAAAAAAATTAAATTTCAAATGTGTTCGTGGATGATGAATGCCTTGCCACAGTGTTTGAAAACTGACCTAAAGACACAACATAACAATGATGTGATAGATTGATTACCTATTGAAATGATGGAGAGCAAGATGTGTGTAATACTGTATGCCCATACAACATTCCTATCAGTCCATGTATTTTTGTTTGAATCAGTAACCTGCCCTTTCTTTTCTAAGAATTTTTTTTTCAGCTGAAAATGAACTGTTTTGTGATTTCATGAATATGGTTACATTTTTTTATTCCAGCATCCCCCAAAAGGACCTCTTGGTAAATCTCGAAATAACAGATACTAAAGTGTGCCAGATGTGCAGATTCTAAGAAAAACAGTTCAAAATGTATGCTTTCTCACAAATTTCATTTTAAAAGCTCAGTTAATATTTTATTCAAACATTGTAAAACACCCTTATTCTACATTTCCAAACCACTTTTCAAATTTAAATGTACATGTTTTAATTTAAATTTAAAGAAAAGGGATGAAGCTTGAGGCTTTAAGTTTAATATTATGTCAGAATTATAACTCCTAATATAATAGCTCTCATCAGATTATATTTCATTGCAATGATTGGAATGCTTTTCTTGGTTCAAGGAAAGACAACTCTCCATTAGCCTTACTTAAAATTTGGCTTCGCATCATTGCTAAAGGTTTACACAAAGCAAAGGTTTAAAAAGTACAGCCAGCTTGTTTGGCCTGTGATGTTGCTGTAATAATGTGATCTTTATTTGGAAATAAATATCAATATGGTTCATCACTATATTACTTTGGTTGTTGGTGTAAATGCAAGAAACCTGATATTACCAAATGAAAATCACATTTCAGCCCATCTATATAGAGCCTTAGATATTGGTGTAGTGTGAGCTTTAAGGTGCAAGAAATCGGATATTACCTAATAAAATCACTTGCCTGTCCTTCTTTATAGAGCATCGGGTATTGATGTAGTGTGATCTTTATGGTGCAAAAAATCAGTTTACTCTGGAGAAATTCACTTGTGTAACCCATCTCTATGCCTCATTGGTGTAATTTGTTGCATATAGTTGAAGTAGACGAATTCTGAGATACCCAGTGAAGTTCAGTAACCTTGTAGAACTGCATATTCTTTTACATAATACATCAGTGGGACTTATCTTAAGCTTCATAATTTACATAAAAATGTTTAAGAGGAAACATCTGCTATCAGTTTTGTTTTTTTTTAAAGAAAGAAACCATGGATGCGATCAATTATTCAAGAATCCTAATTTTGTAATGTTACAGAAATCATCTGTAACAAAGTCATAAATAAATTTTACCAACAATATCGCAGACTAAACTGTAAAAAATAAATTGCCTCATAATTAAATAAATCTGTTATGTTAAGTAACAAAATGAAAGAATAAATGTGTTGATGCTTTTTTGTCACATGCATAAAGAAATCATGTAGTACAAAATAAGAAAAAAAACTTCATGAAAACAGGAGATTCTTGAAAAAAATGGGGTATATTAATTTTTAGATTTAGAATTTATCTGAATTTACTAGACTTCATGATCATGATTGAGCAAAATTGCTTGGCCCATTGCTGTATGCTCTTCCATGGTACCTGATTTTGTGTACATTCAGCAATATGTATTGAATTTCCAGAGATGATTTGACCAGTAATTGGTGAAATGAACATTGCCTAATTTGCAAACAGGTTCCTGTGACCAAATCATTTAGAAGTTTGATGACAAGATTTAGCTTCACTATCAATTCAAAGTAAGAATACAGAACCAGAAATGCAATCTATCTTCTAAAATGCAAGATCTGTGCCAATCACTATGTTGGTGAAACTGTTTATTTCAGAAAATAATAACTACAAGAGTCCCATTTACAACAAAATCAATGTGAATAATAATAATATTCTTCTTATTCTTCTTCTTATTATTATACTCAAATGATAATTTACAGCATATTTTAACTAAGTTTCTTTATTTAGTTCATATACTTCATTTATTTTACATACTTATGTCTTGGTTACTCAACTAAGAATTACAAAATTATGTAAATTTGTTAGGTTTCTATTTATCTTTAATTTCTATCTGTAACTACTTATATCAAGTGGACAATGTTTTAAATTTTTTGAATGAGCTAACATGAACCTTAAATCGTTATAGGCTATCTTTGATGGGTTCGGTCTTTGATTCTTGGCAAAATTTTCTTTCCAATGTTGGTCGTTAAGGTGCTTGTCCCTTTATTTGTAGTATTTTTTTTAAAGCGTTTCATGATATAGATCAACATGGCTGCGCCCTTGGAAAAGTCACGCGAAAATGCCATTTCACCAGCAGCTTGTGAAACTTGTGCCCAAATTTCAAGCGCAAGTTTGGAGGCTTCAGAAACAAAGCCTACATCAAAATCAGAGAAGGTGATTTTAGGGATTTTTGCAGCAGCCTTCGTAACATTTTATGCAATAACGGGACCTTTCATCACTCCTGGTCTCCGTAGAATCTGCTTGCCTTTCGTACCAGCTACACCAAAACAGATTCAGAACGTGATGTCATTGTTGAGAGGAAGGAGAGGCACGCTTCTTGACATAGGAAGTGGTGACGGCAGAATAGTTAGTATCTTAGCTCTTCGTGGTTTAGGATCAGAAAGGACCGGTACTGAAAAGGCCCGATCCGGAAAGGCCGGTAACTGGTCAGAAAGAACTAGAACATAAAAGGCCCTGGTTAAAAATGACCGCCTTAATAATAATAATAATAATAATAATAATAATAATAATAATAATAATAATAATAAAATAATAATGATAATAATAAAAATAATAAAATAATAGTAATAGTTCAATTTGCGCAATTTTTGTCATCTTGTTTTTAAATAAGCCTCTAGTCACTTTTTCTTTTTTATTCGAATTGCAACAGCAATTGATACTGAGAGTCACAGTGTTTTCAAAGCTGTATTAGCAATTGTAGTCAAAGACTTTTGTCCTACCCTTCTTCCAATGCTTTCTCAATAAAAATTAAGGATTTGATATTTGCATTATTTATTTGTTAGAATATATAATGTTAGTTATTAGTAATGAACACAGATGACAGCCTTTTTGGACCAGGACATAACCAGACCTGTACTGATACTAATGTACTGTTGGGGACCCAAACCATCATGATCTGTCCAGGTTTGGGGGCTGGTTATTGGAATAGTCAAATAGTTGATTAGAAGTGAAACCATAGCTAGTCTTATAAAGTTAACCCTAAAACATAAAATATCAGGGTAGATGTTTTTCATCGTAGGACTAGAGCCTAACCACACCAGCTTTTAGTATGCAGATATCCAAATCAATAAAATCGACCATCAGAGAATTAATAATAGAAATGATGGCCTTCATTTTCATTTAATTTGCCGTGAAAGAAAGATTTTTATATTAGTATTAAATTACTGTTTTGGTTGGAATTATTGTAAGGATTTGTAATTGGACAACCAGATGTATCTATCAGTTTGATTGTCTGATGGTTAAAAATGCAGTTCAAAAACTTTTCTTTGTTTGTTATTTGGATTTCAAGAACATTCTGCAGAAAGAAAATACTTTAATAATAATAATAATAATAATAATAATAATAATAATAATAATAATAGAACAGAAGTTAGTGACAATTATTCACTCTTGATGATGCCATCAGTGCTAAGTTAAATAATATGCACATACCATAATGACTTATGCATATAAATTAATCACAAAGTACTTCTACCCCAATCCCACCTCAGCCAAGACAAGAAATTCTCCAGGTCTCTTGTTTCATGGGGTGTACATTTATTTGCATCAGGGGTAGTTTTGGACCGGATCATTGTAGACAGATGGTGTGTTTGTACAAGGCCCAAGACAGTTACTATGACATGTTAAAATGTTTTGGTAACATCTGATGGCAATTGCAATGCAGGTGGTGTTTACATCAACTGATATGTGTTTTAGATCCAGGCAGAGGTTATATCATGTGGTGATTGAAGGCATCATTGTGGATACCGGTAAGCATAACACAGTGGACACTAATCAGCACTGGACATTAAAGTGGGACCCTATCCAGTCCATTCACATTGTTAGAGCATCAATGGATGTCAGCAGTTTGGGGAAGGATGTATCATTGAGTGGAGATGCATCCACTGATATTCATATAAATTTGAAAGTTGCTGTCCTGAACTACTTTTTTTGTGCTCAAATAACAAATTGTTCAAGATATAGACCACAGACTTGTGACTTAAAAAAACTCACAAGTTTGACTGAAATTCCACAAGCCCAGACTCCAATTTCCATATGCTCAAAATTTCCCATTTAATATTGTGATACAAACCGCTCCAGTGGCCTAGTAGTTAGAGCATTCATCTCGGATGCGGGAGGTCATGGGTTCGAACCCCAGCCGAGTCACAACAAAGACTTTAAAAAATGATACTAATAGCTGCCTCGCTTGGCGCTCAGCATTAAGAGGTTAGTGTTAGGACTAGTTGGCCTGGTGTCAGGATAATGTGACAGGTGGGACATCATTCCACATGTCTGTGACATGATGCTCCAGTGCTAGACATCACTATAAACTGTCACACTGCAGACATTGTAGCAATTTGACTGAAAAATTGTTAAAGCTACAATAAAAATCTAAATCACGCATATTGTCATACAACATTGCAATAGTTGCAGTTTGAATATTAATTTCAATAGAATTCAGATGGGTTTGAAGTTAATGCAAGTGTCATCACTACACTCACTTGGGATTGGATGGTCCTTTATAAAGTGATATTATAATCACTTGCAAGGAATAGTCATTGGACTGTACTCTTAGCATTGTAAAGGAGATACTTTGAATCATTTCCAGATTCTTGTTTTAGCTGAATTGTTGGTGGTTTCAACTATTATGACACTGGATTGTAAGTTTTCTCATCAAATGATCATATTATGGCAAAGGACCATGGATATGTCAGATGACCATGGATATGTCAAAGGACCATGGATATGTCAAAGGATCATGGATATGTCAAAGGACCACAGATATGTCAAAGGACCATGGATATGTCAAAAACAAAATTCTAATGAAATTGATGAAGGTGATGGTGGAGACCATGACCTTAAAGATTTTGATCCAAAGCCTGCAGAGAAGGTTGTTAAAATCTATTTCAGAATAACATGAAGTTAGCATGCTATGTTTGTCAAAACTGAAATGAAAACATGTGAATGAAAAATAGTAATTTATTTTTCTTCTTCCAGCTAATTAAAAATACAGAAAAACTATATCCTAACTAAATTGCTTTATACTCACTTGGACTTTGTTGTGTAATCTACAGACTACATGAGTACTGTAGTCGGCAATCTACACACTATATGAATACTGTATTCAGTAATCTATACACTACATGAGTACTGTACTCAGTAATCTACACACTAAATGAGTACTATATTACTCAGCATTTAGAAATGGATCAAATTAAAAGGGAAGAAAAAGCTTGTACAGTGGACTTGGCATTTGAAATTTTCAGGTACCCAAAATGAAATATACACATTATTTTATGCTGCTCTTTGACTTCCCAGATAACTTTTAGTATCTGCCTGGGTGACTTCCCCTGAAAATGAGGCAGGTTAAATTGACAGGTATCAGCAGGATGCTGAAGTTCAGATGGTTCCAACAGTAGACCTCAGAAGACAGCAAAGAAGAGGTAAGCATTCGAGGGGCTGAGGGGCAAGATGGAAGCAGCTTGAAAAGTGAATATCTTTCAGGCTGAGGCTTCTCCAATTAAACTCCTTGCTTGATGAAGCCAAACCTAAAGCAGATCACCAAATATTCCGTGTTCCAGACCCTCAACTATTTATTTATTGAACAAGTGTTTTTTCTATTTTCATTAATTTTAAGAAAAGATTAGCTGGCCCAGGTTTTTTTTTATTGAAAAGTGAATGAAATTAATTGTTTTCAAGTGATGATTTTATTGAAAAGTGTGTGTAGATGTTAACTTTTAAAAAGCTACCAAAGTTGCTGAATAGCAGTTTTTACAGTCAGTCTGCACTGCTGTATAACAGCTTTTATTTCATTTTGCTTAGGCTAGCAAATAAATTCATGTTATCATATATTCAAGGAATAAATTTATTGCCATTGACTATGAGAAATAATAGTAAATAGTAATAGTAAAACTTTGAATTTTTGGGGGGGCAACTTTAATTGCTTGTTCTTTTTGTGGGTTTTTATCTCCATTTTTCAGCTCACATTTATGCCAGAATAAGTGGTTGAGGAATAACTTAGGAAAAGCCCAGTACAAACCACCACTCACAGAAGCTACTTAAATATCTTCTCACATACCCACATTGACTGAGCATGAGACTCAAACCCACATGACAGGTGAGATGGCAGTGGTTCGTAAAAATGAATACTTTAGACCACTTCACCACCTGGGGCTCCTTTGATTGCTTGTGAATAAACTATGCTTGTGCACTTGTAATGTTATATGTAGACATTCATTTGATGTTTTAGATATTTTCCAATTAATTAATAAAAATTTTCTAGATTCATGATATGGAGAACTCACTGACCTTAATATTAGGACAGGTAACTCTGCTGAGTAGCATTTATTAAGTGTATTCTAATCAAAATGCTGAATAGCATTTATTGAGTATTTAGTATTCAAAATGCTGAATAACATTTTTAAGTATATACTAATTAAAATGCTGAATAGCATTTATTGAGTGTATAGTATTCAAAATGCTGAATAACATTTATTAAGTGTATACTAGTCAAAATGCTGAGTAGCATTTATTAATTAGTCATGATGCTGAATAATATTTAGCACATACTATTAAAATTGCTGAATAGCCTTAAGTGTATACTAGTCAAAATACTGAATAACATTTCTTAAGTATATACTAATCAAAATGCTGAATAGCATTTATTGAGTGTATAATATTCAAAATGCTGAATAACATTAATTGTATACTAGTCAAAATGCTGAATAGCATTTATTAATTAGTCAAAATGCTGAATAACATTAAGTGTATACTATTCAAAATGCTGAATAGCATTTATTAAGTGTATACTAGTCAAAATGCTGAATAACATTAAGTGTATACTAGTCAAAATACTGAATAGCATTTATTAACTAGTCAAAATGCTGAAAAACATTTATTAAGCATATACTAGTCAAAATGCTGAATAACTGAACATTTTGGGATAGGTTTCAAAGCATCAATTGTTTTATGGCGGGTGAAATGATGAATATCATTAATATTTTAGGGTAGACAGAGTTGTTGCATGGCATCAATTGCTGTAGAATAGGATCACTTGCTGCAGAGCCTTAGTTGCCATATGTTCTCACTTACACATTGAGTCCAGCTGCAAAGAGCATAGACCCTGATCTGCTGTTGTACTCTGCCAAAAGATTAGGGTCCGTGTTATTGGTTCTAATGACTATTTCTAACAACTGTAGGAACCCAGATCTACTTGTACATTATGCGAAATCAGATCTGGGTCTTTGCATTTTGATGTTGGTCTTAACTTAAAATCATGAATATATATATATATATATATATATATATATATATATATATATATATATATATATATATATATATATATATATATATGGTGTTTATGATAGGCAAAATGCTGAAAAGCATTGTTCAATTACTGATAGGATAGGTTTACATATTGCATCAATTCTAAGTTACAATTGACCAAGTCAACCGCATAGCAACTTTTCTGTCAAGCAGATAACATTTTAGTTCAAGAGAACTCACTGCCAATTGAAAGAAATTATATTTATCAAAAATAACCACTAATTATTAGAGAACTGCTCCGGCGGCCTATTGGTTAGAGCATCCCTATCAGATGCGGGAGGTCATGGGTTTGAACCCCGGCTGAGTCATACCAAAAATGGTTCTAACAGCTGCCTTGCTGGGTGCTCAGCATTAAGAGGTTAGTGTTAATGCTACATGCTGCAGCATGATGCCCCAGTGTTAGATATCACTATAAACTGCTACAATTCAGACACAGTAAAATGACTGAAAATTTTTTAAAGCTATATTAAACATCCAAACCACACACACACACACACACACACACACACACACACACACACACACACACACACATCAATTATGCTAGGTTTCTATGTTGTATCATTTCCTAATTACATTAGACTACATCATGTACATAGTGACCCAACCATTCAGCAGTTAACTTTTCTTTTAAGAGAATTCACTGCCAAACAAAAGATTTTGTTCAAAAATGAAATTTCACAACACCAAAATAATAGTTGCAAAACATGAGGTTGTTTGGAATGCCTGGTATCATGTTGATGATCTAGGTCATTTTAGTTACTGTATAGATGCTGTACAGGAGAAAGAAATGTTCTCATTTATCAAGAAATGTCCTCACTTATCACATACCTTAAGTACTTTCTTATAAGTAAAGTCCTGATCTGCCAATGCATAAACCAAGGTTTATGTTGTTTGTTCTACTGATTACTCTTAACAAACTACATTTACCAAGTGCATTATGGGATGGCAGATTTGGGTCTGCATGGTGCAGTTGGAGCCCACTTACAATTGATAATATGCTTTTAACTACCTTTGTTCATAGAAGAAAAAAACATTTTTCCAACCAGGTATTTGTCCCCCCCAAAAATTCACAATGTCCAACAAAATTTTCATTAAAGTTCAAATAAAGATGAATTACATTATTGTTGAAGTGGTTCTCATGATTTTAAATATACTGATTCTAAATTCAGAAATCAGATGCACAGCAAAGCATAACATAAATACTTTTATTTGAATTGCACCACATAGATGCATAGCAGTCTTTTTATAAATCTGTAGTTACATGTAACTTGAAATTATGAATTTACTGTAGTTACATGTAACTTGAAATTATGAATTTACTGTAGTTACATGTAACTTGAAATTATGAATTTACTGTAGACTATTTTGAATAGTTGCAGCCATTCTTAAAACAATAAAAATTGGTCAATAATGTACACATACAGTATCCATCCAACCATAGGAATTCTTGTGAAAGTTTCTTCAAATATATTTTTCTTTTCTTTGCTCAAGGTACTTGAAGCAGCCAAACATGGCTTCCAGGCATATGGAGTGGAATTAAACCTCTGGCTTGTACTCTTTTCAAGATTTCAGGCAAAGAGATTGGGCCTTTCATCAAGTGCCAAGTTTTTTAGGAAAGATTTGTGGAAGGTATTGATTTGTACAAAGTTCTTTATATAAATATTTATTTTCTTGAAAATGTTTGAAATGTAATAATGAAATGGGGCAGCATTGTTGTCATGACTGAATAGGTATAATGTTGAAATGAAATGAATAGCATCATGTTCATGATTGAATATGTACAGTGTTATGATGAAATGAACATCATTTTTGTCATGATTGAATAGGTACAGTGTTATGATGAAATGAACATCATTTTTGTCATGATTGAATAGGTACAGTGTTATGATGAAATGAACATCATTTTTGTCATGATTGAATAGTTATAATGTTTGGATTTAAAAGTGAATATTTCTGTTAAATGTCTCCTGTCAGCTACAGATATAGAATCTATGTTGGTGTTTAAACTGAAACAAGGAAATCCCACTCATAGGGATACATTATTTGTCTCCCCATGAGGCTTGCCTGAATGGGGAGACATATAATGTAACCCTGCAACTGGGATTTCCTTTTCTCATTCCAAATCCCAACAAAGATTCTTTTTATCATTTACAGTAAGAAAAAATACTCTTACTTGTACAATATAGTTCATGTGCAAATTTTTGCATGTGGTGCATTGATACAAATATGTTAATGAGAACTGTTGCGTGATGTGTCATTTGAAGTACACAGTTTTTATACGCGAGCCAAAAACAAAAATAAGAACATTAAACATTGCATAGATTTCAGGTATTATCACATTTAATATATGGATGTTCAATGAAATTAACCATAAATGATGAATATTTATTACAAGAAACTCTTTCATTTTCATCAGTTCCAGTTCTGAAAAGTTATATTTTAAATAATGAAAAGATGCTGGGTTCTCAGCTCTACTGTAGTTATACTTAGTAAAATCTGTAATGAAGAGTAATATTTTGAATTAGATTATTCAATTGAATATAAGTGTCACTCTCCTTTTTTTTTTGGAGGAGGTGAAACTGTTTGTGACATACTTTTATTTTCCTTAATACTAATTGTAAAGTTACCCCCGTGTATAATAGACCCTCCAAATATGAACCCTAGCAGATAACCATGTGCTAAACTTTCATGTTCCCTGATTCTTTAAAAAATTATTTTTCTGTCTTGGACATATGGCAAGTGCTACAGTGAAATTTACTTATGGATTAATATGTTAATGGATAAATGATTCCCCCTGGCTGGTAAGTGCATTATTTGTCATTAAATATTGTAGGTGTATTTTTGATTCAACTGGGGCATAATGGAAACGCTTAACAAAATTAGAATAAAGCATGTTTGACATTTCTGGATGTTACTAAATTTTCTGCCGTTATTAAGGAAGTTGGGAGGCTATGAAGTGTATAGGTCTTTAGTCTATGTCTATAGATCACTGTTTTCTGTCATAGTTCATTTCACACAGAATTGAGAATATTATCGTATCTCTGAAACAGTCAATTTTCAGGTCAGCGTCATTAAATGTAGCTAACAGCATATAATTTGTTTCACACAAAGTACTTAAACCTAGTAGGTAGCTTTAGCTACATTTAATGACGCTGACCTGAAAATGTACTGAGTTAGACCTGCATATAGGATAAAATTTACCATGCTGTGTGGAATGAACAAGCAAAATACCAAAATGCTTGACATTGTGTGCATGTGAGTCTTTATCTCTCTCAAAATGGTTTTGTATGGTGTGTTCTCAAAGATTTATTTGCATTAAGTTACTATGTTTTTGTTATATATTTGTTGTTGTTTGAAATGAGAACAACTATGTCAGGCAAAAGCAGAAGACAACAAAGTTAACTTTTTAAAAGTAGTTCTGAGTACGTGGACACCTTGATTGAGACGACTGGTCTAAGATGACTAGACTGAGATAAGAGAAGTATGGTTAGCAAAACAGCTAGATTTCTGTCGCATGGGTGAGAAATAGATATCCTTGACCTATGGATGGCTTCAGACTGAGCAAATTTGTCATTAATGTAAAATATTGGCCATATTCTCCACACAACTTGCACTCTTTAAGAACTTCCACAAGACTGGTAACTCCCGGCTCATCTGAACCCAAGTCCATTGTTTTCATACATAAGTACACAAGCACATCAAGCAGGTGCTACCTTCTCAAATTTAGTATGAGTCCATGGTCTTAAAATAAGTAATAGAAAAGAGAGAGAAGCAATACATTTTGTAAAATTCAACAACTTTTTTTATTACCATACAAAGTGAAAATGCATAAAAAGGAACTTAACAGTATTGCAAAATAAATCCCAAATAATGCATAATTATAGACATAAGTTCTCATGATTAAAGTTATGAATAAACTTTAGTGAAAGTCCAGTGGAATCCATTGCTGGAAAATGTTGATTTGCCTGTTTTGGCCCATGTAGTGGTGATATGTCAACAGTCTTTTGTTGAATCACACTAATACAATCCAGGAATATATACTTATTTGAAATTTTACTTTAAATTCAAGTCTTTATTTCCAAGAATGAATTTTTTAATGACAATTTGTATTTCCATTGAATAAATAATTTGAATAAATAAATTCCAGCCAAAAGAATTTACTGGACACAACAATTATATAATTAATTCTGCTAAGATCTTAAGGCAAGAAATTAGAATGAATACTTTTTCTAGGAAAATGAGATTATATAGTTCTCTACTTGACCTCACGTCACAATTAGCATTTTCTATTTAAAAAAACCCTATTGTATAATGGCAAATGATCTTCAAGAAGGCTCATAATGTTTATAAAATAAAATGTTAATTATAATTAGAGCAAAAATTGAGGTAAACACATATATATGGTGTTACATATATTTAATTTATAATGTGTCATTGACCTTTGAGATTGAGGGTAGATTTTTATCCTACCTGACTATTGTCATGTAATTTCAACCTGTCAGTTTTGTCATTGTTGTAAGTGCTAAACAAGATGTTTTCTAAGATTAACATTCATGGCCAGACCTTGTTTTTGAATTAGTTAAGTTTACCATTAGAATTAAACAACATGCAGGACATTTTGTTTTGTAATAGGTCAAGTGACAGTCTGTATTCAAAGGACTAGGTAAACAATTGTTCATTCATATCATAAAATTGGTCTGTTAAATCATTTTTCATTGTGTTTAGTTATAATTTGAGTGTAGTTATTTATTCAAATTATTTATTGGAATTACAAACCACTTAAAAACTTTTTTGGCCCAAAAGAGTACTTTTGGATAATTGAGGACTCTGGATTTATATCATTCTGATTCATCAAGACCATTTATGCATCGGTATATTCAAGACTATTGGTACATCAGTACATTAAAGATTATTGACTATATTGGACTTGTGATGGAACATTTAGGTTTATTTGGGATTTAATTCACAATATGTCTGATTTTCAATTTGTATTCATGGGAAATAAATTATTTGCTGAATTCTGTTAAATTTGTTGGGTTTGCTTCTTTCTGTCACTTAGTTTAAAACCATAGAGTCATAACAATAAATTAGTGCATGATCCACCATTTTAGATACTGGAACATTCTATCCTGTTTTTAGTTTGTGTGGCTGACCTAAATATGAATTTATTTAACTTGAAATTAATCATACAGTGATATCCTAGATACCTACATCAGACAACTTGGATAACTTAAGTGCTAGAGTGCTTGGCTTGCATTTGGGAGACCTAGGCTTGAGGTGCCACTTGGTTATGCATACATTTAGCTGTGACATTTTGGTGACAACAATGGGATCAGCCATTTCATATGGTTTATTCTGAGTTAAAAATAGGTTATGTCAGTTGATCAAGACACAAGGGAATGACTACCAAAGGCTGGGAAACATGTCACTTATATCTGCAAATGACATTGGTTCAGAGAACTAGCATTTGGGTGAATGGGATTCAAGTCCCAATCTGACAATGTACATTTTTCCCTTGATATTTCATAGTCACATAAAAATTTCTGCTAATTTTAGTAATCTGTTAATTTGAGATGGAAAAGGAAAATTTATGCTTATTATATGTTCTAATTCTTTAATAATTATTCTTTATTGAAAGCATTACATTTTTATATTTCAGACAGATATGTCACCTTATGAGAATGTTATTGCCTTTGGAACTGAGCAAATGGTAAGAAAGAAGAAGATACAGTGTTAAGATCCAGTCATCATTTTTTTAAGGAAAAATTTCATACTTTTACATGCCATTTATACTCCATTATAAGGTGAGTCCAAAAACAAACAACATAGACTCTGTTCTGCCATCACCTAATAAACTGGCCAATCAGGGTCTGTGTTGTTTGTTCTACTTATTACTCCTAAAGAAAACTACACAGACCCCACTATGCTGGCACATTGGCATGCAGTTGGCTCTAACTTAAATATGGTATTTGGAAAGCGATGACACACATAAAGCCAGAAGCAACAAGATACATTTTTTGTACATTAAATTCTGCTCATGAGGATATTGCATACAATAATTCATGAGTTATTGCAATTCACATTGCAAAGTCATATTTATACCTTTACTCATATTGATTCTTCATGTTGAGGATTATATCGATAGAGTGATGTAAAATATGACCCTCTCTGGTATTGTTATATCACTGAATTTCATGTCATGGATTGAAATACAACATTAACATATAACTCTGCATGCCCATCATTGTTTATATCTCTGCAATCCCATAAATGTCAAGAACCTCATAATTTGTTTTTAATGTTAACTTTATCCACATCTAAAGCATTGAAAATTATTCAGCGAGTAAATATTTGCAGTGATGTACATTATGTCATGAAAAACATTTTTACTCATGAAATTAATTATATGCTTTGTTAAAATTAGTGTATCCTTGGTTTTTTCTGTCAATCCAGAAAAAAATTAAGACTGATTTCTTCTAGTTTTAGTGAAATTGAAAACCAAACAGCACAAAATTATTGTGCAACAAAGTAGAATGCAGTGTACCTGAACATATCTGGTCTAAATAACAGGTCAATTAAACATATTCAAGCTGAGAGATATGTTGTGAACTTAAGTAACTTCCTAATAGTCTTTAAAAATTAATCAATACTCTAGATTTCATATATACCAAGATATATTTTTTCCAGTTATCCCCTCTTTAGATAAGTTTGTTCTTTCAATCCATTTAAGGTTGTTTCATTGAAGAAGCAGAAAATGCTCCATTGATGATGTAATGTTATTTGTTATTGAAGAATAACTGCAGAAGGCATTCTTTCCTATTTATTATATACAAGACATCAGTATTTATTAAATACAAAACATCAGTACAAGCTAGAAAGGGGAGTAAAGACTGGCCTGAAATTATGTTTCCCATTGAACTTAAACCCTAGTGAACACTTAACATAAACAGCTGTTGTTGTGTATCAGTTTCAGTCTGGTGTGGAATATCTGATTGCTTTTACTGTCAAGAGATATTTCAAAGCTAGATTAAGGCTTACACTCAAGTTACTAAAATAGAATTGCTTTCATCTGCAGTTTTTTATTTTTCATTTCAGATGGGAAAGTTGGAAGGGAAACTTCAATCGGGGTTGAAGCCTGGAAGTTGTGTAGTTGCTTGTAGATTTCCTTTCCCAAATTGGCCACCAGTTAAAACAGAAGGAGAAGGGGTTGATCAAGCTTGGTTATACAAGCAAGAGAAATTAGATGATTTGGGAAATAAACAGCATCATTAATCATAGAGATGATTATATTCTTTTTTTTTATTTAAAATTTGTTCAAAAGATTCATTATAAGAAGAGTTTGTCACGTTACATTTTCAAGACTCTCTTGTACAGTTACTATGGAAACACAACTGCATTAATTAGGTTTTGCCAGGGTGATGAAATATATTGTGAAGTGATATGTTTTTCTGTGAGAGGTCTTGTGTATTGACATCTGTTGATCTAATATTATTTCCCAGTTAATCACCAGATAGGGCTGGATTCTGAGAAAGTTGAGATCAGGATGCTTAGTCCAAATGCAGTTGCTGGGGCAGCATGAACAATGGTGTAAGGAAGGAAAGAATTAGAAAGGAAAGAATAAACCTGATGAGGGTTGCCATTGGCTATTTAGCACTCTTAATAAATATGCCACTGTCAGATAAGTGTAATGTGTATATGGCTTAAGGTTGTTTCTTAAGGTCATTACTTGTATGGAGTATTCAAGAATATATTATCATTTTCCTCATGAGCCATGGTCTGTCTCTCCTGAAATGAAACAGTGTTTTGTTTGGTATTTTAAGGCACAGATCTACAGTTATGTTATTCAGTGCCTTGGCAGTCAAGGTAAAATGCATTTCCCAATGACATGTTGTTCTGCTGAACCATGCTGATCAAATGGTAGAATTCAAACCTCACCCTTTATGTTGCAAGTTGGGCACACTGACCAGTTATTAGCCACTGTTGCTGTATCATTTTCGTTCAGACAGAAGCTGTAACATAATAAGATCTATCAAAGCCAAGCAGTGGTATTACTAATTTTTTACAGTACTTTGTATATATTTGCATTTTGGAGAATATTTAGCTGTTGTTTATGAATTAAATGGTTAATTAATTAGTTAATGAAGAAGGTTGTACTATCTTTTGTCAAAGTTTTTCCATATGAATTACAGTCAGACCTGACTTAAACAGCCAACAGTGGGGTTAAAAAAAAACTGAAAGATGGCTATAAAATCAAGGTTTATGTGAACTCTTTAGATTTAAAGGATCTAGAAAATCCATCTACTTTACCTAGTTGATTGCTATCAGAAGGTGACTTTTCAGGAAGGTTTGATTGTAATTTATTTCGTAATTTAAATTTTCTTATTGTTTTTGATACCCAGGCACTTAGAAAAATGTGTAGTGGCTTGTAGTTAATGGATACGGTAAACATATTTAAAACAAATTACATAATGTAATTGATGCACTGCTGTACACACACACACATACACAGACACACACACAAATTCAACATGTGATGTAATTCATAAACTTCCTCAACTATTCTGGTGCTTGCACTGAGACAAGGAAATTCTAGTCAGGAGTTACATTATTTGTTTCCCCACAAGGCTTTGTGAAGTAAGCCTGTGATTGGGATTTCTATATCTTGGTACCAACACTGACACTGATTATTTTTCGTTTAAATTAGAATAACCCTAACTTTTGTGGTCTAGTTAGCAAATCCAAAAGACAGCATTCATCAGGATTGCCTCTCACTCTGAAAAAAGTTCATTAGGTTTGTGGTCTTTATTAAAAAAATCGGAATAATTATATAAGTAAAATCTAGCTATATATGCTGCTCTTAGAAAAGAATTACTCTGGTAAGTGAAGGAATTTTAAATTGTTTACAATGTTTGATTTAGCTGGGGCTGGTTAGGGTTGGTTGACAAAGTTTGAGGAAAGAAGATGTGACATAGCACATTTCTCCATTAAATACATTTGCTAATTACATAAAGTTAGAAATTCTAGCATGCTATCTCACAAATCCAGCCCTACTAAAAAAGAGAAAAAAAACAAGTTTTTTTTCTGTCTATCTCAATAGACAAAGTGCAATAACTCCTACCCATGATCTTTCCATTGCACCACCAGTTGTCACCATTATTTTAGCTTTGCCTCTGTACTGAATAAACCATCCGGTTTATCTTCAGGCAATCCAAGTCAGTTTTGTGTTCTAATTGATTCTTCCAACATTTCTTTTGGATTTATTGTGTGGATTAATCATTCTGCTGCAGGTAGTATGCATTCTTTTTATAATTTCTGCCAAATATGAATGATTCTGTCACCTTTAGGGACTTTGTTCTTTTAACCTTTGAAGACCATGTCCCACCATGCTATCATTCACCTCTGCAAGGTCATAACAAGTTAGCGTGAGTTTGACATTTTTCGCTTGCTCCATTTGTTTTGTAGTTGGTTTTAGCAAATTTTTAACATGCTGCATTGCTAATTTATGCTTTGTTTTTTCCTTCTCATGTAGTTTCAGTAGAATGGTCAATTAAATACTTGAAATGCATAAGTTCAAGCATACTCTATATGTCTAGTGTAAAATGAATGTATACAACCTACAGCAAAATTAATTTACACAATAAAGTTAAAAGAAATGTTGGATGAGTCAATTAGAATATTACCTTAAAACCTTCTTATCCACCCTGCCATGCCAGCATCCTTATTGGTATCTTGCAAAATACCCAATAACTCAATTTCATGTGCATGTGTATGTCTAACTCTCTCAAAATGTTTATATGGTGTGTTATTAAATTTAGAGTGACCTGTAGTTGCTCTTTGAGAGATTTTCTTTTTGTTATTTTCTCTGATATATATATATATATATATATATATATATATATATATATATATATATATATATATATATATCGAGAGAGAGAGAGAGAGAGTTTAATACAAATAATACTATCATACAAGTTAGAGAAATTAAATTTTTACTCTATGGAGTTTCAAACCCAGGTCCACAAGTAAATGGCACCCATCGCCTTGCCAGCACACACCAGCCCATATACCGTAGCGACTAAGCACGCATCACCAAAAAATGATGGCACTGAGTTGGTGTTATATGAGCTTGTGCGTAGTAGACACACATGACGACCTAGTAAATAATTCTCATATATATATATACACATTCGTTCTGGATTCCTAAGAAAGAAATCAAGGTATCATCTTGCAACTAAACCACTAAGTGAGTGTATATGATATATCATATACACTCACTTAGTGGTTTAGTTGCAAGATGAAACGCATAATGCACACAGATCAAGGTCTGTGTTGCTTGTTCTGCAGATAACTCCCAACAAACTTTCTCAGATGCATTGTGTATGGCAGATCTGGGTCTATGCAGTTTGCAGTTGGACTTGATGTATAAGTATTTATATATGGTTGCAGTTTTTCAGTTTTCTTTTACACCACTTGAAAGTTTTGGGACTTGACTTTCTTTACAAAACCTTGTTAGTGCTGTTAAGCAAACACCGCTCAACATAAATAAACATTTTAAGGCCTATGTAATTGACCATATTAAATGTTAAGAGCCTTATGTCAAATTTTCATTATATTTAACCAAATTTTGGACTTTTTCGACTTTTACCTTTATGACAGAAAAAAAATTGCTAGCATAATTAGGTAAAATAAAAGCCACATGAGGTAGACAAATGAAACTTGGCAGGCATATTTGTGTTCATGCAGTATTTAGATGACCCAATCATTTATCAGTCCACTGTATCAGTTATTCAAAATTTCTATACATTAATAAACTTCTTAAATTTTATTTGTATTATTTAACAAATTAGGTAAATGAAATTTAAGATGCTCACTTGTAATTCAGATCAGACTGCAAAACTGAATAGACCCAATCTTCCATTTTATCATGTGCCAGCAGATCAGGTTCTAGGCAGTTTGTTAGGAGTGGAACATACAACATAGACCCTGATATGCTGGCACATGATGAAATTGCAGATCAGGTCTATGTTTTTTAAGCAGAACCCATCTTATAAGTAATTAAACAATGCAGATAACTTAATTAAATTAAATTTTTTTAAAGTTTTTGTACTTTTGTTGTTTTACAAACACAAAGCTACATGTAATTTCCATCAGACATTCTAACTAATGAAGGTTTTTAATATTTCATCTTATACTATACTACCTGTTATTTTCTAGTTTTTGTGGGCATGTTCTCCGGTTATCTTTTCTGCTTGTCTTTTATGATATAATTGCAAAGTTTCAGAGTAATATACACTTTGTTCTCTATCACTATAATGGTGAAAAAGGATGCCATAACTGAGTACTGTGGTATAGGTAAGGTCACCTTATGTTTGGATATGTCACATGCAAGAACATAATTTAGCCAATAAAATCGAATTCATGACCATATATGTGTTATATCAGGGACAGCGATATAATGATGTTCAGTATAATGAGGTTCATGACCAAACCTGTTTTGTATCAGGGACAGTGATATAATGATGTGCTTTATAATGGGGTCTATGACCAAACTGGTGTTGTATAAAGGACAGTGATATAATGATATGCTTTATAATGGGGTCCATGACCAAACTTGTGTTGTATAAAGTATAGTGATATAATGATGTGCTTTATAATGGGGTCCATGACCAAACTTGTGTTGTATAAAGGACAGTGATATAATGATGTGCTTTATAATGGGGTCCATGACCAAACTTGTGTTGTATAAGGGACAGTGATATAATAATGTGCATAATGTTTGAGGCACAATCACTTTTGTTCAGTAATAAGTTCCTTGATCAAACTTTGTAGATGGCTTGAACTTAATAAAAAAACCTTTTGATTTTGTGGATGTTTTAGGTAGTCAGATAAGAAATAATGGTCTCTGCACCATAAGTTTAGTTCATGACCACATATCTTCACCAGTGGTAAAAGTCATTGGTCCTTATGTTTGGTAATTTATAGAGCCAGTCGTGTATCATTCATTTGTTAAAAAATGAGTTTTTGATTGGAACATTCAGATTCTACATGTAAAGGACTGCAGAGTAAGAGGAAAACAGTCATGTATGTTTCCTGTATTTTCATTAAGGATGAACTACATAGAATTGAAGACTAAACAATGTGCAAAAATATAAATTGGTCACTAACATGAAAAAGTAGAAATTGTCAGATATATATATATATATATATATATATATATATATATATATATATATATATATATATATATTGATATCCTTATCCGTTTATATTGTTCTTGCAACTATGCATTAACATAGCAGGTAAGATAGAATATTCTGCAAAATTCTTGTTTCCAAAATATCGGCAACTCATCCGTGAAAATTGTGGGCCTTAATGATAATGTATTATGAGCTTTTTCAGTAGCACAAAGTTCTGTTTGCAAGTTGTTTGATTTGTAATAATTAAAACTACACAATAGAATAAATGCATGTTGGTATAAGAAGGTACCTGCTGTAGCTAAAACATTGTTCAAATGGAATAATATGCAGAACATAAAATAGATTTCATTTAATTGAAAATTTTATGGAAAAGAAGATAAAACATAGCTGCAGAAGATATTGTCATTCCTTTCTTCATTTCTAGAATTTTTGTTAAAAATAACCTTATTCAATATGTGCTTTGGATTTTAAAGTTTCATCCCTCAACCCATCCGGTGACTCTGTATGGCCGAGTGGTCTACAGTGCTCACCGTTCTGGATCACTGCCATTTCACTTCTGCCTTCGTGGGTTTGAGTCTCAAGCTTGGCTAATGTTAGTATGTGAAGAAAGCTTGCCAGTAGCCTCTCGTCAGTGGTTCTTAGGGATTTCTAGGGTCCTTCCTCCACCAGTTATACTGGCTGCCATGTATAGCCAGCCTATCTTGTGATGAAAAATGGCATTAAACCCAACAACAATGTCATCTCCCCACCCCTAATTTGAATTTTTAACTGTTAGTTAGATAATCCTGGTTCTTATCTTATTGTTATGTTTGAAAATATGCTTAACAAATAAATACTAATGAATTTTTATGGTGTTCTATGTATCATCTGTTTTGCAGTTTGTCTGCCTGTCTCTATATCTCTGTCTCTTTTGCATCCAATTTATTATGTATGTATGAAAGTTTACCTGCACTAGAAGTCATAATGTTATAGCATATCATTAGTTTTATGATACATAATGTGAAACTGAATATTGTATCAATAAATCAATCATTCTGGTATGTGAGCAATAAATCATATTAATTATTATCAAATGTTACATTTGTTTTAAATATTGTTAAATTTACAATTCTTTTTAAATTAAATCAACTTAGTTTGAATCTTAGTTTAAATTTTAAAAAATACGCAAATAATTAATGTTTATGGTTATGATACTCACATGTAAGTTCTCGTTCACATAGAACTTTTGCTGAAGGATTAATTTTCCTTCTAATTTCTTTTGACTATTTTTTTTTTATTGGACAGATTTAACAAACAATAAAATGCATTCTTTTGGTAAATAAAAATGTATGCAATGGTGTTGTTTCCTGATAAGAATTTGACTAAAAATATAACATCAATAGCATTTTACTCTTCGATGCCTTTATAAAGTTTTGTCATTATCATTACTTAAATGAGATAGAGAAGAGAAAATTTATTTATAGACTGCATGGTTTAAAAAAAGACTTAATAAAAAATTAGGTAAAGAGCTATTTACAGACATAAAGGCAATAAAACATTTAAAAAGCTTGATTTGCAAGACATACAAACACAGCATAATAAATAAATATGTTGGGACAATCCACGTGTGAGCTGGGCCATCAAGTCAATGAGGACCACTTTAGTGTTATTGCAGGAATTAATGGTCTATGGTTGAAGAGGTCAAGGTGCACCTTGATTATGTTTATGGCATTGTGGACTCGAAATGGCAGCCATCTCATTTCACGTAACAGATAGCTTGAAACATAATCCTTTTAAAAGAAACAGTAATTAAAAGTGACTAAAGTATTTAGGTAACTTAAAGAACAACATAGAGCTTAAAATTATAAATTTTTAAATTTAGAACTAAAATTGTGCTGAGACACAGATTAATTCTCTTTTAAAACAGAAAAACAAGATCAAAACAGGAGTGCATTTGATTGTATATAAAACACAGTGAGATGTGTTATTTGTTGTCATCATTGAGGTGGTGGATGGTGTAGTAAGTACTTCATTGTTACATTTGCAGTCTAAGGGACAAAAATTGAACTTGGAGATGAAATTGTTGCCAGTTTGTTTCATCTTGTCAACTTTTGATGGATATGTTTCAAGACAGTTGCCTTAAATCTTTCCTGCTTGGATATTTAACATGGGAATCAAATTGAAGTTTGATAGTCAATATCAGTTCCTTGCAAAAGGGTGATTTCTTCAAAGTTTTTATCAGCACTGACTTTGCTAAGTATAATTTTCATACTGAATGGCTTTTTACCCACAGCTAATGCTCATGAAACTTTTCAGGGTTCACTTGCATTGTGTTTGTAGTAGAGCAATCAGTCAAACCTTTGGACTCTGGAAATGATTGAATCAGAGTGTCAGAGCCCACTGAGAAAATAGGACATAAGTGTTGTCATCATCATAGTTGTATTGAGAGCATATTTAATCAAATACAGCTGTCATTGACTAAAGCAAAGTAAAATTGTAAGGATTGACCTCATCTTTGCTAGCCAAGGTTTTGAACTATTTACACAGGTTAATATGATATCAGAACCTGGTAATGCAATATGAGATTGACCCATGAGGAACTCCTCATGACAACTTGCATCTTAATTTGCTGATTACAATTGTTGTTGATGTTGTTGTTGTTATTGTTATTATTATTATTATTATTACTGTTATTATTATTGTTGTTATTATTACTGTTATTATTATTATTGTTATTATTATTATTATTATTATTATTATTATTATTATTATTATTATTATTATTACTGTTGTTATTATTGTTGTTGTTATTATTACTGTTATTATTATTGTTGTTGTTATTATTACTGTTATTATTATTGTTGTTATTATTACTGTTATTGTTATTACTGTTATTATTATTATTGTTGTTATTATTATTATTATTATTATTATTATTATTATTATTATTATTATTATTATTATTATTATTATTATCACTCATTAATAAAAAATGCTGTTTTAAAGTCCTACTAAATATTGTTTGAACTGCACTCAGGAAAATTTATATAACTGAAGAAATTGCACATTAACATAAGACAAATTCTCTACAATGCATTGGAATAAGAATTTGTATACGTCTTGATTGAAATTCTCCGTATCAATTTAACATTCATGTACTTCCGTGTGTGTTGTAGTTAAATTTATCCATCATGGCCGACGAAGTTCCCACGTATTCGCCAGAGAATTTTCCAAATACTCCAGATGAGGATCCATTTGAAAATGCTAGAAAGATTGGCAAGGTTAATCTTGTTTAGATGAATTATAAAATAATTACAGATAGTCATAGCAACTTTTGCGTCGTGGCAGACAGCAGTCGAGGAATGTTATATATTTTCGAGGTTGTTAAACGTATTGATAAACTGGGAGGAGGAGAACAGGAAAAAAAAAACAAAAAAACTTGAGTGCATCTTATTCGGTTAATGGCCTTTTATACCGAGAGAAACACAGTTGATATCCTTTTAAAAATTAGGAAAAAGAAATGAGGTCATTTTAAGAATTTTGAAACGAAGAATATGGTTGGCCATCCCGTTGTAGAATATTTGGATTTGACCGTTTTTGCTAATATGTCCGGTTACAAGAAATTTTGCCCATTGTAGGTTCGCACTTTCCAAGTTTCACACATCAAAACATTTATTTCATATTCTTAAAGCCAAATAATAATAATAATGATAGGCGTGCTTTTGTTTACATTGAAGAAAATATTATGGTAAGTAGGTTCATGCATTTTTTTTTTAATTTTTTTTTTTTGTCGAAACGAATTTAGCATAAACTATAAAATAAGTTAAAATCACAGCCTGGATTTTACTTCAGTCGTAGCTTGTCTCATTTGTTAATTTTTTTTCTCCATATTTGTTTTCATTGTTTTTTTTAAAAAAAATTCTTGAAAAAAGTGCAGGCTTAACATGAAACAAAGGGTCTGCTAGTCAACAATAAACACAATATTTTTTGTTATTTGGCCAAATCCTATCTTGATTTAAAAAGAGATTCTTTGACATTTGTTGTTTGATTGCATATTTACTTCATGTTTCTGTAAATTTGTATACTTAAATAGGTCAGTGATTTCAGTGTTATCTTGATTGTTTTGCTATTCTCACTGAATAATGACGGAAACTTCTTGATGGATTGAACCAACAGAAATGGCAGAAATATTCAGCCAAATACATGTGAGCTGACTAACCACACTAAACAATTGATTTTAAATACAACTTATTGAAGAATCATAAAAGATAATGAAGATTTTTGCAGACATGGAATGTTAATTGAAGTTTCTAACATATTAAAAGGACTTTCTTGAAAAGAAAAACCCTTATAGTAATGATCTAATAAGCTACACAGAATTATGAGTTTAAAATTTGTTCCCTGAAGAAGTAATAAAAAATATAAAACAGTGACCCATATGTACTTTTCCTGTAAATATTTAGATCAAAGATTATACAGTACAGTACAAAAATAATATTTAGTACAAGCATACAACCGAAAAGTTGCTTCTTCACTCCAGATAATTCATGGTCATAAGTAGTTTCCCATACTCTAAGCATAAATATCCTAAGATTTAGAAACAATTTTGCAGTATCTCACTATCTTCATCAGCAACTAATGCTTGTTTCCCTATGTAGTCATTCTGACAATCACTGCATTTGATGAATCCACATGGAGTAGTAAAGATTCAGATGGGTGGATGAACAAGGAGAAGATAACATAGATATCAGTAATAAGACTGGAAAGCTATGGACGACATTTGCACTGAGAAGTCCTATGTTTTGCTTTTAAAGTCCAGAAAGTTTATGATTTTAAAAAAGTGTTTCCAGATACTTTTTATCAAGGCTTTTAAATATAATGAATTTTGGTTTGAATGAATATATGCCACAAATTACATATGGCAAAATCTATTTTAATGTGAAAGGACATATTTGAACGATGCCAACCTATAGTTTGATCCAGACAATGTTGCACACTGTTATCAGTGAAATCTGTGCATAATTAAAAACTACATAATTTGTACTACCTTTTATTTTGATACTTAGACTCAAGGTGCACTTTTTCTTCACCCATTTTAGTTTATTATTCTGGAGAATTATTTTCTTACCAGAACCTTTTCCCCCTTTGATATGAAAAGATCAAATTTAAGAGCTAAAGTAAAACAAGAGGTTCATAAAAATCAATTCCAGCTTACTTACTTGTGAATTATTATACATGCTTACTTATGAAAATCAAATCCAGCTTCCATACTTGCCTAATTACCATATATACTCACTTATAAAAATAAACTCCAGCTTCCTTGCTAAATTACCATATATGTTCACTTATAAAATCAAGTCCAGCATCCTCACTTTTTGAAATACCATAAATACTCACTTAAAATCAAGTTCATCTGTGGTCATCATAGTACCTAATCTGCAGTCACATAATGTATCAGCAGCTTGGGGTCTAGATTGTTTGTTCTACTAATTCCTTCTAAATAACGATCTGGATGTAATAGAATCCAATGTGTCAAATTCTAGAAAATGACACGCGTTACTGAAATAGTGTTGAATGCAAAAATGACCTGTGTGACTTGTACTATAACTAGAATAGAGAAACATTTATTTTAACTAAACCCCAACAACAGCTTCTTCTTAGACTGTCCTAGAAGCTGAACATTTTACAGTTGTAATGGAGGTTAAAGAAAATTTTGTTGACACAGGCCCCAGGCTGGTGACTAGAATAAACTCGTAACACCTGATTTAAATTCCTCAAGCCTTGACAGTTTTTATGTCCTCTCTCAAGCTGGGAGAAAAACCTCCCAATTTGGAGGTATTTCCACACCTACCTCCCGATCTCACAATATTTTCCGATATTTCATAGGGAACTCCTGAACATTACATTATGTCTGTCAATTTTCATTTCTCAAAAAAAGAACCCCATAACAACCCATGCATAAAAAGATATCTACAATCCACAGATGCTATATTCTGTTTTATCACTTGTAAATACTGCTGTGATGACTAAATTAATATCACACTACAATGTTTTTTGTTTATTAGGTAAAAAAAAATGTTAAGATTAAAGATTATTCATGTAATTTTTGGATTTGTTAAACCCCTAAAACAGTACCATAGTATAAAAAATATTAAGAAAAATAAGTGTCACCAATCACTTTCAATGAATGATCACTGTGAATGCTGATTAATTTTCAGAATCTTGACATATTTTCAGCTTCATTTGCATTATTAAACTTGTTAGAATTTATATACATATATATTTGCAGTGTGATTATTTCCAATGGAGTTCATGTGACCCCCACCCCCCTTGACCTTTGCTGAGGGCTACCATGTCTACCATTATGTAAACAGTAATCACCATAAAAGAATGAATAAAACAAAATATACCACACTGTATGTGTCCCCCAAAGAACTAATTCAGAGTAAATATTTTACTTGTAAACATTGTTATGTGCCTTAAGAGTTAAACCTAAGGAAATAAGGTGAAATATAAGACAGTTACTTTGTATATGGTAGCTTGTGACTGCAGATTTGCTCTGTTAAAATGAAGTCTTAGACTTAATAAGTTACAGCAAAATAGGGCATTTGCCAATCAATTGCTGGTGCTTATATGTACACGCTATAGAACATGGTTTCTTGGAAGTATTTATGAAGGGCAGTCCTTTTCATAATATAAATGCAATGATAAGGATTAACTGTTAATTAGTCACACTGTCCTTATGCTTGTGTACTTATATCTAACCTTTAACTATTATGCAGTTTAGACACAGCTGACCTGGATATGAAAATGGGGACTTGTCCTGGGGGGAAAATAAATCATCTCACAGGGAGAAATGGTGCGTCACTCGGGCACTCTTACATAGGTGCAAGGGGTGGGGGCAATAGTTGCCTCTCCCAATTTCACCTTTAACCTTTAAACATGTTTTGGCCTAGTGCGATAAAATTTCATGGCTGACCGATGTGTGTCCCAACCCCAACCCCCAAAAAAAGTTACTGCTGGTGCCTTCTTTGAGAATTTCAACTTTATTGGATCTGGAAGATCAGTCAATATTTATTGAAACCGGCGCTTAAAAATGCTCCTTAAAAACCTCCCTATTTTCTGCCCCGATCGCACTATTTTATTTATTATTCTCCCTTTTTGGCTTTTGAAAAGTTGATGGGTATGTCAAGGCCAAATATCCCGTTTTTTAATGTTGTCACACAACATTGCAGTTGCTACAGTTTAAATATAAATTTTATAAAAATTAATTACACTTGAACTCTATTCCCATAACTGAAATTACCATGCTTTGCATTATATATATATATATATATATATATATGCAGTAAAATCTTACTTCAAAGAAACACTGCTGCTGTTCACAAACTTGAAAAAATATAATAGCTTAAAAATTTTCGTTCATTTTATTAATACGCAATAACTTTTGTCATTGTACTTACATCTACGATCTCTTTGATTTTCCTATAATGGATTATTCCACTTCTTGGTCCTACCTGTGCAAATTAATACAATGGGCCACCCACACCACATCTCACTATCTATTGTTAATATGAAACTTGGATTTTATACCTGATTTTTTTTCCTTTAATTTTCGCTATTTAAACTGCCCAAGGGATAGATTTATTTCATTTCCAATCATCACAGATTACTGTTTATACATATTACATGCAACAGGCATAGATTGAAATTTGTTTCTTTATTTTTTTTTTTAAAGATTGTTGGACTTTGTTTTCTCGAAACATGACCGTGTCAAGGGGCTTAGGAGTACAAACTCATACTTTCAGCAAAGCATCCATTTCATTAAAAGCAATCTAAATTTCACATAGGACAGTGGTAATCTAAGTTAGATTGTGCCATTTACTCATTTCATCAGCGCAATCAAAGTTTCATCAGGAAAACAATTTATTTTTCAACAAGCCGCACAGGCACTTTACATGGAATCCAAGAAGAGCCCAAACTGAAACTAAAAGGACCCTGGGCATTGAGCTATCAGATTTTTTAGCTATGCTTAATAAAGTTTATTTTGTTACTTAATGCAGGGCTCGAATTTAACACAAATTTCTTTGTAGCCAGAAGGACTAGTATGCTGAGAAATTTACTAGTCCTGCCAAGTCTTTACTAGTCCTGTCCAAAAAACAATATCACACACTTATATTGAGATTAACAACGATATTATTCATATATAGCACTATTATATGAAATGCAGAAGTACAGAATTATAAATCAAATCCTGCTTCAAGTCATCAATCAGTTAATTCCCATTTCTTGTTTCTCAAGATAATCTGGATCCAATTTCAGAAAGGGATCCAGGTGTCCTTTCTCATCCTCCACCTGCACTCTGGGTCTCCTTACCTGTCTTCCTGAAACAATACACAAATGTATAGCTGGTAATGGACCATTTTTCAGAATATTATTTGTATGGAACATTATAAAGAGTAGGTCAGACAGAATCCAAGGTTGCAAACATGATCTCCAGTTACTCTTCACCATTTTCATCTCTGAGAAATCCCTCTCAGCATCAGCAGAGTAGACTGGGATTGTTAGGATAAGGTCAGTCAATGCCAGAATATTCTTGCAGTCAGCAGCACATCATTTTACAACTGTTGGCCAAGTAAAAGCATAGGAGTCTTTGTAATTGCAAGATAGCAGAATACATTAAGAAAATATTAATCTGAATAAATTTACATGAAGAAAAATGTAATGTCAATACTTAAATAATGTTTATATTAAATTGGTTTTAAAAGCTTTCTTAAAATGGTTAACTTTTGTAATCAAGATACTATGCTAAGTATCTTGCATTTATTTTTACATATTTGAATATATACCTTTTTGCTGTAGACTAAACTCTTTAATATGTCCCATTCCAATTCCACTTCATCAGCATCCATACCTGCACTGACAAGCACTGGCCAGAAATGCTCCACCAAAACAAATTTCTGCCTTTCACTTCCAGTGACGTAGTGAGTTAAATGTAACAACCAGTTTATCATTCCAACATCATCTCTTTTGATCTCATCCAGCTAACACATCCACATGCAAAATCAGTGAAGGGTCTTTGGTTCTTTACCATAGCTCTTTTCCCAGGTTTTCACCTGAGCGCAACATTGTCCCGGCAGCCAAAATTTGCGAAATTTGAATGTTTCGGAACTTGTAACTTCAGTTTGGTGCAACACAGAAAGGTCAGAAATGGCTCGATAAATAGAAAAATGTCTTAGGAGAAAAATAAACCATCATATGCCTTTAAAGATGGAAATAGCAGAAGGAAACCAAGGGTCATGGGTCGAACAAAGTATTTGAAAATTACTGACCTTCAGTCTCTTATATAGTATAATAGTGTCCTATGTCAGAATGAATCATGGGGGTAATCTGAGATATTTTTGACACTCTGTATGATTGTCTACCTTCAGATTATTGTTTGTTTTTTTTTTTCTCAGCATCAAACTTGTGTCGAGCACCTATGGTCAAACACATTCTGTTTAAACTTTCCAAGATCTTACCAGCAGTCGATTTTTCTGGTGGTATCTGCATAGCTGCTTTTCCCTCTGAACTCTTTTTGTGTTGCCCAAGCTTTCATGCACATTTGCAATTCAGTTTTAAAGTTTGAGCAACCCGCAACAAACCTGGATGTTTTCACTGTGCTTGGTTTTGCGAATTCCGTACACCTGTTATACTGCATAACATTCTTTTCTTCATCATAAATCAGCCATTCCATCTTTTGTCTATGTCTCCTGAAACATTCGATTACACTTTTCCCTATCATACAAATTATTCCTCTCTTTTATGTCATTTTCATTCAACTTTTGCTTTTTCCAGTGGCTGAACACTTTCTATAATATGCCACATTTTGCATGTCTGAAAAAGAGTGAATTGTGTCTCGTTTGGAAATACAAGATGTTACAGTATAGCTGACGCGAATTGTTTAAAATAAAAAAAAGAATGTCATAGAGTCCTTTATATAAGAAAGAGCAAGAAACACCATTTGCCTTTGCCCCACCCCAATAAATAGCCTCTTTCTGATAAAGACTTCAGAGATTGTTCTGCAAAATCAAAGCAGTGGCTTTTGTAAACATTGTTACAAAATCTTAGCATCAGAAGATAAAGTTAGCTTAGAAAAGGTGTGTTTCCATCAAATGAACAATCTGACTTGGCACGTTCTATATAACAGCGCAAAAATATGGTCTCATTATTAATAGCGGAAGTTTGGTAATTGTTCCTAAATAATCAGACCTCAATGTATTGTTGAAATTAATAATAAGGCGGAAATCTTAGATGCCCAAGCTCAGAGATTTTAATTCCCAACAAATATAAAGCATTCTTCTTGATATCTCCACGAGTATTCAATTATTTGTTCATTCTTGTAAGGTAAAAAAAAAAAAAAATTTATTCTTATCATCACATAAAAAGTAGTTGAAAGGAAATAATAATTTGATCTAATTTTGATTATTATTTTGATGCAAGTGCAAAATATATAGTTTACTGTTTGTGACTGTTGGAGTGTTTAGCTAGTGAGCAAACCCCCCACCAAAAAAAAACCCATTAATCAAACAAACATGCAAACTAATTTCTTCAAATAGGTTTTGCTGTGATCTTTTGTGTGGCATACTGTTTTTGTAGTCTATTACTGTTGTCGAGTGAATAAAGTATGATACCACATCATTTTTTCATTTAATTTGTTATTAGATTAATTAGGATGAATTACCAAACTCCCATTGTTAATGACAGTACCATAGTTTGCACTGTTAAGCAAAAAGCACAAATCGGAGGACTTCTTGTTACAGAAATAAACCTTTCCGAGACAGATTGACTTCATCTTCTCATGCTAATATTTTATGACTGTTTCGACGATTGCTACTCCTTTGATTCTACAGGATATCTGCTGAAGTCAAGTCTTTACTAGGGAATGGCGTAAACAAACGCCGACTGCTGATAACCGAAACTTACTAGCCCATCAGACTGTTAACATTTTGAAAGTTATTAGTCCGACATAAAATCTACTAGCCTCAGGCCAGAAGACTACTGCTAATTTCGAGCCATGTAATGGACATTTTGTTTTTATTCAACCAAATGTTCTTTATTAAACTATTGGCTCCAACCCTCCTTTGATATTATAATATTTTGCATTATATAAATATATAAGCAGCTTGTTTGTTTTTGTTTAATTATACTTTGTACATATGGGTAACATAATTTATGACTATTAATTTCAGAAAATTTTTAATTCTGCCATATTACTAACATAAAATGTTAGAATATAGCCGATGGGCAAAAAATACATTAAATTATAGCTTTCATTTTGTGGTCATTTTTTATGAAAAAATGTAGCAAAAAAATCTAGTGTTAAAAAAACTGATGTTAAGTCCCCATGTCACTAATTATATTATATGTAACTATATATATATATATATATATATATATATATATATATATATATATATATATATATATATATATATATATATATATATATCTGTGTATGTGCATATTAATGTAGCTTTAACAATTTTTCAGTCTTATCGCTACAATGTCTGCAGTGTGACAGTTTATAGTGATGTCTAGCACTGGAACATTATGCTGCAGACATGTAGCATGATGTCCCACCCAGTCACAATATCCTGACTCCAGGCTGACCAGTCCTAACACTAACTTCTTAATGCTGCTGGTCAAGCAAGGCAGCTGTTGGTACCATTTCTGTAAGTCTTTGGTATGACTCAACCAGGGATCGAACCCATGACCTCCCACATTGGAAGCGGACTATATATATATATATATATATATATATATATATATATATATAAACTAGTAATTTGCATTACATAAATTGTATGCTAGTTACTGTTGTCTGGTTTATGATTTCTGGCTCATGGAAACCTCCATATACAGGTAACATGTACACTGCATAAAAGTGTTATGTCTGCAAGGTTGACATTCCTTCTGGTGCACGTGGTATGGTATGTTATCTCCAAAGGGTGTTCCAGTTTCCTTCACAATTCTTATGTTTCACTCCATCCCTTGATTGATAGATGATGATTTCCAAATAAAGAACTTTATAAGCCTTGAGTGCTTGAATAAGGCAGAGATCACAAATAATATCAGGATCATCAGTCGGTCTCAGGTGGAAGAGTGGTCAAAGGCCAATCACTCATCTCTTATCTGTGCATGTGGGTTAGAGTCATGGACTAGGCCATTATGAGTACATCAGAGAGCTTACCATTAGCTACCATTGAATCAGTGGTTCTTCCTGGGGCCCTTTCTCCACAAAATATACTGGCAGCCTTGTATAGCCTATCTTGTGTTGAAAACTGGCATTACACCAATGATAACCATCTCACTACACAAAATGTAGTTTTAGATGCACCCAGAGCTTCACTAGCCAAAGGTTGTCGACTCTCTGACATGGAACAAAGTGGATCGATGACCATGGCTTGCAGTGATATTTCCAAAAGACAAACTTGTGTCGAGCAATTCGCAAAACCAAGCACAGTGAAAACATCCAGGTTTGTTGTGGGTTGCTCAAACTTTAAAACTGAATTGCAAATGTGCATGAAAGCTTGGGCAAAAAAAAAAGTGTTCAGAGAGAAAAGCAGCTATGCAGATACCACCAGAAAAATCGAGTGCTGGTAAAATCTTGGAAAGTTTAAACAGAATGTGTTTGACCATAGGTGCTCGACACAAGTTTGATGCTGAGAAAAAAAAACATTTTCATTGCAGACACAGACATACCTCATTCTTCATATTAAGCTTTATTGATTTAATCAATATAAACTTCCATATTTTGAAAGGTTATATATTTTTCAGAATAGAATATTATAAAAAAGCTGAAGATATAATCATATTTTTAAAAAAAATAATTTGTCTTTTCATGCATTTTACATATTAAACTAAAATTTGTGTGATAGAATTGATCTGTCAACAACTTTTAGTAACCTATTGAATGCTCACCAGTTAGATTAGTAGCTGCATATTATTGATTTGGTCCTGTCTGTTCCTTCCATCAGTTCTTAAAAGCTTGTGTCCAAAATACACAACAGACAAATACAATTCAAACTTTGGCAAAGTCATACCAAAGACATTAAAAAATGGTACTAACAGCTGCCTCACTTAGAGCTCAGCATTGAGAGGTTAGTGTTAGGACTGGTTGGCATAGTATCAGGATAATATGACTTGGTGGGACATGATGTCACATGTCTGCAGCATGATGCCCATGTGCTTGATATCACTATAAACTGTCACACTGCAGACATCATAGTCATATGACTGAAAAATTGTTAAAGCTACGTTATAAATAAAAATCACATTCACACACAATTAGATAGGCACATTGGTATGCATGTATTGTTGAAGTGATACAATTTTAGAGCATTACAGCTATTTCTTATTTTTATATCCTTTTTATATTTTTGTACCATTCTAGATTTTGGATAAATTTGTGTTGATATTAGAGAAGAAAGGAAGCCTGCCTACCAACTCACATGTCTCATTGCTGACCTCAAATGAGGCATGATTGAGTAGAAAACTCTTGAGGCATATAAATTAAATTTTGTATGTCTTTGTATTTATGTGTACATGACCAAATCAGATTTGTATGCAGCTATAACAGTTGATAGTTTCGAGCAAGTTCATGACCTTTTATTTGTTATTTTGCTTTTTGGTCTGCGTTAGGACATTTTTTTCCAGATTTTTAGGATTACAAGGTCAAAGGTCAAGGTTACTCACTGTGCTTGAAAAATAAAAGATGGGTTTTGGCATAAACAGTTAAGTTCTAAACCATGTGCGTGGACGTCTACCCACGTTTGTCTGATGAATTACATTTTGGGTCAAATAGAAGACAATTGATTTTGAGGTCAAAGTCTTGGCAGCTGAAGAAAAAATAAACAAATTTGCATAAGAATGAGTTAGAGATCACATACCTTGACCTAAAATTTGTGAAGTGCTTGCACTTAAGGTTTAGCAGAGGTACCTTGAGTTGCAAGTCAAAGGTCATGGTCATTGAGACTCAAAGAAAACTATTTTATTCACTATATATTTTACTCTTGAGTAAGTTATTTTACCAGACTCTGCAAATTGCTTGCACTTAGAATAAGGAACAACTGTATATTTTGGGGGTAGAAGAGTTGAATGTTAAGGATTCTTTCTTACCCTGAGCATGGGGTGGGAGTGAACGTAGTGTTAGTGATACTCAAGTTTATCCAGTTTTTATGACATTTTCATTGCAGACACAGACGTACCATTAAATTCTTTATCCAGATTTTCAACAGATCTAATGAGTGGGCAGAGTATAGTCATATTTGAAAATTTCCTTGTATTATAAATCCTCCAGAATGTTAAGAGCAAGATTACAGACCAAGTAAAGTCTTTACTTGTGATATAATATATCTTGCTTTGTAACTGTTTACATTGTTAAGATTTTTTAAATTTCTGTGTCATATATTATTTAATGTTTTTTTTTTTTTTTTTTTAGACGAACTTGCTTCAATGGATGGAGATCACTGTTGTTGAACCAGAGAAAAGAACAACATCATCGATGAAGATGCAGGACACCTTTATCGTTTACCTTGTTGAGACCAGGTAAGATATTGAGAGATGACATTGTCTGATATTTAATGCATGATCGTACCTCTTATTAAAAGTTATATTTAGCATATATATTGTAAATAATATTTTAAATTTATGGATTCCAACAGATGTATGACAAAAAGTTTGTTGTCTAGGTCCAAATGTTTTGGCATAAAGGAGGCTTTAATGAGTTAGAGGCATGACCCTGACCTTTGACCTTTTAACCCCAGAATCTGTAGTTTTATTTATACCTTAAGTGTTAATTCTTCATTGATTTCCCTTTTCCACATTTATCCATTGTATAGGATGAATTATTAATAATCTGTGATGTATAGTAACAATGGTTTAAGAAAACGATTGTTGTTTTAGTCAAATACAGTGCATTTTGTAAATAGTTTTAAATCATTAGAAAGGCAATAGATATTTATTACTTTAAAACAAAGTCTATTTTGTAAACTAGAATTTGCTGCATAGCAATAGTAGAACATTCTCTTTTTCTGTATTTTATATGTGCATGTTATCACATGCGTGATTCAATGTTCCTGCATGGTTTCAGATTTCTGGAAAAGGTCTAAAGTTTAAAAATTGTTTTTTGATGTCTTGAAAATGTCTGGAGAAAATGAACACTGAAAAAATATCTTTAAAATGTCTTGAAGTTTTGTTGTTAAACCTTCTTAATTGGAAACCATTAATATTACAGTTCTTTTGGGTTTGGGAGAAGTGTTAGTATGTGGATTTTGAGCTCTTTGGGTGGTCTGGAATCTTTCTTAAATTTGTGGCAGGAACTTCGATTATGATCTCATCTGGTGTCATCAGGTGCTTTGCACTCATATTGGTTAGATTTTTCATTCATTTCTGTATTTGTGTTTAAGAAAGCTATGAGAGATAATCCTTTTTCTAATTCGTATATGCATACAGTCATGTTTCCTGTGTGGAACTCCAATGAGGAATATCTCTATCCTTCGTGTGACCTTTATCTTGACTCATGGATTATGGCCATCTGGTTATGAGCAAAGTGCATGTAAAGTCAAATTCATTTCATCCTAATCAAGGCAAAGCACTCTTAATGTAAATTTAGCAAAGACTTACAAGAGGGATCACCCATGAATGGTCATGTGCTGATGTCATCTGCACGATAATTTGCAGCCTTGTGTTTCCTGTTAGTGAAAAATATTCTTTAGAAAAAATAATTAAAAAACATAAGCAAACATATAAGATGAAATAGTGAAATGGTACATAACTAGAATTTTATTCCAGAAGTTGTACCTGTAAAACCAATTAGAGAAAAGCCATTTTACATGGGGGTAGGTTTGACAGTACAGATGCCTCTACCTTGTTAAGGTGAGGTAAGTAATGCATCATTTATTTTAATAAAATTTTAAATATTACATTAAGAGTCACTATGGTGCCATTTGAATCTTCAGCTATATCATATTCTTAGTATTGAGACACACAGACAGTACATACATTTTATTCTTTCATATTTACAGGATCACAGATAACAATATCAAATGCTCTGGTGATGGAACCACTTCTCTATGGAGACGATACAATGAGTTTGAACTTCTAAGAAGCTATCTGGAGAGCATCTACCCTGCCATGGTTATCCCCCCTTTGCCAGAGAAAAAGGTTTGTCATTGCATTGAACAAAAACTCAAGGGATTTGCTAGTAGGAATATCTTGTTAGGTTATTTTATTGCATGCTATTTAATATTTAGTATAAAGAAGTTCAGTTTCTCCATGCTTATAGCTTAGTGTCCATTCTCATAACAAATAGCTTGTATTACTAAAAATAATAACACCCTTTTGGTCTTAAAAAAATTGACAACTTAAATATGGAACTAATGATCTTTTAGGGTTTTTTTTTTCATGGGATGAAGTTCATACTAAGGTAAATGGTTAGACTTGACAGTTGTTAAATCCTTTAGGTATTCTGTTGATAATAGTTCTTTAAGCAAGAGTTGCAAATACTTTTAAAAGGAAATTATCACTGACAGTAAAATAATAATTTCTCAATTAACATTTTAAATGCTAATATTAAGTCACTTGTGACAGATAAAGAACATAAAATTGGGATAATGGTTTAGATTTAACCAAGAGCAGTATGTTTAGGATAGCTTTAGTTTGATTGAATGACAGGGCAACACAAGTAGGTTTATGTAGTGCTGACGGAGGTGGAGTAAAGTGCCTTTCATAAGTGCACACTATAGTAGCTCAGCACCCTTTCATAAGTGCACACTATAGTAGCCCATCACTTTTTCATAAGTGCACACTATAGTAGCCCAGCACCCTTTCATAAGTGCACACTATAGTAGCCCAGCACCCTTTCATAAGTGAACACTATAGTAGCCCAGCACCCTTTCATAAGAGCACACTATAGTAGCCCAGCACCCTTTCATAGATGCACACTATTGTAGCCCAGTACCTTTTCACATGAGTTCAACATGTTAACCGCTGCATGACTAAATTTCCCATCACCATTTGTCAGCTCTTAAAACTTATAGTTTTGTATATTAGGCATATTCTACATGGTTGAGACTGCTGGGTAAGATATCATGGTAAAAATAACCATAAATGGCTATAAACATAGAGTTGTGTACATAAATAAAGTCTGTAAAATTTAGTGCTGGTTAAAGACTCATAAGACATCTGTATTCTTAGTTATTTCCTTTCCTAAATTAAATCATTTTTATATAAAGAGTAGGTGCTGAATAATATCTAATATTAATATGTGCTAAATAATAGTTTATATCAAGAGTGTGCTAAATAATATTCAGTATAAAGAGTATGCTAATATTTTACATCAAGAGCATGTGCTAAATATTTTATATCGAGAGTATGTGTTAATTATAGTCAATATAAAGAGTGTGCTAAATATTTTATATCAAGAGTATGTGTTAATTATAGTCAGTATAAAGAGTGTGCAAATATTTTATATCAAGAGTATGTGTTCATTATAGTCAATATAAAGAGTGTGCTAAATATTTTTTCATCAAGAGTACATGTTAATTATAGTCAATATAAAGAGTGTGCTAAATATTTTATATCAAGAGTACATGTTAATTATAGTCCATATAAAGAGTGTGCTAAATATTTTATATCAAGAGTATGTGTTAATTATAGTCAGTATAAAGAGTGCAAATATTTTATATCAAGAGTACATGTTAATTATAGTCAATATAAAGAGTGTGCTAAATATTTTATATCAAGAGTATGTTAATTATAGTCAGTATAAAGAGTGTGCAAATATTTTATATCAAGAGTACATGTTAATTATAGTTAATATAGTGTGCTAAATATTTTATATCAAGAATAGTACTAACAGCTGCCATGCTAAGGACTCAGCATTAAGAGGTTGGTGTTAGGACTGGTCTGCCGGGTGTCAGGATAAAGTGACTGGGTGGGACATTATGCTACATGTCTGCATCATGATGCCTAAGTGCTAGCAATATGACTGAAATATTTTTAAAGCGACATAAAAAATTCAATTCACAGACACACACATGCACACTTAAATCAAAACATGTTGTAGTTGAATTACTGAAACATTACTACAATCTACAGTTGCTAAACTGTGTGGATGGTAAGCATAAAGAAATGATCCAATCAGTGTTGGGTTCAAAAGTCTAGGTCACTGTGAATGAAAGAACCACACAATTACTCAGTTCTTCACAATCTAGTTTGTTGATGGCTTGCTCTTTGGGAAAGAAGAACCCTATTAATTTGTTGGCCACAAGGTCAAAGGTAACCCTATTTGGTGGCCATAAGGTCAAAGGTAACCCTATTTGGTGGCCACAAGGTCAAAGGTAGCCCTATTTGGTGGCCAAAAGGTCAAAGGTAACCCTATTTGGTGGCCATAAGGTCAAAGGTAACCCTATTTGGTGGCCACAAGGTCAAACGTAGCCCTATTTGGTGGCCACAAGGTCAAAAGTAACCCTATTTGGTGGTCACAAGGTCAAAGGGTAAGAGCGTTCTGACTGAAAGAAGAAATGTGGTATCTGCACCATAACTTGAGTTGTACATTATATGTTTGGACCAAATTTATAGCTGCCTTGTGTTTGAGAAGAACTTACCCAGGCCAACTCATGTTGGCTGCATCTGTGCGTCCACGGCCAACAATGTGTTGAAAGTGCTGATAACGTCAACAAAACAAAAGAATATAGACATGCATGGCAGTAAGAAAGATGTCCGTTTTTTGGGGGGGTCAAAGTTCAATGGTGAAGGTGTCTGTGGCTGAAAGAAGAAAATGGATTTTGCATGATAACTTTACTTCTGGGTCACTTGCCTTGACCAAATTCTATAGAGTTTTTGCCTAGGGCTCAGGAAAAACCACTCAGCCTCTTCTCCTGGCCAGATAAAAATAGGTTGGGCTGAATAAACTGTAGTACTTAATAGTTCCTGAACCAAAATAATTCAGATTTGCACCTTGAGAATAAACAAATTTATTTCTACCCTTAACAACCAAACAGTTAAGCATTACTTAACATTTATCATGCATCAGTAATGTGTTACTTTTGTATAATCTGTTGTTAGTCTGGAAATTTTCACAAAGGAAAAGAAGATCACTTCATCTTTTATGCAGGTACTTGATGGAAACTTGATAATAAAATGATTAAAATTTATGAAAATATCAGTATCATACCTAATCCTTGATTTCCTAATTGTATTTGCATTTATAGTAACACTTTATAGTAATTCAGGCATCATGTTGATGTGGAGAAAATTTCCCATTCAGCGAGTCTTCACTTATCTTTATGAATCAAATCTGAGACAGAGACTGTCCAAATTATGTGATTTTCATCTGGTCAAATGGTAATAATTTTTCACAAGCCACTGATGTTGTTAATACTGATACAGATTTACTGATGCAGTGCGCGGCAAGTTTAAGATGCTTCTAGATATCAATAGGAATATCTGCTGATGTGTTTGCTGTGACGTGAAAATGCATTAATACAGTTGCACTGTCATAAAAATACCAATAATCTGAGGTTAATTCAAAAACTTTTTACATCCTCAGTCTCATAATTTCTCTCATGAAAGATTCATTAAGATGTTTGAGAGCTCGTTGAAGATAAAATTTACCCCACATTAATATGACATCTAGGTTACTGATATGCAGACACAGTCCCCAGTTGTTGATATAGGTACAGTAGTTGTAAATGATATTACAATGATCTCACAGACAGTTTACTGAAATGTCTAATATTCTGATATATTCAATAAAGATATGCATTACAAACCAAATCCTTTCATAAGAAGAATCAAGAAATGTACAGCAGATGAAATAATCCTTCTGTTAGACCCATAGTTATGTCAAGTGTTGTAACTTGAGTGGGTTTGTTTCTGTTGTGTTTATTGCTTATCTCAGTTTTGTTAATTTGCCACTGACAAAGACTCTTTGAAAGTAAAAACTGCTAATGCTAGTTCAAAACCTAATTTACTTTGTTTATTTTGAATTTTATTTTCTTCAGTTGTGCATGTATTTATGAAGATATGAAACAAAATACATCATGGAGATTTAAAGTATGACTTGTGCATTATTTAAATTTACCAGTTGTAAAGAAGATATCTGGTTTAGGATTGATTACTCAACAGATATTTTGATGTCAGTTAGAATGGATCTTTGAACTAAAGATGTGTCTAGGTGTTTGATTTAGAGAATCAAAATACAAGATTTATGACATGTTTCTTATCCTGATATTAAAATGTAGTTGTAAGCTAACATGTACTAATTATAAAAGTTATTGTAAATAAAGCAATTGAGTAGACTTCCATCTATCACAATCATTGTAGGAACTGTGGCAATACACACATATACCTACATTGTTATTGGATATGAAGGTAGGTATATATTTCTGGTTATTGTTTTACCTTTCATTGGAAATACACCGATCCACTGTCAATAGAATCATTTCTCCCACCTGTATATGCAGATTGAAAAGTTACCTGGTTGGACATTGTAGACACAAGTTGGGAGCCATATACATCAGTATGTTTCTCTATATTAGTGTGATGATATTTTCATTAAAAAAAAATTACTCAGAAATTGCTATTTTGTGAAAATATTGTATTAAATGTTTCATTTGTACAAAGTAACATTATACATAATACCAGATTATTATATTGTTCAATAGAAAGACATGCAGTACATTGCAATATTGTTGAATGTTTGGTGGAGGAAAAACCTGGAAAGACCTTGGAACGAACCATCGACCCTCTGGAAGCTACTGGCAAACACTCTGTCATATGTCTCTGTGCCCCTTTGGTAGCCTAGGGCCTTAACTACACCTCTTCAGTGGACCCATGTTGTTTTGGCAACTGTGATCTCTTTCTTGACAGATCTGTGCCATACCTTCCTTGGGCTGCCATCCTTTGGATTGCATTCAAGGATCCATTCTGGGACCTGCATAGTGATATTATGCCTGATCTACCCAGTGGGGATTTCTTGGTGAATAGGTAGCCATCTAGTGGTTTCCCACAAGTCAGAGTTACAGATCCTATCTGGCATTGGATGTTGAGGAGGTTGTAGAGGCTACTATTCACTAAAAACTACAGTTTGTTAGAGGTTGTCTTAATCACCCTTCAAGTCACAAACCCGTGGAGTAAGACAGACTAAAAGCTTGTCTGGCTTTTCAATTTCTGTTCCAGACGTCTTGGTCAGTCCATCCATCACTTGAGACATTGCATTCTGGATATGTAAACTGTTGAACTCCCTCACCAAATCTACTCCAGCCAGTTGTATTTTGCTATGCTTTTCATTGCTTTTTTCATCTCGGGATATATGTGGTCCAGTCTTTCGGATTCATTTGCCAGGTAGCTGCTGGTGTTTGTGGGTCAGATGACTCAGGTCATCTGCTGTGTCCAAATCCTAGCTATTATGTGAAGTTCTGCTGCATTCCAGTTCTCTTGTCCCTTGTTGCCTTAATTATCCAGGCATTTACCATGAAGAATACTATTTTCAGGAGGAGTTGTCCTTACCTTACTTTAGTTTTTATTTGGGAGAGTCATCCATTGTTGATCCCTTGGCAAGCGGAATTGTATAATTGCTTATTGAAGATATGAACTTATACAGCATTCCTTACAATATCCAAATTACTTTACTGTTCACTCCATCAAAGACCATCTTTAAGTTCACAATGTTCACATAGAGGGGTGATTGCCATTCTGTTGCTTGTTCATTTACAATATGCAGTGTAGTAGTGATGTGGCCTGTGTAGAGTTTTCTTTGTGGAAGGATGCCTTTTCTTTTCTCAGTTTTGTTTTGAGAGAATTATTCAGTCTTTCCAAGACAATTTCGTTGAGGACTTTTCCGGGCACTATGAGCAGAAAAATTCTTTGCCATTTTATACATCAGCAAGATTTGTAGTCGGATCATTTATTTAGGTTTTTTGTCCTGATACTTTTCTTGATTTGTTTGTTAACCTGGGATTTATGTTTCTGTCATTTCAGATAATCTTCTGCTTCATTGTTCTATGATCATTAAAGAGCAACTATATTTCTGATGTCTTCCATTCTTTGTATATTCTTTCTCTCTTGCCCAGGGTTTTGCTGCAAGAATTCTGCCATATCTTGTTTGTTTAAGTTGGTTGTCAATGAGTTCCTGTGTCAGAGACTCATTGTTGTTTATCTGTTTCTAACAGAGGAGTTGAATCCCTTGTTGCTGTCTTTGTAATTAAGACTTTGCATGTTGAACTTAGTATGTGACGTATCACACCAGTCTTTGTAGCTTCTGGCTCTCATTTTGAAACTACTACTAGTTGATGATCAGATACTGTGTCAGCTCTTATTTTAACACGTATATCTAGGAGGCTTCTCTTATGCATTTGCATATGTTGGTCAGGCATTCAGTCTGATTTTCTACTTTCCCAATTTTGTGTGAGAAAAAAAAATGGTGCCTCAAATGCTATGTCATTAGAGGCACAGAAGTCGGAAAAATCTCAATTTTCACTCATGGTTCCCAACCCATGCTTTCCCATGGTCAGTTATGGTCTCTTCAAGATGCCTAAGAAACAGTATTCCACATCATTCTATACATCTCTTCCCTCATTGCTTCTTTTGAGAAGGAGTATTGGATGATGGTGGTCTTCCTTCTTTTTGAGTTGAACCCTACTTTGATCTAGGTTTCCACTCAAGCAATCATTTGACAATATGAAGGCAACTCCTTCTCTGTGGTCATGGTCTTCTTCATGGCTTTTGTTTGATCTGTTCTTTCCAGCAAGTAGCCTTGTTTGATCTGTTCTTTCCAGTAAGTAGCCTTGTTTGATCTGTTCTTTCCAGTAAGTAGCTTTGTTTTGATCTGTTCTTTCATGTAAGTAGCCTTGTTTGATCTGTTCTTTCTAGTCAGTAGCCTTGTTTGATCTGTTCTTTCCTATAAGTAGCCGAGTTTGATCTGTTCTTTCCACTAAGCAACCTTGTTTGATCTGTTCTTTCCTATAAGTAGCCTTGCTTGATCTGTTCTTTCCAGTAAGCAGCCTTGTTTGATCTGTTCTTTCCTATAAGTAGCCTTGCTTGATCTGTTCTTTCCAGTAAGTAGCCTTGTTTGATCTGTTCTTTCCAGTAAGTAGCCTTGTTTGGCTATACTCTTTTCTGTAACTAGCCTGTTTTGCCTGTTATTACCTGTAACTAGCCTTATTTGGCCAATGTTCTTTCCTGTAACTAACCTTTTTTGGCCTGTTTCATTTCTTAGAGTGTCTCAGAGACCAAGCTATTTGATATTATACTTTCTTATTTTATTTGCAACTTGCACTGCCATTCTGTTAACATATAGGGTTCTAATGTACCAGGTCACTTATCAGGTATTTACCTTCATCATAAGAAACTGGTCATTGAATTGTCTTCCAGGAGGAAAGCTTTCTCATATACCTACATTATCATAGGTGAGACTCAACCCCATACAGACAGAGGTGTGAATGATCTGTGATGGCAAGCATCTTAGGCCACTCTGCCACTTGAGGACTCTAGGAAATTCTGCAACTTATTCCAAGTAATGATGGATCCTGCAAAATACCTGAATAAATTTCAAAGCACAGATTGCTGTCATACATGTATAATACATGTATTTCAGCAAATCACCATATTAATCACTCTTCTTATTTCTGTACCTTTTCCCCATAGATCCATTTATGTAGAGATATTTATACTTTTGTTTTGGGGTCCTGAGTGGCTGAGTGGTCTAAAGCATTCATCATTACAAATTACTGCTATCTCACCTATACCTGCATGGGTTTCAGCCCCCAGCTAGGCTTAAGTAGGTGCAGGAGAAAGCTTGCCATTGACTTATTGAAGGTTGGTGATTCTTTCTGGGCATTTTCTGGGTCCTTCCTTTACCAGTTATACTGGCCACCATGTATATCCTATCTTGTGTTGTAAAACGGCATTAAACCCAATAATAACAATAAAAACTTTTAATTTTAGGATATGTCGTCCTCACCTTTAAAGAGAATTTTTTCAAATATATCAGAGATTTCAAGTGTGAAAATGAAGTATTGGAATAATAAGTTTTAGAATTAGTTTAACCATTCATAATGGGAAAAGAAAGCAAAACTTCACCAAAGACTATTATGACTTTGGATATATCTTTATTTATAGCACTGTATAATGCACTAGTCATTGGTCAAGCACTCGCTCATACACAACACCGGATCCGTAAGAAATTAATGATGCAAGGGTGAGAGATGCTTTTCACCCCCACCCCCCACAATTATCTGTTAATTAATGTCCATTATTCTGCATGATTGCCAGAATTATGGGCCAATAAAGTTACCAAATGTTTCCATAAAAATCTGCCATTGAGACAGGAGATTTTATGAAGTTTTCTGAGGGAAATACACCGAAAATTAAGGCAAAGGTAGATTGACACACAGGTAGCATTTATTTGGAAATTTAACTCAAATAACTTGCTTTTTATGTTAAAAGTACTTTCTGTCAAAGTATAGATTCATAAATTACAAATCTCTAAAATTTAAATTTCAGAAATTTAAAATTGCTCAAGCTTTGTTAACACTTCTACAAGACTATGAGTCTTTTGTCTGACAGTTTTATAGCATATTTTGTGTGCAAAGTAGTGTTTGCTTTCTATTTAGTAATCATAAGAAATAAAATTAATTTTTCATCATTTCTTATATCAAATAGGTTTCATGTTTTCTTTTACAATGATTTAAGGCTAATGCTGGTTACTTCCCCAGCAGCTATGTAGTAGATGCATGTATTTGTGTTCATTTTTTTTTTGGTCCATAAAAGAATCTGTTCAGCATGTGCATGCACAAAGCTATCATTTAGTGATCAAGAGATAGATTTGAAATAAATGATGGAGAGTTTTATAGCTCTGTACCTTTTTGGTAGTGGTTTCCAACCTTTCTTTTGCTGTGATGCTAAACAATATTTATTCTCAGCCTCATGATCCCATTTCCACACTTAGAAAGTTTGATATATTAAAAAAAGCAACAAATAATGCTGACCCTACAGAACATATCATAACCTGAAAGTTGGGAACCACATAGTTTAGGTGTGCAAGCATTATTCTTTTTGTTTCTGAACAAGGCCATGTTCCTCAAGAACCCTCAATATAGCTCTCCCTTAATATACCTAGATTGATGAAACTTGATGCATCCTGATAAGTGATTTGATCTCTATTTCATGCTTCACTGATCTTAATTAAGTTTGGTATTGTCATTTCATTTCTTAAGCTCGTTCACCAAAGAATATGATTGTGTGAATCTCTTTTAGTTCCAAGCTCATACAAAAGAGGTAACTGTGACCTGTATTTTACACTTCCATAGATATTTTGCATTTAGCTCATGACTTAGTAGATTTTTCACATTCTTTATGCATACTCTTATGCATAGAATCATAAATTTTGGTAATGGTGATGAAAATAACTTCATCACAAATATAGGTTACTGTGACCTGTATTTATTGGTTTGTTGACATGGGTTTGGTCTCAAGCACAGTTCATGACTGAATTTTCAAACTAAATGCCTTTTCGACCAAAGAAGGTTACTTTGTAATTATGTATCCATGTTAGTACCACACACCTATAAACCTATAACAAAAGGTCACTGTGACATACATTCCATATTATACAGGCTTTGGTTCAATATTTGCATTTAGCTCATAACAACATTTTTTTACTTCCTGTGTACCTTTCTTGTGGTCTAAGTGGTTAGAGCATCAGACACAAGAGGTACAGGTTTGAACTCTAACCAAGTCATATCAAACACTTATAAAAAATGGTAGTAAGAGTTGCCTCACTTGGCACTCAGCATTAAGAGGTTAGTATTACAATTGGACCACCTGGTATCAGGATAATGTGGCTGGGTGGGACATGATGCTGCATGTCTGTGGCATGATGCCTCAGTGCTGAACATTATAAACTGCTACACTGCAAACATCATAGTGATATGACTGAAACAATATTAAAGCAACATTAAAAACCCAAATCACACTCACACACACATACACTTTAATGTTGGCAGCCATCATGTCATACTTTTGTCCAACCTTCATTTGCATTTTGATTTGTTTATATTATGTTACATAACAAATCTGTTCGTTTAATAAGAAAAACAATATTCCTGAAGTGGATCGATGTACTGTTCCCATCTGCCATGGTTTTACTGATTTTTTTTTTGGGAGTTTGTTTCTTTTATTATTGGTGATGGGCCCCATGCTAACTTTTGTCATGGTCTATCTTTGAAAAACTAATGCAAAACCTTTTGCAGTTTCCATTGAGATTTGTCACTCTTGCTTTTGTAAGCAGTAATTGGTATGCTTTACTTGCTAATATTCCTAAAGTTTTAAAGGGCATTTTCAGATCAATAGGTAATTATTCCTGTGTATTAAAATTATTCCTGTGTATTAAAGGCATTGGGTATATTGTGATACCATGTCTGTCTGTTTGTCCATTCATCTGTCCAGTCTTTTATCTGACCGTGTTCACATCTCAGCACTTTAAAAATCCATTAACAAGATGCCTGGGAAAAGTTTAGAAATTTTAAAAAATCCATTGACAAGATGCCTGGGACAAGTTTAGAAATTTTTAAATGTTCATTGACAAGATGCCTGGGACAAGTTTAGAAATTTTTAAAAATCCATTGACAAGATGCCATATGACAATTTTAGAAATTTTTAAAAATCTATTGACAAGATGCCTGGGACAAGTTTAGAAATTTTTAAAAATAAATTGACAAGATGCCTGGGAAAAGTTTAGAAAATTTTTTAAAATTCATTGACAAGATGCCATATGACAATTTTAGAAATTTTTAAAAATCTATTGACAAGATGCCTGGGACAAGTTTAGAAATTTTTAAAAATAAATTGACAAGATGCCTGGGAAAAGTTTAGAAATTTTTAAAAATCCATTGACAAGATGCCTGGGACAAGTTTAGAAATTTAACCACCAGGCAAGTACACTAAATCCTTGAGCATGCCTGGTTGGCACAGCTGAAATGCTTGAAAAAAAATGATTACTTGGTATCATTTTTCTTGGGATTACAATCAGATTTTTGGTTTCAGCTCTTGAGATTGCAATTACATATTCTGACCTCGGCTAATTTTTTAACAATTATATGGGTTTTTGTTTGTTTGTAAAGAATCAGGTGTAACAAAACTTTTACTCTGTATCATGTCGATAATATAAAAAATCTAATTGACATGCTTGAACATTATGTCGCTGCTACCCTCGTAAGACATTTACCAATGACTGAATAATTTATTTTGGATGAAAACCTGTTTGAATTGTATATTACGATCATAGTGGCAATGTGAGGTCTGTTGGAAATATTTCAGTTACTCGCTGTTTAAAGACCAATCAAACCAGTTCACTGAGAATGTTCTATTATTTATCAGATTTAAAAACCACAAAGCATACACTTGTGTCTTATTTGGCCAATAATGATTGTCAGTACTGTATGGCATGTCATGGGATTGATTCCTTAGTTAAACATTATTTTTCTTGATCAGAACATGTGAATTCTGCCAATAAGTATTGTTACAAGTGATATAAATATATATATTGTTGAACAATTCATCTTCGTACATGGTTCATTAGACTGAAAATAAAGTATCAGGCATTTAAAGCTGATCTAATCTTTTGTGTGTTTATTTTATTTTACTGTTAGTAAACTAGGTATTTCTATGAGTATGAACATAAACTTATTCACGTTGCCTTGTACTTTCATTTGAGAAAGTTTACAAAATTTTGTCTTTAGCATTTTTTTTAAGGATGAACAATAACAACCAAGTTCATCTCTTGTTGTAATAATAATAATAATAATAATAATAATAATAATAATAATAATAATAATAATAATAATAATAATAATAGTTATTATACATAAATTAACATTTACTTTTATTCAAGCAAAGACCATTCTTGAAATTTTGGGTCCTGTATTGACAAAGGTGCAAAAAATGTCAACATATGACAAGTAACAACACATTGGTTAGCAAAGTGATAGGTGGAAAATTGAACATACATGGTCCAAAAGGAATGTGAGAAACAAAGAATGTAATTTATCAAATCACATGTCAGATTTGCAGTATTCAGTAATCCAAAATTGCATTAAAGGATCAATCTTCACATATTAGATTGCATGGCAAAGAATCTGGACTGAAATACACGATTGGAGCATATTTCTTCCCTTGACATCCTTTCAGTGATATCACACTAACTGCAGTTGCCAGAACTTCAACAGGAGTTTGGAACTAGGAAAGAACAGGAATCTTATTGGGCACAGTGCTTACAAAGACTTAAGTACTTAAACCAAGAAAACATCAAACAGGCAACCACATGAAATGAATGTATCATTTTTGTGTTCATAATTTTCAATCAATTTATTCATTTAGTTCATCATTCATATTTTTACCTTCAAAAATGTTACTTTTTTTCTTTTTCTTCTTGATATTTTATCATTGTTGTTATTGTTATTACATAACGATTATTTTATATAATCTACAGTGTCACCATTTCATATTAAGAAAATAGATAGTAGTCTCCATTTGCAGATCAATGCTAAGCTAAGTTGACATTTTATCTCAGAGTTTTTAGAAATATGTATTAAAAAATAGAACTATACCTTTCAAACTATAATGTTTTGTAAGTTAGCACATTAAGTTTTTTTTCCTGGTTTGTATTTTTAATGCTCATGGGTTATCTTGCAAAATCTGTCAGTTCCAAAACAAGTATCAGTTATATACTAGAATGTTTAACTGTCAAATTAGAAGAAATCTTAAATCTGAACAATGATAGTCTCAGTATACAAATGGCCATTGCATGAAGGGGATACCTCACAGTTAAAATATCTTTCCTAGTTCTCTACTGCCCTTAGGGAATCTCTAAATCCAATGCCTCTCCATTCTTTAATGTTGTCTTCCCACCTTTTTCTGTCTGCCTCTTCTGCATGCTCACATTGTGCATTGCAAAGATTGTTTTTGCCAGTGCAGATGATCTTTAGACATGACTGTACCACTCCAGTTTCATAGAATCCGATGGCACATTAGATCCTGTTGTGGACTTCTTAGTTGCTTACATGGTCAATGTATGAGATGCCCAAGATCTTGCAGTAGCATCTCATTTCAAAGGTTTGAAATCAGTCTTTGTAGATCTGATGTTTGCGTCCATGTTTCACAAGCATACAGACAGATGGATATGACAATTGAGCACATTTGCCTTATTTTGGAAGCAAAAGCTATATTGGTATCTTTCCATATTGGTCTCAACCTTGTTATTGCTGCTCTTGTCTGGGCAATCCGGAAAAGTAGTTCTGGTTTGGAGCCCTCATCTGTGATAATTGAACCCAAGTACTTGAAACTTGTTACTCTTTCCAGCTTCTGTCGACTGACCTTTATTTCTGCACTGATGCCATTGGGGTTGTTTGTCATCTGTTTTGTTTTTTCAGCACTAATCTCCATACTGTATACTATGGAGGTTCTGTTGAGGTGCTCAGCCAAGTCAGCCAGTTCTTTTTCATCTCCTGCTAAACTATCAATGCCATCTGCGAAGCAAAGGTGTTGATTGTTCTGCCTCTGATGCTGACAGTGCATTTGTGGTCATGCAAGGCATCCCTCATGATCCTTTCAATGAAAATATTGAAGAGTATAGGTGACAGTATATATCCCTGTCTAACTCCAACTGTTGTTCAGAACCAATCTCCACTGCTGCCATTTATATGGACAGCAATGGTGGCTTTGTCATAGAGGTGCTCAACAACTGGGTAACAGGTTTGAGCTGATTTTGTACTTCCTCATAGCTGCCCATCAGGTTGCATGCCATACTCTATCTTTTTGAAATCTGTAAAGACATGATATAGATTCTGCTGATGCTAAAGGTATTTTTTGCAAAGGAGTCTGAGCTTAAAGATTTGTTCTGTGGTGTTCCTTCTTGTTCAGAAGCCTGCCTGCTCTTAAGCAATAATTGTCTTGGCTTGAGGCTTTAGTCTGCTAATAATTATATTTAGCATGACTTTGCTTTTGTGACTGATCAAACTGATAGTTCTTTAGTTTTTTCCTTTCTTGGGGAACATGATGACTAAGGATTGAGTCCATGTGGTGGTCCATTCTCCTGTCTGCCGTTTCTTGTTGCAAATTGTTGTTAGGACTGTTACTATCTCAACTCCTGCTTCAATGAGCTCTGCTGGTATGTTGTCAATGCCAGCTAACTTTCCATTCTATAGTAACCTAACTGAAATTTCTACTTCTATAAATCTAAACATGATTTGATAAATATTAAAACTAAAAAGAACTTGTTTAAATTAGTTAATGCAAATAAAAAAAATATTCTAAAACAATTTTTTGTATAAAACCAATTTCTAAATGTCATTTGCTTGTCTTTGTGTGTGCGATCTTTATTGTTTTTAAAAAAGATATTGGGAATTATTATTATTATTTTTATCATTAGTAGCAGCAGTATTTTTATTTTTATTAATTCTCATATTTGTCAACACTATAAGTACATGTACATGAAGTCATGACATTATTCAGACTTTCCAACACCGATCTCCACTACACATACCTTGTGTCCACCATCTCCATTTATGCTGAGGTGAATGGCAGGATTGCCAAGGCAGCAGCAGTTATGGCCAGACTGAACCAGAAGGTCTGGATCAACCCCAACCACAATGAGAAGACCAAACTGCACATCTACCAGACCTGCGTTCTCAGCATGCGCATTTACAGCAGCAAGGCATGGACCACCTACACAAGCCATAAAAGGAAACTCAACAGCTTCCACCTGAGATGTCTGTAGTGCATTCTGAACATCCAGTGGCAGGACAAAGTACCCAACACAGAGGTTCTAGAATGCATCAGCATTCTCCATTCTCAGTGAGAGGCACCTTTGCTGGTTCTGGCACTTCAAGAGAATGGATCCAGGCTGCATTCCAAAGGACCTGCTATAAGTCGAGCTAGCACAAGTTGCATGACTGACTAGATGGCCATGTCTGCATTACAAAGATGACTGCAAGTAGGACATGAAAATGGCCAACATCAATTTCAACATTTGAGAGAGCTGTGCTGATAACTGCTTCACTTGGTTCCTTGCTGTCAGACAGGGCAATCAGAAAGCCAAGGAAGCGAGAAACACAACCCTAGCTACAAAGAGAGCCAGGAGGAAGGTGAAACAACAACAGCCTCAACAAGCATCAGCGTTCACCTGCAGCAAGTGCAACAGAGACTCTAGGGTCTGACTCTTCAGCCACTCTCGAAGGTGCTGATAGGACACCCAACTGGAAGCTACACCTATCGTCTCCTAAAGACAGATGGATGAGGAATATATATATATATATATATATATATATATATATATATATATATATATATATATATCAGTGTTTTATCTACAAATGGCTTATTGTAAGTAATTCGACTCATCAAGGTAAAAACAGTGAGTCAGAATCCAAACCTATGAGTCCTATTCAAGCTGATGATCAGACTTTAATAGTTTTTAAAAATAATTATATCTTTTAAATACACCACAAAAATATTAGTTGTATAATGTGACTAAAGTCAATAAGGCAGTTCTCTTGCCAACAGCATTTTAACATTTTGTATTTTTTAAAAATCATGTTGATAGTTTTATGTCATCAGAAAATAATCTGAGATCATATGACAAGCCCTTTATTGTTGGATATGTCATTGCTTTCATCTGCCATTGCTGTCACAAATGACTAATTTTGCAGGTCACATATAAGGCTGTCCTCAACAACATTTGATAGGTTCTCCAGCACCTCTGAACAATTAGTAACCGAGTCTACAGAATGATGGAATTCTTAAAAGTGCCAATGGCATCAGTTTCTTCAGCCATTAAATTGTGTATTAAATTAGGAAGAGACTTTTATTTCAAAAAAGGGATGTCTTCTACACTCAGCCTATGGACACATTTAAGTAGCACTTTTACTGCTGTCTAGTTTGTAAAACTGCATTAAAATCTGCCTGGTGTTGTGGTCCTTCAATCAGCAGTTTGTGTTTAGGCATACCAGCATGCCTTGCCAGTGTACTCTTCTGAAAGCTATTTGTTTTGCATATTTGGTCATAGAGTTTGTTGTTAGCCTCTGTCAATATATGGCAAAACAATAAATTGTCTTCACTGCCACATTCTTCACTTGTCATAACTTCTTTTTTAAAACATAGCCAGCTGTATGTATTTGATAATTGCTACACCTAATTTTACTGTTTCTCTTATGAGTAACCGATACCTCATGTTTAGATGATGAAGGCTCCACTAGTTCGATAACAATACTGTTATCGATGGTCAGTTGTACAAATGAGGTCCAAATGATAATTTTGTTTGTTTCAGATCTATTTTAATTTTTTTGCCTTGGACACCATTTCAGTCACTGACAGTATCTTGGAACAAGACAAGGCATACAAATGAGCATATGGAAATTGTTGCTTCATTGCATGACAAGGATGCACATAAGATAATAGTTTCTCATGAGAATCACTTTAAAATGACGTGTTTATTTTCTGGCACTTTCCTGTGTGTGGTGATCATTTGGTTCTAACATCCTGTTTCTACAAATGATGTGACATTTACAAGATCAGTTCCATGCTCCACACTCACTTGTAACCCTTTGTATTATGATAACATCATCATAAGAAACTGATATGCTCTAGTTTTCACTGTTTGGGAGAAATGTAATCTATCGAGTAAAGTAGTTAGAGCATACCATTATTTTGTGTTAATCAGCAAACCATAACATTAGGGTGTGTCAATTTACTTACCATCAATGAGGAATGATGCATGGGTAGATAAAACACACACACACACACACACACACACACACACACACACACACACATATATATACCACTTTCTTGATAACTCTTGCACAACGGAGTCCAAAACATTGACTATGTTATAAGTGAGGGCATGAGTTATCAAGGAATGTATAACAAACAACAAAACTAACGAAGGAATTGGCATAGAGGCAGAAGGGGGGCTGGTTGGGTTGGCATGTTAGTGTTGAATACTCAATTAATAATCATGCTAAGATTAACTGTGAATAAATATCTCTTTACAGAGGTGTACTTTGTTTACTTTTTCCTCACAGAGTAACAATAATTTCAAAATATTGAGATTATCAAAACATTATTCCACATGGTTTCCATTCGCTTAACATGTGTACAACTTTGCACATTGTGTAGCATGTCACAAATTTTTGTGTTGAATTGGATAAATTCTAGTTTTATTGTTTTATCCAAAGTAGACTTTTTTAAATGCAAAAGATCAACACACATTTTGAAAAAACAATATCTATCAAATGATGGGTAGATTTGAATGCGGTATTAGTAAAATGAAAAAAGTTTACATTGGTTAACCATTACAAGCATGAATTTAATGGGTCTACAAATTTAAAATAATGTAAATTAGAACACGATAATACTTGCAGTTTGTAATACATTTGACAAATATCACTTCACATTTTGAAAACATCTGTTCATTTTTTGTGTTACTCTTTAATTTCTCTGCTGCCTCTGTGTATTGTTCACAGATGATTATCTCTCTGAGCTGGTATGGATGCGGCTTCCTGATTCGCTGAGCATATCTCTCCCTACAATGAATTTTGTTTAATTCTATGTCAGCACTGGAACCTCCATAGCCATCCATGGCTTGCCAAAAAAAAAAGATCTATTCTCCATACTTTTTGCCATTTTTTCTGTTTGGGCCTTGATTATTGTTCCAGATATGATTGATTTTTTTAATGCAACAAACACATCCTCAAGTTGTTGATCAAAACATGTAATTAGGTTCTCACAGAAGTACTTACGGGTTTCAATGTGATGGTCAGTTGACTCTTTTCATGTTTTCATAGAAGAGAATATGTTACATTTATAGTGTTTACACTGAAGTGAAACTAAAGGATTAGAACACAAATTTCTCATAGCAAGACATTTAATTGGTGTTTATGTCATTCTCTGTTGCCACCTGTTAGCATTTACCAGGAGTTTTTGTTGATCATTGTTTTACCAGACTGTTTATTTACAGTATATTGACTTCTATTTCTCTCAAAAAATACCCAAATATAATATGATATCTTATTAGAACTTGCAATTTTCACAATAGGGATTCTATCTTTACGGGCAGTAATCACAATTTCCGATGATAAAATGAGCTGCCGTATTTCATGTATTTTTTTGTACCCTTTAATGTTTTGTATGCAATCCTGTTATCAAAATAATTATTTTTTTAAACATATCATAATTTTTCATACATATCACTTTGTATTATTTGAAATATTCATTAAATTATCAGATATAAAATTTCCATTATATAGATTTACATTTGCAAAAAAGATAAAAAAATACCCTTGTAGTTTCATTTTGTTTTTACAAAAACCAATGATTAATAATTATTTTTCATGTTCAAAAATTAACATAAAATATGGTATGTATCAAGGTTCAATTTACCAGTTCTAATCACGATTTTTTTTTCACATTCAGCACATTTTAAAATATATTTTCTTTGGAAAAAATAGGGAGCCATACAGGACACCACATTTTAAGTGGGTTCATGAGTTATCGGAGAGTTCAAGATATCGAGGGAGTGGTGGGTGTGTGTGTGTATATATATATATATATATATATATATATATACATACACATTTGAAATGTTCATCATAATATTTTTAGCCTTTTTCACAGATGAATGTCTTTGCATGAATTGTTCTCATATCTACCGTTCTGTAGGACTTAAAGACTAGAAATTTGAGTTATTTATCTACCATACACTACATACTGTTTGACCTTGCTTATAAGTCAAGCCAACTGCAAACAGCACAGACTAATTTTTGCCATTGCATAATACACAAGCAAATCTATGTATGTGGAGTTTGTTAAAAATAATAAGTAGACCAAATGACATAGACCCTGATTTGTCAGTACATTGTGTGACTGCAGATCAAGGTCTATCTTGTTTGCTGTTAGGCTTGACTTAGTAAATACATATGATATCTTCTTGGTGATAATGATTCTTGGAACCAAGTACATGTTTGACATATCTTCATACTTGGAAATTGTTGCTTGTTGGATAAAGTCTTATGGTAGAAATTATGTAAGACAAAAACTCCAAGCAATGCTTAGTTCTTGTTTTCTTATTTCTTTTCCATATAAGGTGATAATACTCATAGATTCAACATATCTAATAAAGCATCTAGGAAAAAAAATTGTTAGGATGGGTTTATTTAGTACATATATTAATTTTCTCATTAGCAAGCAATCAGGTATGTATTATTTAATGAGGTGAAATGATTGCTTTTAAGTATTTGAGAAAAACTATTAGCATTCATAGTTAAGAGTTCATCTTGAACTTCATATCATTTGGAACAGATCAACATGATATCATTTGGAAAATATTCAACTTCATATCATTTGGAACAGATCAACATGATATCATTTGGAACAGCTCAGCTAGATATCATTTGGATCAGCTCAACTAGTTTGAATTGGGAAAAAGTCAGAACCTCAAAGAAATACAATGAAAAAGCAATATATATATATATATATATATATATATATATATATATATATATATATATATATACACATATACATATATATATATATATATATATATATATATATATATATATATATATATATATATATATATATATACACACACACACAAGATGCAACACCTCAACCTCAACTTAATCTATTACAATATCCCTGTTCTTTTGTAGGCAAGCTACACATGGCAGAACTCCGCCACAGACAAGTTTGATGCAGAGTTTATTGAAAGAAGAAGGGCTGCCCTGGAAGTATGTATTCGTGAAATCCACATACATAAGCCTAGACTGCAATCTTACAAATCTTAATAGGTTATAATCCAATTAAATGTAATCCGTAATCCAATAAGCTCCAACTGCTTTAAATATACATATGTTATTAAGTCAATTAACACATCTGTCAGTGACTAGTATTGGGTACTTTAAGATATCTTAAAAATGTGGTGAGAGGGTACATTTGCTGTTGATCATCCTTCTAGTTCAGAGATGACCATGACATCACTAACTAGTTACTAGTTTTGTTTTTAAAATTTAATACACTTAAAGAAAAGAATTGGTTTGTAGACTTAATATTGTCTGATATTAACTTTGTTCACATAACCACAATCATAGTTACTGAATAAAAGATAACTTAATTTTTTTTCTTTAAAATCCATTTGACAGTGGAATGAAGTGTTAGATAGTCTTTCCTGCAGTCATTGGCAGCTTGAAGGTAACACCATTGAGTTGTGTTTATATTTTTACTCATTAGAGCATGGGTGAAACTGTTGTTAAAAATACTGAGGATTATATTGAATTCTTGACAGTATTGAAAAGGATATATTTGCATCTGCATTGCCGTGATTAAGTGTCACACATGCAGGTCCATAAAATGATCTACATCTTCAAACATCTGATTGTAATTGGCAACAAAACTGCAGAAAAATTGTGTTGCTATTGCAATGTGGTTTGTTTGTGATTGTTTAAATGTAATAATTTTGTTTGGGATTTAGCACTGCAGTTGTAAATTATTCCAGTGCTGGGTAGTATTGCTGTGTCAACAGGTGTTGTAAACTCCAGATTGACTAAACTCAATACAGTACTTTTAGTATATCAATGAATAAAATGCAAACTCACCCATCTACTGTGCTTTACAAAATCCATCAAAAAGGAGTTCTGAAATTTTATCTTAATGGGATTCGCAGATGGCTCATCCTTCCCTGAATTACAGCTGTGTTCATTGTGTTTGCATTCAGAATTGTATCACACTTGTACACAATTCTGCCTACCACATGATTAATGACATTTTGCATTCAGAATTGTATCACACTTGTACACAATTCTGCCTACCACATGATTAATGACATTTTGCATTGTATATATGGAATAAAATCCAACTGGAAAAAAACATTGCCACTGACTTTGAAGTTGCAAGTAATTTTTAATAAAGATGGCTTAAACATTTTCCTTCAAGGCAATGATATATCAATGTTTCTTCAATATCATCTCTTTGATTTATGTAACTTGAAATAGATTGAGTCATTTACTTATTGTACTTTACTTATGCAAAACAGTCTAATAAGCTGTCCCACTGCATTTTGTTATTTGAACAACCAGTAAAACAAACATAAACTCAGATCTGCCAGCATGTTCTATGGTGGCAGATTAAGGTCTACATTTTTTACAGTTCAACTTAACTTTTAAGCAAGAACCTATGGTACATAGCTTGTTCTACAGATGGAATGAAGCTATAATGATTCTTCCGCCATGTTTTTTTAATAAGGAATTCTTTGTACATTAATTCCAGCTAGATTTACTTTGCTGTGGTACCATTCTTTTAAAGAGTAACAAGTTTATTATTTAAAAACAGGTTGCTGTCCAAATGTTTGATTTTATTCTGTAAAAGGATTTAGTTTTATATTTTTATTTAATTTTGAGTACATTGATTTAATTGATTTCTGTTAATGTTAATTTAACTTCAGCTACAGTTGCTATGTTGTTGTCTGTTGCTAAACTTTCTTCTGTCAGTTCAAAAGTCATTGAATAATGAGTAAGCATTATAACTTTACAACCCCTAATCCCACAACCACCGCCTCAATTTTGTGTGCATCCAATCAGAGCAACTTTTACAGACCACATTAGATGCTTAGCAGATGTATTTACTGGGTCTGCTGATTTATCCAATCACAGACTACATTGGATAACAGATGTACTGTCTATCCATTTCGTCACTATCCTATCACAGACTACATTGGATAACAGATGTGCTGTGTCTATCCATTTTGTAATTTTGCAATCACAGACTACATTAGATAACAGATGTACAGTGTCTATCCATTATGTCACTATCCAATTACAGACTACATTAGATAACAGATGTACTGTGTCTATCCATTTTGTAACTATCCGATCACAGACAACATAGGATAACAGATGTACTTTGTCTATCCATTTTGTCACAATCCGATCACAGACTACATATGATAACAGATGTACTGAGTCTGTCCATTTGTTGCAATTCGATCACAGGCTACATTAGATATGTAACAGGTACTGAGTCTGTCTATTTGTCACATTACAGACTACATTAAATAATGATGTACTTGGTCTGCTTATTAGTCTGATACCAGCCTTCTTGAGATAAGTATGTACTGAATCCACTCATTTGTCTGATTACAGGCTTTCTAATTAACTATTTTTTTCTTTACAGATCTTCCTGTTAAGAGTTGCTGCGCATCCCCTGCTCTCACAGGACAAGATTTTTATAGGATTTCTTCAAAAGGTATTTTTATTTCTCTCTGGCAATTACAAAAAAAAAACAACAGAATTTAACATTGGAATCTGGTACTGAAGGACACTTAATGGACCTTAAAAAATTGTTTTTCTGGACAGGTGTCCTTTTTATACATGCCAAGAATGATCATATACTGAATACAAAGGACCTGCACACATAATCCTTAATGAGAAGGTGCCTTTTATGTATATGTAAAATTGATCCTAAACATAACTGAAGTGACCCATATACATTGTCCTATATGACAAGGTGTCCCATATGTGTGAAAATGATTATAAACATAACTGGTAGAACCCAAACATATTGTCCTTTATGAGAAGGTGTTCTTGATATATATATATATATATAAAGAAAATGATTATTAATATCACTGAAGGGACCCATATACATTGTCCATTCTGAAAATGTGTCCTTCATAAAGATGTAAAAATGACCATTAACATAATTGAAGAGACCCATACACATTGTCCTTTATGAAAATGTGTTCTTCATGTCCAGGTAAAATTATCATTTATATAATTGAAGAGACCCATATGCATTGTCTTTTGCAAGAATGTATTCTTTGCATAAATGTGTAAATGATCATAAACAGAATTAATAGAAGGGACATGGACATATTGTTTTTTATGGTTCCTTTACATGAAGGTGTTTGCAAAGGCAGGGTTTATTGTACACTTGCTGAGAGAACTCCTAATGAGAAATGCTGTTACTTTGCTTTTTTTCCTTTGTAATTTTTAACAGGTATTGCAGCTCTAAGAATGAGATCATAATTCCAATCAGGATGACAAAGCAGTATTATTTAATAAAAAATTGCATATGATCCTTATAGATGGATCGAGTGATTTCTGTTTACAGTTGGGTGCACAACATATATGGCAAATATGGACTTTGATCAGTGTTTTAAAGGTTTTTTCCTCCAAATTTTAATTGTCATTCTCTACTGCTGTTGAGATCTGAATAATTTTAGATTATTTATCAAGCTTATTCATCATTTGTGTCTTGACAAATTTTTTTCACATTTAAGATATAGCTCTGACATATTAGTACTTTTAGAGTTATGTCCCCCATTATGAATAGTATATTTGCATTTATATATCTTGAACTGTTTCAGATATTTTTGTGAAACTTTATGCTTATATATCATGTATACACAAGGTGTATTAGGAAAGAATGGGTTCAATCTGATAAGCATTTTAAGAGTTGTTGCCATATCAAAAAAAAGTGGTCGAGCCACCTCACAAACTCTGGATTGTTGGTATCATGAGCACCATTTGAAGTATCTTCATAAAGTTTGATAAAGTGTCATGGCAAAAGCCTTTATCATATATGTAAAAATGGGCTTTGTCTGATTGTTACTTTTAGAGTATAAGAGAAAAGTATTGCTTACTGTCAAATCAAGTATGGGAAAGTCCCTGCTCCTACGCCCCCTCCCACTTTGATAACATATTCGTTATAGCAAGTTTTCTTTATAAGTCAGTTAATTCCTTCCCACTCATCAGGGGCAACAGTTCCAAACATAAGTAAACCACTAGCATCACAGTGATGTTGCAGGGAAATTGATTATGAAATTTGAATTTTTTTTTTCTGTGTTAAAGCTAGGCTAAGTTATGTGTAATGTCATTTTCTCATACTTTAGTTCTCAGAGGTAGTTGGGCTAGGGAAACATTATGCCCAGTTAATATTCAGGCAATGACTATATAATATAACAAGTTTAATTTTAGACCATCGTTAATTGTTTGGTGGAAAACAATTTCAAGCCTTGTTTTTCATTGATCAGTTTGGATTTTTGTTTCTTTTCTTTTTAGGAAGATGGATGGAAGGATTCTGTTTATGCTACAGACTTCCTCAGCAAGGTTTGTTCAAGAGACATTATTGAAAAATCAATGTTTTAATTTAAAATATTCTAAGTAGCACTACAGACAAGTATACAGTATTTTTTATAACATCCCTATACACCTAGTTAGCCTATATTTTCAGTAAATAAGTACTTATTTCATATTTGCCTGTTCTCATAATTGTACATTATTGCTAAAAGGAGTCATAAATTCAGATCTTTTTTGTATGTAGTGGAGGCATGTGTGTTGTACAAACATAAATCTAGATTTTTTTTTCTTTTCCTGATTCATCTATCTGTTATTTAAAGTAGAGGGATAACATAATAATTTGGTCTGCATTTCATAAAATTAAAATTCTGATAGCTTCCCTTGACGAAGAGCATTTGATGTTTGTAGATGTTTAATGGTCTAGCAATACAACATAAAAAAACTTGTCTATACTGATGATGTATGTAGATATGTAGAAATACAAAATGAACTTGTCTATACTACTTGATGTTTGTAGATATTTCATGGTTTGGAAATACAAAGTGGACTTGTCTATATTGCTAGTATTTGATTTGTGTAGATATTTCATGGTCTATAAATACAAAATGAACTTGTCTATACTAATTATTTGATGTGTGTAGATATTTCATGGTATAGAAATACAAAATGAACTTGTCTATACTAATTATTTGATGTGTGTAGATATTTCATGGTTTAGAAATGCAAAATGAACTTGTCTATACTAATTATTTGATGTGTGTAGATATTTCATGGTCTAGAAATACAAAATGAACTTGTCTATACTATTTGATGTGTATAGATATTTCATTGTCTAGAAATACAAAATGAACTTGTCTATATTGTTAGTATTTGATGTGTGTAGATAATTCGTGGTTTAGAAATACCAAAAAAAAAATGTCCTAATTTTCCTAAATGGAAAACATTGTGTTATTGCTTCCCTATAGCACCATTATTGACATGTTTAATTTTTGTTATGTGAGTAGAAATTGCAAACAGCATCAAACTTCGCACTGAGTTCAATATATTTTGAGACAGATAAAAGTTAGTGTAATTTCCATGTATGCTATTTAAGAGTCTTCAAGAATCCTGCACAACTGATGTGATACGTTCTTAATCACCTTCAGTATTTATAGATGAAAAACTGTCTAAAGTTTGGCAATGATAAATTAATGACATATTCAACAAATTATGTTATTATAGATTTTAATGCAACATGAAGGTAACTTTTAACTTTGATCTTTAATTTTTAAGGGAGAGTCAAGACTGAAGGCTCTAAATGCTTCCTTCAGATTGAAAAAACCTGATAGGTAAGATTTTCCGATGCATTTTTCTCCCTGATTATAAACCTAGACTCTCAAACTGAAAAGCTGCGGGTTCAAATCCTACCATAAGTTAACGTAGTGTATCTCTGGGCAAGACACTTAAGGAATTAAATTGCTTTAACACTATATAAATTTCATGTGTTGTTATACCCTAAAACACCATACCAAAACAAACCACTCTTTCAGTCTCATTGTTAACAAGAAATGCATGCCGTAAGACAGCATGTACATTATGCATTTAACCTGAGATATTGTTGAAAATGACACAGTTATAAATATGTTTTACAAGTTTCAAGGGACCTGTAATAATGCTTTATTGTTCAGATACCTGTACAGAAATTCACTTCATGCAATCATAAATTCATTGTGTCCATGTAAATAGTAGCCAAACTTTACAGTAAATGTTATGTACATTATTCTACGTAGTTCGTAAAACTTTGAAGAATCCCTGAATTTGAGGGGTTACCTTCAAAACTCAATGAATGAAACAAACTTGGCTTTATCCTTGAAATGTCCTTGAATTCGTTGCAAAAAATATTGAATTTTGCCCAGTGCTGCTCAAGTAAAATATACCTTAGACCTAGTTAAGGCAGTTTCAACATGGAATAGTCACCCAGAGATGTGATGTAGAAATGTGTATCAATTGCAATCAAAATCTCACTACCCTGGCATATATTTTTAAAGAAACTTCCTTCCTTGGATGGAACAATCCCCAGAATCTCTGATTTTTCAGAGGGAATAAAAAATATTAAGACTGAGTAAAATATTTTGCACTTTTAACATTCCAAAATTTGTGCTCATGTATTTTCTAAAAATAATGAATAAGATAAAATTGGATGAATCAAATGATACATAACTTGGGTAGTTGCCAGATGAAAAAGTTTCCCTTTGCTGTAATGGTATGCTAATTATTTATACATAGAACTATTTATTTAGTGATAAATATAATATGGGAACAGTTTAATTTCCATTGAAATGAAATACCAAACCTTTACACATCCAGGAAAATAATTCACTGTGGTTGTATGAACCGAATCCAATACTTGATGATCTAAAATTCTCATCATTGGAAAATCAGCTAGGACACCATTTAGCATGCCTTAAAATAATTTGTGGAATGAAACTTCCTCAGACAAACTGTGTAACATCTCAAAGCCATCATTGGAGAAAGTCACCTCTCGTATAGAACAAACTGCAGTTATAAGGTGCCATTATGCCCATCACATAGAGGACACCTGACTTATGTATACCTCTAAAGGATGAATCTTGACTAGAGTGCATACCATGTTAGTATATACTGACAGTGGATATATTCTTGTTGAGTTTATTGATTTTTACCGTTTGAAAAGGAAGTTTGTTATATGAACTCCATTAGGAACTTAATACAGGGCTCGGGGAAAAAAGTTACCTGCCCCTGTCAATCAACTCAAAACATGTCACTTCTTCGTTGCACTTTTTCCCTTTTTCTAAAGAACCACAGGTACTATATGCATGTTTGATACTGAAGTGTGTCAAAACCATGAAATTAGTATATTCAGACATAAAACATATAATAGACAAACATACAAGACAAGGTTTGTAACAGAAGAAATTACAATTGCACACAAAGCCCCTAATTTCATTGTGGTATTCAGTGAAATCTTTCAGTAATTTAGATGTCATAAGTTTCCTTTACAATGAGCATCTTTAAGATCTGGCAGAAGCTATAAAACAGAATGTCCACATGCTTTTGTCAGATCACCAGTATGATTTTCGTGTATGTAGAAATTGTTTTTATTTGGACAGATTACCAGTATTTTGAAGACTGTGCAGCTTTATTACTACACTCTTGTAAGTGAGATCTGCACATATTAGTGAGATACCTTGCAGATCACCAGTATGATTTTCGTGTATGTAGAAATTGTTTTTATTTGGACAGATTACCAGTATTTTGAAGACTGTGCAGCTTTATTACTACACTCTTGTAAGTGAGATCTGCACATATTAGTGAGATACCTTGCAGATCACCAGTATGATTTTTGTGTATGTAGAAATTGTTTTTATTTGGACAGATTACCAGTATTTTGAAGACTGTGCAGCTTTATTACTACACTCTTGTAAGTGAGATCTGCACATATTAGTGAGATACCTTGCAGATTACCAGTATGATTTTTGTGTATGTAGAAATTGTTTTTATTTGGACAGATTACCAGTATTTTGAAGACTGTGCAGCTTTATTACTACACTCTTGTAAGTGAGATCTGCACATATTAGTGAGATACCTTGCATCTGATTGGCTCAGCTTATTATCTCATTAGCGTAAGCGACTATAATTCTCCTCCAGTTTCTATAAAACCTGGAAAATGGGTTTCTGTCATCAGGGTCTCAAATGAGTTTCTGTTACCTTTAAAAAAGATTGTTGGGATATAATAAAACAGGTAAAATTTGCATGATATCAAATTTTGGTAGATACGTTACATTGACTGTGTTTGGACAATGCTACTTAAGCCTGAATACTGAAAAAGCCAGCAACATCATACCCAGATCGATTTCTCATTTCAGGGGCCAGCATTTTGAAGATCTGGATCACTCTGATCTGAATTTTGTTTTCCTGATAAGTATATTTTCAGTGGCTGTCGGAGGCTGCCAAAAGCTTCATAATGGTGAATTGTCATAAGTGATTCTGGTCTGGTTTGTAGTTGAAATTTTAAGAATAAAAAAGTTTGCAAGTCTTATTTCACTGTATCATTTAATTTCGCTGAATTCTTTATAATTAGATATAATATGGTTGTGAGACTGTTACTTTTGATGTCTTCAGAAAGATTAATTTTCATGTATATTTGTATCACTATCATATTACCACCATGTTGTACCTTACATTTTTTAATTTCAGGAGATTTGAAGAGTTGAAGAACTATGGTAATGAAATCCAGTGTAACATTGCCAACATACTCAAGCTAAGAGCTGTAAGTATATTTAATATTGTAGTGAGTTTAAACTGTTTTACCGTTGAATGGTCAAGGTTGTGTTTTTCTTGGTGGTAGCTCTGCTTAACACTAAATTTTTAATGATAACAGTCAATTCTCCTTGTAATGATATTCATTACATAGTGCTTTCAACAGAATTCATCAGTAACAACATTTCTTTTACTGTATGCGGTTGCAGATAAATCAGTATCAGCTGTGAACTGCACAGACCCAAATCTGCTGTCTCAATGCATTAGGAGATCTGGGTCTGTGCTATTTTTAGGAGTAATCAGTAGAACAAGCAACAGAGAACATGATCTGCCATCACAGTATGCTATGGCAAATCAGATTGATTCCATGTTGTTTGCAGTTGAACAAAGCAGATAAGCAAAAAGAATTTTTTTTTTTTTTTGCAGTGACCTTGTCAACCCTTGAGATTTTACATCTACTCTATATAGATCAGAGGCGATGTATGCACACATTTCATTTTATTAGATTGAAATATTTTGAAAAATGTGCATAAAAATAAAACAATAATTATTATAATATTAGATGTGAAATATAGTTAATTAGTTATTGTTAGGTATATTTAGATATTTTAGATTTTTAGATATAGTTCCTACGTCTGACCCATTTTTGTACCTTATGCATTGTGGTTTGCTAGTGGTGTGACAAGGGAAATAACTCCTCTGAACTTAAACATGAACTTTCCAGTAATGCATTACTACAACAAAATGGTAATTTTACTGAGAGTTTACAGTATTAATGTTTGATCCTTTGCTTTGGTCATTTGAATATTTATATTCCATAATGTAGGATATACTTGCTTGCTCTGTAATTAAACTGTTGTCTTCATTCATTTTATCATCACAGACTGGAGTGTTTAATTCATATATAGAATATATAAGTGACAAAAAAGGAGGTAAAGTTGTTTTATGCTCTTAAGTTTGACTGGTGGATCTTTAATTTTTGGCGAGGTTTCATTAGATAAATGAAAGAATTTGTCTTAAAGTTCTTTATACTGTCATTGCATAAGTTTTTCAGACAATGAAAAATGGTACATTATGGTATTTGAAAAATTTTATTTCTTGTTTTATTGAATGACATCATCAGCTTGTTGCTGCTTTTACACATTTCAGCTTTTAATTTGCTACTTATATCATCATGATTTAATGTGTTGAATGCATTACAAACAGCCTGCATGCTTCCCACCAAGCCATATCCCATGGCCACACAAAATGATTGGCCTCACAAGGTGTCATGAGAGATTATAAAGGTGGTTTGGCCCTTGGGCCATCTTAAATACCCTCATGTGGCCACTAGGGTGGTTTGAGTTTGAGTCCCCTGTATTACAATCTGAAGTTTAGTACCATATGTATACTCACAAGTCCAGACCAATCACAAACGACATAGACCCTAATTTTCCATCATTAAGTGTGCCAGCAGATCAGGGTCTATGCTGTATATTCTGCTGATTAGTCCTAGCAAACTACACAGACCCAGATCTGCTAGTGTATTATGCAATGGAAGAACTGGGTCATTATATGAATCCATCATTTGGATCTATGCCAGTGCATTATGCTATGTCAGATGTTTTTATGAAACCATCTGGGTCTATGTAGTGTGCTGTTAGATCTGATGTATAAGTGAGAATTTAAGGGTGGAAAATTATGTAATGTTACACTGATCAAATTGAATTCATAATTTAAATTTATGCAGTTTTCTAAAGGTTGGTTGAATTTTTTTTTAAAAATCATGCAATAAAAAAGAAGTATAAAAACTTGTTTGATTTTTATGTAATTTATGAAATTTTGTAAATTAATTTTTATATTTTTCTAATGAAGATGGATGGAAAATGTCACTTACAAATTTAATTTTTTTTATATTTATCAATAATATTATCTTCTATAAACAGTATATGCTTACATGTAAAAAAAGATTATCACTAATTCTTTATGATTTGTGATTGTGCAAATCCTCACTAAATTTCATGAGTCCACCCACACACACTTAAAGACTGTACAAGCATGAAAAAATTGCACAAAGTTGACTTTGCAGTAGTATGACAAAAGATGTAACAATCATTAATATTAAGAAGGCTGTCAGTGGTATAGATCAGCTGTTGTAATGAAGCACTTAGAGACCTTTTGCAGTTTAGCAGTAATATACTTTCATTACATAGTTTTTTTTAATGCATTTTATGAACTTGACCTGGAAAAAATTGTACAGGGGCAGACCAGCAGTTCTTAGTATTTAGTATTATTGTTTCAGCTATTGTATGCAATTCTAATGCATATGACATAGTACGATTGTCATAAAACACAGTCACTGCCACTGTGTTAATAAAATAGAAGACTAAGTTTTATCTTGATTCATTGAAAGTTATTTATCACTTATGTTGGTTGAAATAACCTATAAGTGGTCTATTAAATATGGTTGTTATAACAAGTCACTCCCTATTGAATATCCACTTTTAAAAGTTCTTAAGTGAAAATTCCACTTCAGTGTTAAAATCGTTGAGAAATCACTTTTGCATTGTTTTTTTTTGTTTTGTTTTTTTTTTACAGAAACTTGCTGACCGTCAGTATGGGATACACAAGGTTCACGGTAACTTTGGTCGAGTTTTTTGTGAGTTAAGTGGAATTGAGAAGGACATGGTTGACCAGCTACAAAGTGCTGGCCACTATATGAATGTGTAAGCATGTATAGTATTATGGAATTTTTTATTTGATTATCTTTAGGAAAACATTAAACAGAAGTCTTTAAACTGAATTTTTTTAAACCTGAATAAATCCAATTCCATGCCAATAAAAAATTTGCAAATATCCAGTCTATGCATAGAGCTGAGAACAATCTGTAATCAAAGAAATAAATTCTCTGGTAAAATATTTGCATGTGTTATAATGTACATAACTTTTTGGTGTTCCTGTCTTATGGGTCAAGGTCATGGATCAGCATTTTATGTTTTCCATGACACTTTGTTTTTCACTCTATAACAACAAAAATGTTTCAGATTAATTCATGCACAACTTGTTAATCATATAAGTCATTGTCAGTAGGTTTGTGTTGGTCTAATCTGTATGGTTAATGTTAGGCTTTCTACTAATTAATATTAGAGCTATTTGGGATGAAGGAATGAAACTTGCTATTACTGTATATCATCACTAAAAGGAGTGTTGCCTGCCTCATTATGGTTCCCATCTCGAAGGTTCAGGTCAGATGTCAGTAGTTAAGGTTTTAGTAATATTTATGATTTTGCTTATTAACTTCAGAGCTGTTCAAGATAAATAATTAAGCATGGTATACTTGTATACTTCCACTGGAAGATCTGTTTCACTGCATATTTAAGGTATCATCCTCAAGGTCAAGGTCACATGTAATTTTTAGTGTTTGAGCTTGATGGCATAAAACATGTTTGAAGTTTGCAATGCTTCTCAGTTCAGTTGCATATCCTATATCTCATGTATGGTATTATCACCAAGTTCAAGTTCACCAATCAGTTCAGTGGCATCTCCTGTATCATGTAAGGTTTTATCTCCAAGGTCAAGGTGACAGATCACTTATTTTACCCATTTTCTGTTCTCTAATCATTTTCATGGAAGAGCAATGAAACTTAGTTTCATTTGATGACAGTCAGTAATTTTACAGTGCTGTCTTATAAATGAAGGTCAGATTTCATGATTGTGAACTTATACATCCTGACCTTGGTAGGCTGGGAACAAAGAATTCACTGAATTTGCTTGCTTAAGCTCTTTCCAAAACTGAAGTAAAAACACCAAAGGACTGTTTCAAAATTGACTGTATTGGGTGGTAGTGGTTAACATGAAGCACCGACCCACACCACCAATATTCCATTAACATGCCTTCTGACCATCAATGCCTTTAATCTGGTTCAGTCCTAAGTTTAATATGTTAGTTATTTAGTGTTACATCATTGCAGAAGGACATACATACATACACACACACATTTAAGTTTTGTTTTGCTTTCAGCCATTCTTGTTGTAATTACAGATCAATATTAACTTCATTTAAAAATTAACAAGTTTTAGTCATTCTCATGGTCAGAGTACACAACCTTAAGAACATTAAGAAAATTGTATTTCAGGAGCGACCTGCTGTGTATGTGTGTGTGTGTGTGTGTGTGTATATATATATATATATATATATATATATATATATATATATATATATATATATATATAATTTGTCTTCAGTGCTTCTAAACCAATAGGAATGGCATCCCTTGATATTGTTCACAATGTGTTTATAATTATGCTCTTAATATTCATTATTGTAAAACCAGTCTATCTATGCAGAAGTCAGTATGTACTTGCTTATAAGTCTAGTCCAACTGCAAACTGTACAGACCCAGATCTGCTATTGACAAATGTGGATACATGCAAATTATTAGGTATATTAGGTATAACAAACAACATAGACCCAGATCTGCTGATGCAGCGGATAGCATCCATGTTGTTTGCAGGTAGACTTGACTTGTAAGCAAGTATATATGGTGTATTCTTAAATTTTTTTAAACTCACATTTCAGATATAGTGAAGCAGTAGATGGTATTTTGGAGGAAGAAGAGCAGTACTCTGACCAACTGAAAGAATATTTGGCATTTGGGGATTCATTAAGGTTTGATTTTGATTACAGCTTTATTACAAAATTAATGAGCCTTGTTTGATTGTTTTATAATGTAACACCAAGAATACAGTTTTGTAGTGTTATCCTTGTTTGTCTTTTTGTCTGCTTTGTTGCGGTGACTCAGTGGTTAGCACACCAGATTTGATGCCAAAAGTGTGTTTGGGTATTTCAGTCCTATACTCGGATTAACTTCGATTTTTGGCTACCATAGTGTGTACATGGGCAAGGCATTTTACACCAGTTGGCTTGGCACTAATTGAACTGATTGTCTTGCTGTGCTGTAAAACAGCAAACAAGAAAATAGTTCCATTTTCTGGGAGACGTGGGTATTTTTTTTTTCCATCAACATAGTTTTCTTAAATTGGTTTTTAATCAGAAATATCTTTGATGGATTTAGCTGCATCCTTTTTATGGATAACAGATGCTCACAGAATTATGACCACCACAAAAGATAGTTTTGTTAAAGAATAGAATGGTTAATTAATGCAATTTTATATCCATGAAATGGTTTACTCCCAAACCATGAAATGCTATCCACCAGGAATTTTTATAAGATACAGTAAGTCATAAAGAGTGTGTATTCAGCTTAGAAAATATGGCAGTTTGAATTATTACACTTGTGATAGATTGTATAGACTCTTGCATTGCTCTCCTTTGCTAGGATGCAGGTCCTCGTTAGAGGCATAATCCTTTCTCCAGTTAGTATTTGGTAACACATGATGAAAAGGAACATGATCTTAGTTTTATGCCTTAGTCACATTTAAGTTATCTATGACTTTTTTTTCTTTGAACATTGGATGAATATGTGTACATCAGAATGCTGAGGAAATTTTGCTATTTTTTGAAGTTTAACTCTTTTATCAAAGAAACATCCTTTTTGACCTGTTTTCGTATTTTTCTCCCTGGTCCTTGTATTGAGCGGTTTTTTTTTTTCCTTTTTGCAGAAATTTAAGGGTTATTGCACCTTGCTAAGTGAAATGAAGTGCTTCTCTTAATTGTTTCCACTTCCTACTGCTGGTGTTAGGGTATCACCTACACTTTCATGGTTCCTGGTTATAATGTGTTAAAAATTTGTTTACTCTTTCAAGATGTAAATATGCTATAAGGTCTGGGTAAATGTGGGTACCAAAAAGCTGTTAGGGACACACCCTACCTGTCTGTGATGCATTAAGCGTATAAGTTTGGATGGCTATCCTATTTGTTGTCTGTGGACAGAAGAAGCATGAGATTTGGCAGAAAGTCATGACACATTACCATTGAATAAAGAAAGGTTCCTATTTTTCCTCATCATCCCAGTATGAATACAGTTCATTCCATGGAGAGGTCAGGATCACTTCCAGTGCTAAGAAGTCTACAGTGGGGCTGTAACCAGGAACAGTTTAAGTGGTTTGGACATCACCAAAAATCTTCTGATTCTTGATGCTTGTTACAATGTCATAAGTGCCTTTAAGAGACAGATACTTAGCCCCTCCCAAGGGAGGAACAGTTCTCGTGTCTTAGAAAGAGTTGCACTTTTTCAGCAGGGATAATTAGTACCTTCTCAAGGGAGGTAAAATATTGGCTGATAAGTCTGAGACACACTATTCAAGATATGTGGAAGAGTGCTCTGTTGCTGATACAGATATGATAATGGACTCGGGTTCATCTAGTTATGTCTATCAGAGATTCTTCACCATATTGGTCAGCAAGTACTAGTAACAGGCACTTGTACCCAGTCCCATTTTTTGCCTGACACTGGGCAATCCCCTTTAAGCAATAAGACATCGGGTTTTCATAGACAGTCAAGGATCTGAGATTGATTCAGCATCCTCTCACCGACCACCAAAATATTCTTTAGATTACCACTTTATCCCATTTAATTTATATGTGATTTGGAGGCCCCCCCCCCCCAACTATCTGGTAGTGAGTCTTCTTGTTTGACATTGTGGATGTCTCTTTCTTGGTTTCAAGTTATGTCAATATGGCTGGCCATAGTCCTGTACTGTCTCCTATGGTCTTGTCCAACAAGAATTAGTCAGGTCACCACTCACCTCCAAGATTGTCAGAAAGGGATCATCAGTCCCATTTGCCAAGAAGAAAAGATATTAGGATTGATACTGTTATTCCCATTAGTGGTTATGGGATGACCCTATTTTAATTACTGTCTCCAGAGACAGAGATTAGGAGGGACAGTTTTCTTGCCTTAGGAACAAGTTAAAAAAAGTAATGATTGAATAAGAACTAGTTGTAGCAGGTTCTTCTCTTCCATCAAGGTTCCATGCTCATTCCTACCTCTTGGGTCAGTTTGTAGAGGAATAGGAAGTGTGGAGATTCGATAAGGTGGTAAATGAAATTTAGTACCTCCTTCACTCTGACCTTTGCCCTAAGCCTTTGAAGGCTTGGGACATTAGGATTCTATCTAGTCTAGAGAGGCTTTCCTAGGCCCACTCTTGTTCATCTTCTGCTGCTCCTGCACTCTGTGATAGTTTAGGAGTTAATACAGAAGTATCTCCAAGGGCAAATGGCCATTATACAGAAAGATAGTAGGTTAGTCCTCTCTTATATGCTTTTGGCGACTGGTGCTTCCCAAATGGGGTATTGGATTTGACTTTGGTTTATCTCCTGGGGAAATCCTTCAAAGCATTTGAACTAAAGGCCAAAACATGGTGACAGTAGCCTCTCATGCTGATCTCTTATTGGCTGCTTCAGGTCATTTGTAGTCATTGTCACCAGCAGTTCAACACTTACTAGAAGCTTCAGCAAATACATTGATAATTCTCAAATTTGCCACAATAATGGTCACTGTGACCTACATTTCACAATACTGGCATAGGTTTAGTTTTTGTATTTAGATCATGACCAGATAGGTTCTTAGCCTGGTAGATATACTATTGTACCTAGATTTTTAAAAGCTTGGTGAAGGGATGCATCTTGATGGTTACTGCACCATCATCACAAAAGTAGGTCACAGCCCTGTCTTTAATGCTTTACTGACTTTGGTTAAATGCTATGTTTTAAATTTTCTTCTTAATCTGTTTATTAGAAACTTTTTGCCTTAGTCTACTTTTATGTGATAAAAAAACATTGTTCTTTTGTGGTTTTGTATTCATCTAAGCGAGTGGATGGTTTGGTTAGGTGGGTGGTGGATTTTTTCAAATGTCAGCACAATATTACCATTTCAAAAGTTGTTATGATTTCAAATTTTAAAATGATTAAAAGCTCAATAAAGGATTGAAAAATAATCTTTAGTTAATTTGTTGTCAGAATGATATTGTTTATAGTAGCTACTGCAGACTAGTAAAAGTAGAGGGGAGCTATGTAATTGTTGATCACACTCTTTTTTTATCTTATAACAGAGCTGTCTGCAGGAAGTATGAGTGTATACAGTATGATGTGGAAAAGGTAGAGGACAATTTGGCATATAAACAAAACCAAAAAGATATGCTGGTATGTATATACCATTTGGCTTTAATTATATCATCACTTTTAGATTTCCACAAACAGTAGAAATTTTCTCAGATTTTTTTGAAATAGGGGTTTTAATTTTTATGTAGGTCAGCTTTGAGAAGGTTACAGATTGTTTAGAAGGTGTGATAATTAAAGAAAGATAAAACTTACAACTATCTATTTTCATTCTAATTAAAATTGTACTACCATTTTAATGAGATGACCCATCACATAGGGATTTTAGTGTTGTATTACCATTATGATGAGATAACATGCCTTATAATGTAGGGATTTTGGTGTTGTACTTCCATCATGATGAGCTAACATGATCTGTCACATAGAGATTTTAGAGTTGTATTTCCATGCTCTGTCACATAGAGATTTTAGTGTTTTATTTCCATGCCCTGTTATGAACGGATTTTAATATTGTATTTCCATGCCTTGTCACATAGAGATATTAGTCTTGTATTTCTATGCCGTGTCAAATAGGGATTTTAGTGTTGTATTTTTATGCACTGTCATGTAGGGATTTTAGTGTTGTATTTCCATGCCCTGTCATGTAGGAATCTTAATGTTGTATATCCATGTGATGAGTTATCATGTCCCATCATGTAGGGTTTTTAGTGTTGTATTTCCATTGTGATTAGATAACATGCCCTGTCATGTTGGGTTTAGTGTTGTATTTCCATTGTGCTGAGATAACATGCCCCATCATATAGGGATTTTAGTGTTGTATTTCCATTGTGCTGAGATAACATGCCCCATCATATAGGGATTTTAGTGTTGTATTTCCATTGTGCTGAGATAACATGACCTCTCATGTAGGAATATTTAGTATTGTATTTCCACAGTGATAACATAACATGCCCCATCACAAAGGGATTTTAGTGTTGTACTTCCATCATGATGAGATAGGGATTTTAGTATTGTATTTCCATTGTGATGTGATAGGGATTTTAGTATTGTATTTCCATTGTGATGTGATAACATGCCCTGTTATGTAGAAAGTTTAGTGTTGTATCTTGATTGTAATGAAACAACATGCCCCATCATGTAGGGATTTTAGTGTTGTATTTCAATTGTGATGAGATGACATGCCCTGTCATGTAGGAATTTTAGTGTTCTATCTCTGTTGTACTGAGAGGACATGCACTGTCATGTTGGGATTTTAGTGTTGTATTTCCATGAAATATCATGTAGGGATTTTAGTTTTGTATTTCTATTGTAATGAGATATGTCATGTCATTTAAGGATTTTAGTGTTGTATTTACATTGTGATGAGATGATATGCCCTGTCATGTAGGGATTTTAGTGTTGTATTTCCATGCCCTGTCATGTAGCAATTTTAGTGTTTTATTTCTGTTGTAATGAGATGATATTCCCTGTCATGTTGGGATTTTAGTTTTGTATTTTCATTGTCATGAGATGATATGCCCTGTCATGTAGGGATCTTAATGTTGTATATCCATGCCCTGTCATATTGGGATTTTAGTGTAGTATTTCCATTCCCTGTAATTTAGGGATTTTAGTGTTGTATTTCCATGCTAATGGGATGCCATGCCCTGTCCTTTGAGGATTTTAGTGTTGAAGGGTAAACATACTAATCTTGAAAGCAGCAAATGTATCACCGATTGACAGTAAAACTCCACCATCTCTACTGCAGTCATATCAGTGCACTCAACATATCAGGTATACAATCATTATCACTTATTTTGGATACACATATGGACATTTTTCTCCCGAATATTTCACCTGCCAAATTTTTCAAAGAGACTAGCTGTTGTTTGACAGTCACTTGATTGTTACAGACCACACCCCTGAGATCTTCTAAACTTGCAGTGGTAAGATGGATCTTCACATTAAATTCAGATATTGTGAAAGATACATCACCTCTGTTATATACACCATTATTAACCCAATTAGCCATACCACCAATTTTCTGGATACCACTAAAGTTTTTATAGTATTAAAAGCTCAAAAATTTCCAGTTAAATTCTTGAACCAGTCCAAGTGATTTTGAATGTCCAGTTAAATTCCTGAACCAGTTCAAGTGATTTTGCTTCATTTTAGAGCAGTGATTGGAGTTTTAGTGTTGAGATTGTTTCAAATATTCTTGTTAGAAAATATGGATTATCTTTCAGATTTTTAGCAGTAAGATTTTATGAATAAATTTATATTATTTCAGAGATAAATTCTGTTATGAAGCTGTGGCAGCATTATGACTGGGTCACATTTCGTAGACATAGTTTTTAGTGAGCCATATCACCAGTGGTACACAATGAATTGTCATAGTTTTACAAATAAAAAGAAAATAAACACCAAAAGTGCAACCAGAATTCCTTTTTTAAAAAGAACATTGAGGTGGCGCTCACCAGTTATTATGTACTTTTGAGAGAGTGATGTATGTAAGGTGAAGTTGTTTGCATTTTAAACATGCATAGTGGAGAGAATGTTGGCATACCTATATACTACTTTCATGTAATGTGGCTGAAATTTCTTTGGATATTGTACTTTTGGAAATTTTAAATGATCTTAGCACACTGCTAACTAAAATGACTGCTCCCTTGTGCTCTAAAAATCAACCTGAATTTGTCTAAAGTACACTGTTCTTGGCAGCTATTAAAATATGGAAAATGAATTTTGCCAAACTAGACAATACCAGTTTCTAAAAGTGCAATGAATGAATTACCAAATACATAAAATGTAAAAAAAGTTATCGGCTCTATTTTTTACAATTTACCTCTGAAGTTCGAGAAGTGAAAATGAGCAAGTAGAGCTAGCACTTTTTTTGAAAGGTGCACATCTGGAGTAAGGCCAAGCTGTATACTCTCTAACCCATATTACACCCAGCAATCATACATCAAAATAAAGGGAATTAAAGTTTCTTTGAACAATACCTAAGATATACAAAGTCTCTTTTAAATAGCCAGTATAACTAGTGAGGAAACCCAGGGAAACTCTTATTCTTTAAAATTCTAACCCTATGCTAAATACGAAATTGTAGAGCGCCACCTGAAGCATTATTGTGCTCCTTTAACCATGGGCTCTACACCACAGTATGAGACAATATGTGTTACAGTTTTGGTTAAGTTATTTTTCAGTTTTCTTATATTTCCTGAACCCATTGATTGGCTTTCTTCATAATTGAAATGAATCATTATGCAACTAAGACAAACCATCCTGTGCCACATCAGTTAACCCTTTCTCCTTGGGGTTAAGGTCATGTGTGATATTTTGTTAAAAAGTTTCCATTCCATATATTTCTTTAACCCTTAGATGAATTTTGTTTACTCACAGTCTGACTCATTATAACACTAAGACAATTCATTCACAGTCTGTCTCATTATGACAATAAGACAATTCATTCACAGTCTGACTCATTATGACACTAAGACAATTCATTCACAGCCTGACTCATTATGACACTAAGACAATTCATTCAGTCTGACTCATTATAACACTAAGACATTTCATTCACAGTCTGACACATTATGACACAAAGTTGATAAATTCACAGTCTGACTCATTATGACAGTAAGACAATTCATTCACAGTTTGACTCATTATGACACTAAGACAATCATTCAGCCTGACTCATTATGACACTAAGACAATTCATTTAGTCTGACTCATTATGACATTAAGACAATACATTCACAGTCTGACTCATTATGACACTAAGACAATCATTCAAACTGACTCATTATGAAGCTAAGACAATTCATTCAGTCTGACTCATTATGACACTAAGACAATTCATTCACAGTCTGACTCATTATGACACTAGACAGTTCATTCAGTCTGACTCATCTGACTCATTATGACACTAAGACAATTCATTTACAGTCTGACTCATTATGTTACATAAAGATGATTCATTCACAGTCTGACTCATAACACTAAGACAATTCATTCACAGTCTGACTCATTATGACACTAAGACAATTCAAAGTCTGACTCATTATGACACTAAGACAATTCATTCACAGTCTGACTCATTATGACACGTAAGACAATTCATTCACAGTAATGACTCATTATGACAATAAGACAATTCATTCAGTCTGACTCATTATGACATGTAAGACAATTCATTCACAGTAATGACTCATTATGACAATAAGACAATTCATTCAGTCTGACTCATTATGACACTAAGACAATTCATTCGAGGTCTGAATCATTATGACACTAAGACAATTCATTCAGTATGACTCATTATGACATTAAGACAATTCATTCACAGTCTGAGTCATTACGACACTAAGACAATCATTCAGTCTGACTTATCATGACAATAAGACAATTCATTCACAGTCTGACTCATTATGACACTAACATAATTTATTCACAGTCTGACTCATGACACTAAGACAATTAATTGACAGTCTGACTCATTATGACACTAAGATAATTCATTCAGTCTGACTCATTATTACACTAAGACAATCATTCAGTCTGACTCATTACAATAAGACAATTCATTCACAGTCTGACTCATTAGGACACTAAGACAGTTCATTCAGTCTGACTCATTATGACACTAGGACAATTCATTCACAGTCAGACTCATTATGACACTAAGACAATCATTCAGTCTGACTCATTATGATAATAAGACAATTCATTCACAGTCTTGACTCATTATGACACTAAGACAATTCATTCACAGTCTGACTCATTATGACACTAAGACTTCATTCACAGCCTGACTCATTATGACACTAAGACAATTCATTCACAGTCTGACTTATTGTGACACTAAGACAATTCATTCAGTTTGACTCATTATGACATTAAGACAATTCATTCACAGTCTGACTCATTATGACACTAAGACAATCATTCAGCCTGACTCATTATGACACTAAGACAATCATTCAGCCTGACTTATTATGACACTTAGACAATTCAAAGTCTGTATCATTATGACACTAAGACAATTCATTCACAGTCTGACTCATTATGACACAAAGATCATTCATTCACAGTCTGACTCATTATAGTACTAAGACAATTCATTCACAGTCTGACTCATTATGACACTAAGACAATTCAAAGTCTGACTCATTATGACATGTAAGACAATTCATTCACAGTAATGACTCATTATGACAATAAGACAATTCATTCACAGTCTGACTCATTATGACACTAAGACAATTCATTCGAAGTCTGACTCATTATGACACTAAGACAATTCATTCAGTATGACTCATTATGACATTAAGACAATTCATTCAGTCTGAGTCATTATGACACTAAGACAATCATTCAGTCGGACTCATTATGACAATATGACAATTCATTCACAGTCTGACTCATTATGACACTAAGACAATTTATTCACAGTCTGACTCATTATGACACTAAGACAATTAATTGACAGTCTGACTCATTATGACACTAAGATAATTCATTCTGTCAGACTCATTATTACACTAAGACAATCATTCAGTCTGACTCATTATGACTATAAGACAATTCATTCACAGTCTGACTCATTATGACAATAAAACAATTCATTCACAGTCTGACTCATTGTGACACTAAGACAATTCATTCACAGGCTGACTCATTATGACACTAAGACAATTCATTCACAGTCTGACTCATTATGATACTAAGACAATTCATTCACAGGCTGACTCATTATGACACTAAGACAATTCATTCGCAGTCTGACTCATTATGACACTAAGATAATTCATTCACAGTCTGACTCATTATGACACTAAGAAAATTCATTCACAGTCTGACTCATTATGACACTAAGACAATTCATTCAAAGTCTGACTCATTATGACACTAAGACACTTTATTCACAGTCTGACTCATTATGACATTAAGACAGTACATTTTGATTCACATTCTGGCTTCTTATGACACTAAGACAGTAGACAGTACATTTTGCAGTTTTCTTACATAATCTTTTTGGAGTCAAGGTCACACATTTTACAAAAATTCTGTCATCAGGAGTTCAAATTGCAGGCTGTCTAGCTGCATATTTTTTTCTTGACCTGTACAAATTTTATCTCAGTAAAACGTTCCCAATCCCTGAGTTTTCTTTTTATCACATGTATTTGAATATATCAGGTTACTAGCAAGCAGTACTTTCTTCAAGAGACAGGTATGATGTAGTATTTTGATGTTATTGCTATTAATGCTACTTCTGCAACTACTACTACAATTGCTACTGCTACTACTGATGTCGGAGCTGTGGTTGTTCAGTGGTAAGCATGCTGGACTCACCAGCAAAAGCATGTGGGTTTGAATCCTACCACAAGATCAGCCTGAGTCAGCTACCTTGTTGTGTCCTTAGGCAAGCTCATTACTCCAATTTCCTCTGCACTAAATAACCTACTGTGTTTCTTTGCCATAAAGCACCAAACCAAAATAAATTAAACTACTACTAATGCTACTACTACTACTTTTGCTATTATTATTATTATTATTACTATTATTATTATTATTGTTGTTGTTGTAGTTGTTGATATTATTATTATTATTATATTATTATTATTATTATTATTATTATTATTATTATTATTATTTAATGTAGGTTTCTTTTTTAAAAATGTTGGAAACTTGTTTCAGTAGTAATAATTTAAAGAAGCTTCTGTGAAATAAAAGGAAGACAAAAATTTATTTAATTTCTATGGAAACAAGTACACAAGTACAAGATCATAATATTAATATGCAACAAAGAGAACTGAATGTTTCCATACAGCCACAAAAAGTCTAATGAAATGTTAATGACTTATCAGTACTTTGTTGTAGTTACAGTTGTTACGACTAAATGGTCTTAAACTTAGTAACAGAAAGAAATGAAATCAATAAGTTTAGCAAAATCAGCAAATACTATTTTTTACAAAAGTGAAGATTTAAGAAGAACTTGCAATATTGTAAATTAAATTCCAAATAATCCTAAATGTTCAGTCAATAGTCCAAAAGTATAGAGTGTTTAGAATGAATTTCAATATTGAATGGACTGATGTACCAACAGTCTTGATGTATCACAATAATTATTCCAGATTTTCTTTGAATGAATTCACAAAAATCCCAATGTATTTTAGTCCAAAAAGTCAATGAGCACTTTGTAATTGCAATGAATAATTTAAATAAATGATTCCTCTCAAATTATGACTGCTTGGGTGGCCGAGTAGTTAAGAGTGTCCACCTTGTATGTGGAAGGTTGTGGGTTTGAACCCTGGCCAAATCATACCAAAGACTTAAAAAAAAATGGTACATACAGCTGCCTCATTTGGTGCTCAGTATTGAGAGGTTAGTGTTAGAACTTGTCGACTTGGTGCCAGAATAATGTGGCTGGGTGGAACATCATGCTACAAGTCTTTGGCATGATACACCAGTACTAGGCATCACAAAAGCATTCACACTGCAGACATTGTTGCAGTATGACTGATAACTTGTTAATAGCTATGTTTTTACAAAATCCAAATCCAAATCTTGCAATTTTCTAAATTCTACTGTCAACAGTGTCTGATAAATTATGACAGAATTAAATGTAAGCCATAGTGGCCAGTATATTTTGGGTACATATTCGCATCTGTTTTAGAATAGAGATACTTTCCTAGCTATATTTCATTTATAATTATTTTTTTTCTCTCTGCTATGGTGGGCAAACTACCCAAGAGAAATCACAGATCTGAATTTTATGCCCATTATATCCAGTCAGGATCCTAAGAATTTTGTCTCATTTTGTACTGTATTTAGTTGCAGGGAAAGACAGGTGGTAGTTTCTCTCTGAGTGGGATGAAAAAGGCAATATTTGGTGGTGACACACCAGAGCAACGGGAGCAAAAGATCAAACAATTAGATGAACAGATTAAACAGACAGAACAAGAGCTGCAACAAGTCAACACAGATGCACAGTAAGTGTATTTAATGATTGTCTCCCCTGCTTTTACACATAACAAGACATAGGTGTCACTTAGCACTGCATTAAGGGAGCTGCTGTAGCACAGTTGGAATTGTGTCAGACTTGTAATCCAAGGATTGTGGATTTAATTCCAAACCAGGTCAGCTGTCCTGGCAAAATGCATTTATATCCCATTTGCTTGGCACAGCATAGCCAACATGTTAGAATGCTGTTATGGCAGCCATTATACCACTTGTATACATTGGATGTACACATAGAGTCATCTAACTAGTTCCCACATTTTCCTCAAAGAGTCAGTATTCAGTGACATAGAGAATCCAATCATAACCATTTCTAGATATGTATAAATGGGTGCTGCTGATCTTAATATCAATTATAGTAAACTGTGAGTTTACTTTTCTGTCAGGTACAAATTTTTAGTGGATTTTATGGTTGTTTTAAGCCACAAAATTTATGGTTGTTTTAAACCACAAAATTAAAACCAATCGAACAACAGTCCATCTTTGCAGTCAAATTGGCCTCATTCCACATCCACAAATTTAAGTAGCACAAAATTTATACCCAAATGAACAACAATCCATCTTTGAATTCAAAAAGACCTCATTCCCCATCCACAGATTTAAGTACAAATGACATTTTGATTCAATCAACAACAGTCCAGTTTTGAAGTCAAAAGGGCATCATTTCTCATCCTCAAATTTAAAAACCACAAAATTTAGACATAAAATGAACAGTCCATCTCTGCAATCAGAAGACATCATTTCCCATCCACTGATTTAAGTACCCACAATATATTTTTTGCTGCATACCCACAGGGATCAATTCACACAAAAGTACATAATTTACTTTATTCTGAATTACAATATTTGTAAAATGTGTACACTTTCTTTTACTGAAAGAGAAATAAAGTTTGCACAATATATATGCAGTGTGATACATAATTTACTAGGTTTTTTTTATTCATTCCAGGAAATTCATCGATGCAGCTCTGCGAGATATTGACCGGTTTAAAAGACAGAAAACAAAGGATTTAAAAGAAATATTCACAAATTATGCCATAATGCAAATTAAGACATGCAAGAAGGTACTAGATATAATTAAATACAGACAAGGGCTTCAGTTTCTGCCAAACGTTTAGTGCACTTGGCTAAATGAGCTAAATGTATGGTATTATCCATACTGTATTGTGTTCCCCAGCATCATACTTCCATCAAAAATTGTTATAGTCTCAAAAGCAACTGGACCATCTTGGAGTAAATTGTTACTGAGCATATTTGGTATAGAGGACTTTCAGATTCGTCAATCAGATATGTATTACTAAATATTGTGTGCATGCTTTGCATGACATCTCAAAAATATGCTAACGAAAATCTGTTCTTATTTGACAGAGAGCATTCAGGCACATACACAACATTCAGATTTATTGTTGTTGTTTTTGTTGGGCTTAACGCCATTTTTCAGCACACGATAGGCTATACATGGCGGCCAGTATTAATGGTGGAGTAAGAAACCGGGAAATCACTGGAAGGAACCACTGACCCACGAGAAGCTACTGGCAAGCTTTCTCACATATCCACATTTGCCGAATCTTAGACTCGAACACACACAGCCAGAGGTGAGATGGCAGTGAACCATAATGGAGAGCGCTTCAGACTACATAGCCACTCATATCCCCATTCAGATTTGTACAAATGATGCTATTTCATCATCAGATATGGCATCCATACAAAATAATAGTAAAAACCTTTAAATGACTTCTCCAAAAATGCTTAATAGAATTTGATGAAAAGTGATACAAAGTATCCTGGCATATCAAGCCATTTTTTTAAAAAAAAATTGAAAAAAAAGAGATACTGATCCACCTTCACATATGATCGCTGTTGCTTAAAATGGAAAAAAAAATCTGAAAAATACTTTTCAAAATCAGTTTGACAATCTGATGAAATTTAACAAAAGTATCCATTATTGAGGGCTTTTAAATTTGCCTACCTTAAATCATCCTGTAAACTAAATCATCACTGACTTAAAATAATCACTGATTTAGTTTGTTTTGTGCATCATGAAAAAACACAAATTTTACCATTGATTGTCAGCAGACACTAAAACAGAGCACTAACTGGCTCTTATGTTTACCAACTTGTATAAATTTGGCTTGGAAATAGCTGTTCACACTTTTAAAACTGTCTGGATTAGCCAGTAGCTCACCTTGCCAAGATAAAGAAAAAGTTTGCTTATGATGAATATGAAATCAAAAGAATCCATATATGGCTATTCTTTGTGAATCATGAACCAAAAATTTGTCTGCCTATACAGAAATGTTTTAAATGTTAAATGACCTCTGACCCTGATGAAAAGGAATGCAACTTTTATCCCATGTTAGAGATGAACTTTTTTTCATCAGAAATAGCTTTAATTCACAGGCAAATATATGAAAATATCAAGCTATACCTGTCCCACTGGCATGAAAGGTGACTTCCTTTTCTACTGTGATAACCTGACTACTTTACTGGCCATCCAGTAGACGAACTGCTTTTTTTGCATTCTACTCAAATGATAAAATCTGTGTAGCTTTCAAATTTGATATATTGATATTTTGAGTTACATGGACATCATCATGAAGTAAATGTTTTGTTTGCATAGACTCATCAGTCACTGTAGATGCACTCCAGTGACTGTATAAGGTAATGAGAAATTATTGTTTAATTAGGAAATGCGTGGCTGCTGACCACAAAAAGCAGGTGACCATTACACACATTAAATTGTATAGGAAGTCTTCCAGTCAGTGGAATTAGAAATGGATATATTGACCTTGTGACCATATATACTGTTAGGACAGATTTTTCTGTATTTGATAAAAGTTAAATCTACAATTTGGTATTGTAGAATTTTGATTTCATTAAGTATTATTTAATGCTATTCTCAAAATATGTGAAGTTGATACATAAAGTTGAATTACATCATTCATTTAATATATTATTAAATACCATTATTTGCTGGACATGTCCGTAAAATGTTTCAAGCTATGCATACTCTGATTAGTCATGAAAGTTCTCAAATACAACTATGTCAACTTTTTTTTTTATCTGAGTAACCGCAATACTGCCAAACAACACCTTGGCAAGATAAATTAATAGGTCACTGGGTCTAGTTTACAGCATGCATCTTTGTCAAACAATAAATAAAGATGTTGCTGAGGAAACTTAGTCCAAGGGTGACTGCGTTGTTTCTTTGTTGGACAGTCGGGAGATGTGTCTTCAACTGTGTTTGATCATTATGTTTTTCCTGTTGTTTAAGCACTCCATAGCCTCAAACAAAAGACAAGAGAAAAGAGGTGTGAAAGCTTAAAATCCTGAAAATATCAGAAGGCTAGAATAGAATGATTGCCCCTGGGTCTGTACAACAGTACAAACAATACATCAGTACAGGGTCAGTACTACAGTACAGACACTACATCAGTGTCCCTTGGCAGCACATGGTTTGTGTCACAGTGTGTGGACACATAACTTCATAATAAAATATGTTACATCTTTGCCCAGAGAAAGGAAAACAGTAACTAACAACAACAACTAGCTCTTATTATCATTCTTCAGGATTTATTATGGGACCTGTTCAAACTAAAGTTTGTCTTTTTTCTGAAAGAAAAAAATTATCATTTACTAGCTTGAAAGAAAGCCATGTAATAATCATGGAAGGATAATTCTAGTACTAAAGCAGCAGCAAATATGGAATGAAATAAAATGACACATTTTCTGGCACATTTAAAAATTCATTAAAATTTTGTTTTTTGTCACAACTTGTTATAACTTATTTGATTGTTTTGACATTAAATTTTGCAAAAATATAAGGTTATGTCATTAATTATTAGAGAAAAATGTCCCACAAGAGTCATTAGAATTTCAGGATCTCATCTGTAAGGCTCATCTTTATAATAACATGGTTCCTGTTATAATGTATTTCCTATTATAAGTATAGTCATGGATCCCATTCAGTTAATTTCATTCTCAATATAACATTTATTTAGAAAGGTTTGTCTTAAAGTTTCTGTGCAAATCTTTATTGTATATTTTTAGAACTTTATTTTTAATTATCAAATTTGTTTTGCAGAGTTGCCATTAAACACTAAAACACACATACACACACACACACACATACACACACACACACATATATATATATATATATATATATATATATATATATATATATATATATATATACACACACACATATATATATATATATATATATATATATATATATATATATATATATATATATATATATATATATATATATATATATATATATATATATATACTGTCTGTATAACATTGTAATTGGGGTCCATAGCAGTTGATTTTGAACCAATGGAAAATTTGATGTGTTTATGTGTGTGTCAACAGTAGTAAATAAAGCATCAGTGAAACAAAGTAATAATGTTTGTTTATGCAATTAAACATTTTTTCATTCATAGAATTTTGCTTTTTTTTCTTCAATATATTATTTTTAAAAGGAAATAATGAGATAATGCTCCATTTATGTTATTTTCTCTCAACTCATATTGTCATACATTTGAGAGACCAAATTCAATGGTTTAATTTTGTTGACAGGGTTCACAGCAGTACCATATTGTATCCATTATAATGTTTCAATGAAGGGCATTATAACACTGGAGAACTGTGGTAAAATGATATGTGTTATGTATCTTATTATAAGCCAGTCTTATGGTAGCTCAGTTGGTAGAGCATCAGACTCCTAATCCCATGGTCATATGTTCAAACCCTGACCAGCTTTGGTTGTGTGAGGAAAGGCACATAGCCCACCCCCCTTTCATGGCATCATTTGACCAATAATGTGTTATATGTACTGTTATAACCCATAAAACCAAACAAACAGAGTGTAAAGTAGTGTACTCTATTGCTGACAGAGGGATTGAAATGAGAGTACTGTCAATAGATACATATAAAATCATTACTCTGTAAAAATGCATGAAAATCAGGGACAGGAATTATCTGTGCACATGTTTTGTTACAGGAAAGAATTAATTTTAGAAACATAATTTGTCCAGTCAAGAATTAAAATCTTCATATTTTAAAAATTTTACATTTTCATTAAAATTTCAAGATTTGTTTATTATTTATTGAAATTCAAATTAAATTTATGTGATTCTCCTCTCATTTTAGGGAATTGCAATTTGGACCAGTGCAAAAGATTGTTTTGCTAAGATGTAATACAGATTTGTTGCATGAGGATTCTTCATCAGTTTGACCACAAGCTTGGAGGGAAAGGATAGACAAAAGATCATTTTACATATTAAATGTAAACAAGATTTTTGTAAAATGTTTATGACAGTAGATTTACATGAAATGAATTATTGGAGAAAAAAGGGTTTTGAAATCTAGATTCACATACTAGAAACTGTCTCGCTTCTAGTTGGGCATTTTGCTTATGCTTTTTGCAAACTCAGAGATTCCATATTTAGGGTTACTTATGCATTATATAATTGTTGGACCATTATGATAATTTCTTGGCTTCTTTTATGAACATTTTAGCTTTGTTTGCTTATATTTTAAAGATCTAATTATGACACAAGGAAAATACTGTAAATGGGACTTTTCTATTATAGCATCATAAAATATTTGGTCATGGTATTAATGACAGACTTATTTCATTAATGACAGACTTATTACATTAATGACAGACATTAGATTAATGACAGACTTATTACATTAATGACAGATTTTTATGTTAATCATAGACTTATTACATTAATGGCAGACTTATTATATTGATGACAGACTTAATACATTCTAACACCATCATCTGTAACATTAAAAATATCCGAAATTTATTGCAATTGCTAAATTCCCTTTTAAAATATTTTTTATTGCTGTATAATTATAGCAAACGAATGTACTTTTATGGTAACACATATCGTCTGCACTAAGATCCAAATAAAACAAGTCTTAATTAATGATTTTCTGTTTATGGCTTCTTGAATGATTTACTCCATAGAGCTCTTACTGGAGAATGAACATTTACAAGAAGAAACAAAACAGAGAAAAGTAAATTTTCCATTAATAAATTCATTCAAGATTTTAGTCCAGCATTGACTCCCTGGTTCATTGGAGTAAAATATGCAGGTACATTTTCTACCAACAGTTGTTTAAATTTTGAATATTTGCAAATGTTGAACATTTTAGTTTAAAATACTTGCGCTTTTCTTAACTTTATTACTTTGAATTTATATCTGGCACAGGGTAGACAGACTTGTGTATACATTGTGAGACCTTATTGAAAAAATGTTGCCTTTAAGACTAAAATTATAGTTGAATGGTCAAGTGTTGTAGGTACATCAGCAGTAATTCCTAATTTACTTGATGTTGCCAACAATAACTCAGAAATCATTTAATTTTTTGGAGATTTCAACCTTTTCATACTTCAAACTTTTTTGCATGTTTATGTTACAAAATATTTGTTTCCTATTGGAAAAAATGTATTAAAAGTGAATTGTTCATTTGATAGATATAACATAAATTTTGTAGGTTGTTTCTCTTTAACTGATTGCTTTTCTTGCTGACATGTGCTATTTAGTCGGAACATCATACACGTACTGTGAAATGTTTTGGTAATTAAATAAAGGGAACAGTTTAACTATTTTCACTACAAAAAATACTTTATTCCTAAACATGGAAGAATTCAGTAACATTGATTACAATGTTATTTAAATTGTTGCATTCATATTTTGTATTTGCTAAGTCTAAGTTTTAGATAGATTCTGTTGCTTTGTTTATGTGTGTGAATGTAGAAATTAAGGTATAAATATACATGCATATTTATTTGTAGTAGTATAATTTTGAGATCATGTGTTTGCATGTGTTATTTTCATGCAAGTATTTTTTCATTTATAACATTTAACATTTCGGATTTGCAACTTAATATGTCGGCTTTTATTATGCTTTTTTTCCGTCTTTTCTTTATCGCTGGCATCAAATATTGCAAAGGGAAAAAAAGCAGTCACTGTCTGACTGGCATCATCTTTCTAGTTGCAGTTGGACTTGTCTCATAAATGAGCATATGCAGCATACACTAAAGCAAGATAGTGGATAAGATCCATTGCTGCATGCAGAAAAGATGGACAGAATGCCTCTAACACAGTAAATAACAGAATTTATTAAATCTGATATGATCATTCAAAGAAATTTTTATTAGAAAGCTTCTTCGTTTGACATATTTACAAAAAATATTAATGAAATTTGTTGGTTAATAAGAACAGTTACATGTGTTGTATAACCTTGTTGAGTTAAATCGACCCTTTTTCTTATCTTCCAATAAATAAAGTACAATTTAGTTATCGAATTGTTCCTCTGTTGTGGTACATATTTGTGACAGGTTAAGAAGATGCAGTTACATTGTCCATTAAGTATGTTAGTCCCAGGTAGAAAAACAGCAATGAATAAGGAATCTAATATCTGACAGTTTCTTTCTATCTGACAAAACACATTTTATTTTGATTTCATTAATTGCAACAAAAATGTCCATAACTTTTTATCTTGATGTTATTCTTGTGATATTAGCTTATAATTTGGGGGATGTGCAATACAGTCATGATGTACTGTACAGTTGTCGGTAATAAACATAATAATAAATAATAAAACTGGCATTATTCTTTTTTCTTCTTTTTTTTTAATGCAGACAAACTACTAAGTAGACCAGATCAAATTGATGATACATTTAAACATATATACAAAGTATCACATTAACAGAAATAGATTTTGGTTAAGTAGCAATGTGTGTATTCAAAAAAATCACCCTTACATATTCCCACAAAATTGTACAATTTGGGGTGGGGTGAAAACTTTCTTTTTCAAGAGACCTAACTCGAATTTTAATAATAAGATCAAATGATTGTCATTTATACTTAGTGCTTATCAATTGTTTGACAGCTTCTATTAGGTATTTTTTCAATTCTAAATGCTTTTAGATTTTAATTAAATATTTTTTTTTACAAACTTTTCATTCATTTTTAGTCAAGTTTCTTGTAAGAGATAAGAGGAAGAAAAGATTTAAACATTTAAAATTCAGATTGCATGTTTTTAAGAATTATATTGATAAATGTTTATGGTCAAAAGAGAAACATATCACAATATTACAATGTATGTTCATCCCAGTTCCGTCCAAAATATCATTGTTTACCGTACTTTGATTAACTAAATGTGGAAATGATATCTATACAAATTTTCACCTTAAGTTTTTAACATGAAGTTTAAAGGTTTACAAGTCTATTGAACATCAAATTGCCATGAAATAACCCTAATTGAATATATACATTTTTAATCTAAACATGCGAATTTTGTGATATGCAAAAATCTTGTGCATTTAGAGTTATGGGAGTGTACTTAAAAAAATTATGACTTGGTCATGTTACTTTATTCTCCATGAAAATGTTGTATAACTGAACAGTTGTATCAATGGGTACAAATAGCATGGGCTATTTATTGTCTTGCCTGCCTGCTTCAGCAGAGGTGAAATATAGGTATAGGTATCAGATTTTTGTTTGAGTGATGGCATCATCATCATCAACAATATTGTTTTACAAGTCACAAACATGGAAGAGATGGCTCTTCTTGGTCAGTAGAATCAGGAAGCTGCATATTTTTCATGTCCATGCACGCCTATTCTTCCTTGGACCCTCAAGCAGGGTTATGGTCATTTAAAATGGTTGTCAATTTTTCGTTAATTTTTTTTCTTCAATCTTATTCTGTATGTACATGAGAGCATAAACCGTGATGAAGACAGCTATTTTAGATGTATGGACTATGCAGTCTGAAATAAAGAATTCTTATCTTATCTTATCTTATCATGCTTGGAAAGTAGAATCAGGAAGCTCTTCCCTTTAATATTCTTGCACCCCAATTTCTTCTGACCCTCAAGCTAGGCCAAAATTGTTTGAAAATCTTGGTTAAGTTTTCAGTGAAAGCTTTTCTACATGGACAAAAGTGCCATAACTTTAGAGGGATATCCGAGTTGTGGAATAAAGAAGCTCTAAATTCTTTTACATCCCAGTCCTTCATTTAATCCACAAGGAAGATAAAGTTTATTGCATTTTCTTTGATTAGTTTTTGATTGAAGAATAATGTTTGGAAGGATTCGGTCAATATGCCTGAACTCTCGGCAAAATAGCTGTCACACTCTGAAGTATCCGAAAACAATGACTATTACATTCATAAACCTTCTGCCCTCTGTCAGCCCTTAAAAACGGCTAAGGTCATTTAAAAACGAAACTATTATCTTAGGTAGAGAAGAAGGCAAAACGTATAATTTCTATACAATCAGAAAAGCTATGCATAATATTCCAAGATGCTTCCATCCCTCTTTTAAATTAAAAATGAATCACCTGGTCTTACAATATTGGCGAAAATTATGCATTTTAAGAACAAGGCATACTTTGGAATGTATTTTAGGAAATGTATCTCAAATGTGGAGCTTTAAAAAAAAAAATCTGTGAAAGAATAAAGATTAGGACACGGAGTATGTACATTATTAATTCAGCAGTATTTTAACATTGGTCAAGGTATGTTTGATCTTATTCTCGACCATGCCTCCTTGGTGGCACGCACAGACCGCAACATTCTTGACCACGCCCCGAGATATGCCTGTGGACAGCTGCTTGGGCAAGGACCGGACCTACAAAACCCCGAGAAAATTAGAAACAATTAAAAAAAAACAAATAATGGACTGACCATATATATATATATATATATATATATATATATATATATATATATATATATATATATATATATATATATACATACATACATACATACACGTACTTTTTAGTATTTTTTATTACCTGTGAAAATGTGACGTTTGAAACTCAATAGGCACTCATCTTCACATTGGGTTCCGACCAGTACCTCAAATCGTCGTTATTATTTACTCATTCTTGTGACACTTTGTGTTGATTAAAACCACATTATTAATCGATGTGCATGGAATTTTCATTGGAAAAAAAACTCCAAAAAATCAACAAACGACAGGCATGGAAACTTGGAGTGGACTGATCATAATACATCCTCTAAAGTGTTTACATAAAACTAATAGTAATAATGTGTAGTAGTAGTAGTAGTAGTAGTGATGGAATGTGCAGTAAAGCTCGCGCTTTTAAGACAATCGACAGTGTAGGATGAGATAAACTGGTTCTACTTTGCAGTGATTTGTATTACCGCGATATACCTCTACTGGTGTGCTGTATGCCACTAATAAAAAGGACCCCATCACTAAAGTATTGCACAAATCTTCATTGAAAAGTAATTGATGAAATAAATTAAATTAAATAATTTAGTCTAAACTATTGAAATTTAAAATATAGTTCACAGTGACCTAGCTTCTGAGCAGCTGTTTGGTCTCTACAAAGAAGCAACCTTTTGCCAAATTTCTACCATTCTAAGTGCCTTGATGAAGAAGCAAAGAATATAACTAAAAGCATGACAATAAATCAGCCACAAACACTTCTAAAAAAGCTAGTTCGCATACTGGTCTCCAAGAGCAGAAACAAACCCTAAAGAAAAACCATTGTCTCAGATTTGCTTTGCTGACCACTGCTTGTTGGGAAAGGGAGGGGGGCTTGGGTTGCATGTTTGTTGTTCTTTCTTTGTTCGTTTCTCTTTTTATGATGGTACTACTAATACGGTCTAGATTGTGTCTGCTTTTGCATTTTGTAAAAAGCGACTGACTTTTATCGAAAAAGAAAATAGCTCCAGTTTAAATCTTGCAAGAGAAATTGTATGCAGCTTGAATCAGGAGAGAGAGAGAGAGAGAGAGAGAGAGAGAGAGAGAGAGAGAGAGAGAGAGAGAGAGAGAGAGAGAGAGAGAGAGAGAGAGAGAGAGCGTTACCTGCATTGCTGCTGGCAGAGATTAATTAGTTTCTGGTACAGCGCATTTACATTCCCGTTATTCCCATTGGTGGTGTCTTCAATGGTGACCTTATCTAGGTTAATAGCGTGTCCCACACTGTGAATATATCCAACCGAATTGGCAACGGGTTGGCTGTTTCCTTGAAAGGTTGTCATATAAGTCGCAATTTTATCATAGATGTCTTGGATCATTTTAGCCAAATTTCCAGCAAAGATGCTACTATTTTGAGTTTGAGATCGCATACTTGAGACACCAACAGAGGGGTTGAGTAGTGTTTCCGAGTTTACATTGCCTCTAGAGGAAGTGTTTTTCGTCTCTCCAAACAGAGATAGATTTTTCAAAAGCTCCTGAATATCAAACGTTGAAGCGTTTCCATGGATATTTCGTTCAGAATTAATGTCCGTATTACTAGAGTTGCTTGAACCTGTACTACTGGTGCCAGCGTGACTTTCATTGCTTTGCCGTACGATGGAAGAACCGATTGGAACGTTGTTTTGGATCGTTAGTGACTGGAATGCATGATTGTTACTTGAATGAAGCAAGTTGCCATTGGATGTAAAGGACCCCAAACAGAGCAAAAGTAGTGTTCTTTTAAGGACACGCATCTTTCAATTTACCTGGAAAAATGTAAAGATGAGTTCAATATGTAACAGCTTGTACTGTTTCTATTCACCATTACTAGAATTGCATGTAGATTTCGTGTGAAGTATATTTACACATACGTGCAATAAAATTTCACTCCTTTTTTTTTTTTTAAGGAAAACTACCTTTTGCGCCTGAAAATTATATATTTCCAATTATTACAGTCACCGAATTTTGAGATGCACGGTTTGAGCAACTGAAAGACACATGCTTGTAAATTTTCATAGAAATCAGGCTGGGTATACTACAATGAAACACCTTGTTCAGTAATCATGCACACACAATTTTTTACGTACGAATATAGAATTAATTACTTTTTCTTGATGTAACTATAAGTTTGACGAATGGTACACCTTATAGTGATCAGCGCAAAGCGGAGACGAACATACATTTAATTTTGTTGAAAGATTCACTTAATATTATATTAGAAAATAAAATGTCTGCAACTTTTTTTTGTATGACTTTAGCAATTCTGAAATTCAAATTTGTTTCAATAAAGAGAAACTGCTATTTCAACTGTAATGACACAATAAAGTACGTTATGATGTCATTATGGTACAGTGTGAATTTTTATCAATCGGATTACATTATGCCAGCCAATTAATATCTCGTCTCTCGAAAATTGTGTAATAATCGAAGTTATGTCTTAGCTGCATTGGGTCAAAGGTGTTTTTTTACTTATAAAGCTAATTTTTATTTAATCCGAGATTTTTGACACAATATTAAAATTTTGTCATTTGTTTTTCAGCATCATTTTACTCTGTTTCATTAAAATGATTCTAAGTTAACATCTGCGTGTTATTTTATCTTCAACCCACTAAAATTGTGGATAATGCCAAATATGTATATTTTTTTAACCTGTTTACCAAACTCTTTGACCATTATTGAAAAGACGCTCATTGGGGAATCCATGATAGGTTTTACGTCACGTGTATCATACTACAAGTTTGCAAAACAAGAAGTTCCAAATGATTTTGTTCACCAATAATGTGTGCAAAGTGTGAAAAATGTAAAACAGCATGTTTACGCAGCACAATAAGATTCATTAAAATAACTCCAGTGTATAGTCCCCGATAATCATAAAGATTCAGTACCCTGATACAAAAAATACCAATGTCCGTTGAACCAAAAAACAAAATCTTCAAAGTTATTGCAAGAAGTATTTTGGTATATTCAGAAGTCCACTCTTTCGGTTAATTTGTGTCTAACGGATCATTCTATCATTAATTTATGAAAAACAGCTATAAAATGCACTTAAATCAAATCCTGATAAGAAAGTCAACAGTCCTAAGACGATGTGTTTTGATATCGTTTAAATATCTACCACAATTTGTATGCAAGCGATGCTTCTTTGCAAATAGCTTACCTTCAAAAATGACTTTCTTCCAATTTTCGCAGATCACACCCAGCAATAACGGTATGAACCTTCGCAATACAACTCCAAGTTCACGTGTACGAAAGACAGCAAAGACGTGATCTAATATTGATAACTACCCAAGTCTGTAAAGGTATGGTATCAGTAAAACCGGGCCATCGTTCTTTGGCGACCATTTGCCTACAGCGTCGCCGCCGTATTCTTCGCATAATGACAACCACTTTTAACTAATCAACTATGAATTTGCAATAGATAACGTTTACCACCACCACGTTATATTGAAACATAAACACTCTGAACGATACTTATACCTGTTTTGGTTTCGAGTGATTTTTTTAAAAATTATGTTATTAGAACAGGTGGGTGGAGGGTGGGGGTGGCGGTAAGCCAAGCAAATTGTTCAGTTCCATTAGAACACTTACTGACAATCAGACATTTTCGAGTCCAAGTGAATTCCAATGAATATATTTTCTAACTAAATTTCCGATTAGATTGTTGACACTACAAATAAAATAAATTACAGTGTATCCCTGATCAGTACAATTTTAACATAATTAGTTTTAATATTTTATTTATTGATATAGATTCTGAATATTTCATTCTTCCAAGTTAAGTGTGAAAGGCGCTTATGTTGATGTATATGGTACCAGATATCTGGGTTTTGCCGGTACTTTTTTACCACGTGTTGACGCTTTTTCCAGGTCAAAGATCACATCAGTGTCAAAAGTATTATGGAAACCGAAATATTAGTAAAACTTGTTAACCAGGACATATTTAGCGTCAAGGGTTATGCTTATACAATGACGAAACAAACTACTAAACGGGCCTATGTTTGGGGCCATCAAATTTAGCCGACTAAAAATGTAAGGTCAATCTTCGAGATCTTACGTAAAATAGTTAAGTTCTAACATCACTGTAAAATGCTGCCTACCTTCTTACGGTCGGGTGTCAGCTTGTGGTCCAAATGGTAAACTTGTGACAATTTGTCAACTAGTAACCTTGCATTATTCGTGTAAAAATGATGCAATTTGCTTAAAAAATATGTCACCGTTAACTTTTGTTTAGCACAAGGATATTATACCGCTTTTAGTTCTCTCTCTCTCTCTCTCTCTCTCTCTCTCTCTCTCTCTCTCTCTCTCTCTCTCTCTCTCTCTCTCTCTCTCTCTCTCTCTCTCTCTCTCTCTCTCTATATATATATATATATATATATATATATATATATATATATATATATATATACAGTAAAGCCTGTCTTGAAACACCACTTCTTTGTCAGACAACCTGTTGTGAGAGACCGTATTCTTAATGTACAAACTTTTTTTATGTTTTTATAGCACTGTTACCTGTTGTGAGAAACCACCTGTCTTGAGACACCATAATTTTCTAGCAGGAAGGGTGGTCTTTCAAGACAGGTTCTACTCTCTCTGTGTGTGTGTGTGTGTGTGTATATATATATATATATATATATATATATATATATATATATATATATATATATATATATATATATATATATATATATATATATATATATATATATATATATATATATATATATATATATATAGTAAACCACTCATTCAATGTAATGTGTGTGTTAGCATGTCGTATAGATACGAGAATGTTATCAAGGAAAGAGGAAAAATGGAACACTATTATACTAGTGTATTATTTCATCACTTTAAAAATACTAAACCACTTGCTAAACTACCTTAATCATCATTTTCAATCAGGATACGAAAGTACCACACCAACTATATTACTATAAGTGCTAGACATGTCAACATTAGGAGTATTAATTAAAAAATTAAAAAACACTATACCAGCCAGAATGTGAATACAGATAGTGAATCGAAGGAATGAAAATGGAGTAAACTTGTAATCAGATGTTGCAGAAATAAAATTTCATAATGTTTATTAATAGTTAATAGAAAGGCTACTTGGTATAGTGTTAGTCATCTAGGCCACGTGTGTTGCTGATTTCTATATGGTTTCTGTAAATTGCTATCGCAAATGAAAATCCTGAAAATAAACCCTATTTTGCAGAGATTTTTTTAGTAACTGAGATTTTTGTATTTCTCCTTATGAAATGGTAATTCTGGATCACTTTATTTCCCACAGGAACAAAACACCGTTCTTACAAATGCTATGAGAATCAGTTATGATATTCGTCTAAATTGTTTTGCACCCGTTGATTCAACTTAATAATCCTCAAAGGAATAGCTTCTGGAATTTGTTTGGACGCACACATTATGGACAACAAGAGTTGGTTGCCTGACTTGGTCATATATAAAGGACCCACACAGACTACCATTATTCTTCTGAATGATTCGTCACATGCGAGAATTGGTTCAGATGAGCCTGAGATATCTTGTGATTGGGTTTTCCTACCATCTGACATGTGTGACAAGATCTACAGTATTTAGAAACATAATTTTTAATTTTCGGCATATAAAAAAAATTCATGATTTTATGGTAAGTCCTACTGACTCCAAAATGACCAGCCAAGTGAGTTTGTTTCATGGGCTAAACTAAGAATTTCGTGTCTATATGACTTACTAGCCACAATTTGATAGCTAATTGACCCTTGCCACTAGCATGTACCTCAGGTGGTCTCCGTTTTCTCATAAGGACCCCATTTTATTTACTACTGACAGTCTCGTTTATGTCTACCTTTAGTTTTGCTAATAACATTTCTGAAACAATCATGGAATTCCAGAATCGTTTACCTTTTCTATAACAAGTGATTATCTTTTGTCATCTTGATTAGAATAAAGAGAATGAGCTGTAAAAAAGAGGATCACAGTGATCAGTCCATCTTGGCTGATCAATAACAGAATCAAAAGTGACCTCATCAAAAACCTGACCAATAAACGTAATAGCTAAAAACAATTATATACCTGATCAACATCATTCTCGAGAGCTTTCTTTGCCATAACTCTAGTAACTGCACACGCTGTGTATAAATCAGGGATGTTATTTTCAACATGATCAACATTCTGATGAAAACAAATTTTCAGTTACAAGTGGGTTAACTACAACTTTATCTCCAACCAGGTCATTGTCTAGCAATTAAAGAATACCCTCAATTAGCAATAAACTCATGGTCCATTCTATCATGGGTCCTGAAGCTGTCTGGTGCCAAATGGAAATACTTGAGAGGAATTTAACAAAGTCGAAGACTTCTCAGGTAAAGGCAAAGTACCCAATAATTAAAGACTATGGGAAGCTCACGTGTGACTTAACATTTTAATAGGGATATGACTGGCAGAATCACCAACAAGTGATATAGAGTCTTTCGACATAAATAATTCAAAATTATCCATAAAAATCAGACATTTGTTGGTCCGACAAACATACTGTTTCCAAAACCTGACCGTGACATTGACCTCTTACAAATCAGGTTATTTGTAATAGCTCTATCATTCTTCTTATGTTTATTGTACTGTTTTAGAAATAACGTGAGCTATTTTCTTGCAATATGTGTACGTAGGATGAGATAAGGATTTCTAATCAGTCTTATCAGAAGTTCAAAGTTGAGTCATATTGAGGTTTGAAAGAACAGGTATGAAACTGAGATGGGCTTTAACGTTCATAACATAAACTTGCTGAGATATACACTTATAAACAAATGAAATTTTGTGAGTTAACGAATTTTTATCAGTTGTACCAGCAGTGTCTTTCAAAGGTTCTACCTTTTGTTCATCATGGTAGGTCTTGCACGATATTGAATAAAACTACTACAAGTAGGAGTTTATGAATGGAATAAAGAAGTAATCTGAGCTAATATATAGAACAAATACGTCGAGCCCCCGTTACAAGTAAAGACAAAATTGAATAAAATTTCAAACAATAAAATGACATTACAAGATTAACCGAATCTGTTTAAGATATAATCCAAAGTCGTTATTTACGAGACCGAGTATATCGAATAACTCTGCCTTGCATCAATGCATAACCTGTTGACTGATTGCGTCCCATAGGTCCTCTTGGACTGTACTTCGGTTCCGTTGTTTCAGTACGTGTTCCGTTCCATTTTTTTTCGTTCCAGCAATTATATGTGTTTTTCCCGTTGTTCTTAACTTCCTTTTCCTTCACACACTGTTTGGATTGTAACGTCTTTCCAGACTATACCTCACCGTATAAAAATACAAACAAGCAACCTAAATCTTCAGTCACATTATACGGGAATACATCATTAGACTAACCCCACGAAGTCGAAAATTAAGTCTATCGACTTCAAACAGTCTATACGGCAAGTTCTCAGACTAATGATCTGCGAATGGCCATTTACGCCTCATATGGCATTAGCCCTTCACTCGGTCTCGTTACACGTAAATGAATGAAATTCCTCATTATACTTCGAGGCTACCATTATACATAATAAATTTGTTCAGATCGTTCCAACTACTTCCGTAACATCAATCATCAAGTCATCCATGACTATAAATACAATATTATCAACTAAATGGACTCAACATAGTCATGTCGGATACATAATTCCGTTTATAGAATAAGTATGAATTCAATATACTCAATTCCTACAATAATCAAGGCTATAACTTAGCAAAGCGCCAACGCATGTGCAAAAGGAAATATCGTTGCGCGGGCTCAGACAAATAAAATAGGCACACGTATACCATATCAAGAAAATAAATTAAAATACGACTCAACAAATAAATTCCTGCAAATACATGATTATACAAGCAATTAAATCATAGCATAAAAGAAGTATATGAGATTTATGCAATTACCTCGTTTTTCCTGCTTTTGGTGTTTGTCGAATCCTTCAGACAAACGTCTCTCCCTTTGATAGAATTTTGAATGACGAGAAATTTATTCATTAAAATCCCCAGAGTCTACCGGTATTTATTCTTTCTCTCTCGCAGAGAAATGCAGACTAAAGTTTCAAAATTCCTCCAGTACATTTAAACTTAAGGATATCGTTTTAAACTACGCCGCCCTCCCCCTTTTTTTTTTTACAGCGTGACCAATCAGATTTACAATAATTGCCTCCTTTCTGGTTCTAAACACTGGGTTATTTCAATCAACAAATGGCTACGATTGTGCTGTCTCCTGAATCATTTCTACGCAGAACAAAACTTGGACCCCGTTCGGTAAGTTTGAACAAACTAAGCCCTTCATTAAAAACTAATAACTTCTGGCCTTGCCTGAACTAATCTGTACTTTATGGCTTGAACAAGATGGCCATTTCCCTATAAATCTTGTTAATGGTACATGTATGCAACTAAATGTGTTCTACCATAATTAATTCTAACAAAGATCGACCTAACAATTTGGAAGTTTACAATCAGCTTCATTAGTTTTCCTTTGAAGTTCCTAAATTCATTTATTATACTTTAATTTTCATCATTTGCCTTATTCGGATTACAGAACTGAAGAGAAAGTTAACCAATGAACTCGTCGATTCTCTCGTTGCTCATTTATCTATTAATATAAAAGATTATCTGTGACATTTTAAAATATTTTTTTTTTCTGGATCTATCCTTTGTCATACTTTTGGACACTGATTATCGGCTACAGGTTTTTAAAGTCATCATTACGTCAGTATTTACATTAATGTTCCTTCCAATGATAAATTGATCCCATGACGTTTTTTGTAAGATTAACCTACCGTACTTCTTATTTTGATCGACATGTTACTTGGCTTGAGAACATTGAATTACATTATTTCTTTTTTTCATCACCATGTTATTTGATGTGAAAATATTCCACTACCATACTTCTTTTCATTATCATATTACTTGGTGTGACAAATATTATATCAGCACCGACTGCATAATTCTTGAATCTCCTTGAATCAGTCTTGAATCTCAAATATATTTTTCAAATTTCAGTGTTAACTCTAATCTGCGTCTTGTCCATCTTTTATCAATCAAATTATCTTCAATGTTTCTAATTGATAACCTTTACACTCATACTTGTCTCATCTTCAGTCATTTGCAAGATGTCCAATTCATACCTTTACACACATACTTACCTCATCGTCAGTCATTTGCAAGATGTCCAATTCATACCTTTACACACATACTTACCTCATCGTCAGTCATTTGCAAGTTGTGTTATTCGTATCTTTACTCTCATTCTGGCGCTTGAATTTAATACTATCCTCGGCAATGTTTTAGCGGGGTAATACGTAATTGAATTTCCACGCATTTGCCTACAGAAAATCCTGACCCGCCGTTGGTGAATGTTTTTAAAAAAGTATCTGGAATTATTGCAAACGCTTTGTCATTGTCCTCCTTAATGGACTCTGTGTCTTTGCGATTTAAGATTACACGACAATAACTTTGAATCCACGGGTTTGTGATTATAAATGCATCAGGAATGTTACCGTTAAGCGACATAGTTAAATTCACATGGAAACAATCTACTACTTAACCATGGAGGTGCCCGCACGATAAAGACGATAGGATTCCTGCACGGATCGTTGAAAGAAGTTTCACCAGTCTTCATCTGGCTTGTGCTCCGTGGGGATAATTGCTTAACATCTTGCAAATGACTACAACGTTTATAAAACTCACTCAGTTGTAATTGTCGTTCTCAGTACCAATGATACGTACGAGACGACATGGCTCTTGTTCATCATCATCTACCTGTGTTATTTGCGTCCGCCTGGCATGCGTATAAATCGCGTGTTATGTATATTCAATTTGTATTTGTTTGTTAGCGTTTTTTTTTTAATAAAAAAAATTAGATGGCGTGGCTAATGAAACATTGCATCTAGTGGCTGACCTTGCCCAAAATCAGTGACAGTTTTGGTAAGCAACATTTTTTCTTTTTCTCAGAGTGAGGACCATTATCATAAGCTGAGTCAATGCCATGGCTAGACTACGTGATGATTTTCATTTGTCTTTTTGTGATTTTTGTGAGGGGCTTTCTAATAATAAGCAAGATCTTTCAAGAACAATGTACTTCTGACCCTTATGCGGATTCTCTTTTCACGTCTTAGCTTAAAATAAAAGTCTTGTTTATTTAAGTTTAGTCATTTGTGATATAAGATCTAGGAGAATAAATTATACTATTGTTGCGTCAAGTTCTTATGAAGAATAATATTCTTGTACAGATACATTCACTGGAATTTATAGTGAATTCAAACCTGGAATTATATTACTGTGGTTCAACAAAAGACTGTCGATACAACACCAAGATACAGACGTCCACATGCACAGCAACGCCTTCAGCGTTGGATTTAATGTGGATTTCCACTAAAGTTTATTCATAACTTTTATTATTAGGACTTGGATTTTTAATTCTAGGATTATTTTCAGCTTTAAATTCGCAATACCGTAAGTTCTTTTCTTAATATTTTCAATTTGTAGTCAAGGGAAATAAATTATTTATTGAATATTACAAAGCTTGTTGCTTCTCACTCTTTTCTGTTACGTATTTTACGAGCATTGACTCGTAACACTTGATATAATAGTTGTTTCATTGTCATCCATGGTACTTCATAGTCATCCATGGTACCCATGGAGAAAGTATTAACATTACACGTATATCAATATTCTTCAAACCCTATTCCACGCTCTCGCACGAGTCGCTTCAGCCGGTTGACGATCGGCATGCTGGTAAATAAGGGGAAACTCATTGTCTAATTGTGACATTCTGTACTATTGGTTTTACTTTACCGTGCTAAAAAAAAGCTGCAATTGTCACAAACTTAGTTGGTTTTCATTTATTTTTGTATTGTTTACAAGGGTGTTTACGTAGCTGGGTGCTTATACAATCGTGGGATAGCTGAACATATTGTAATTTTCTGTATTTGTAACCGCATGTTCAGCCGCAGAGATCATAAATTCCGAGGCACGCATCCATGTAGCGACACACACACACACATACACACACACACACTTATCTAACTGAATAAGAGCACGGTACCATGTAGATACCAAATTACTACTCAAAGAAGTGTGCATGCCTCGTAATTATAATTGATATCGACTTTACGTCGTCAAATTCACTTTCATTTTCATAAGCTTAGACGTTTCCTCAGTATTAAAGAAAAGTATGATCTTCCTCACGTGCGATTCGAACCCGCAATGTCCCTATTAGAAGATAACAAGGTAAGCAATCAACCCACAGAGAACACTAAACCTGTTTGTGAAAGAACTCATACTTGAATAAAAAAAAGCCGATGAAAAAGACATGCGCGAACACTATCTTTATATTAAGTCAATGTGAAACCTATGCCGTTTTGAATTACTTTTCCACAGTTTATTATACAAATACCCACACACTGTCTAGTGTAATGGTGTGTAAAGATAGTCTAGAAATAATAATTAAAGAGTCTCTCAAATATTAATAGTACTTCCACCAGAAATAATTTGATTAAAGTTACATTGACATTTATAAGTTTGGCTGACTCTTGTATAAATATAAATTTGATTAAAATCAGATCTCCAATGTCCTGGTGAAGATCTGTCAGCGACTGCTTCGAATTCATATTCTGTTGACCGTTGAGTCAGCCAATGGAAATGCAGCTTTCAGAAATTTGAAAGTGAATCCAATCAATAGGCACCCACATGCTCCTCAGTTATACTGCTCAGTCTCCCCAAAACGAAGATATAAGACTTCATTTGACTGGTTGATAAAATTAGCGATTATGGTAATAACGTATTCCACCGGGCCATAACCCCCATATAGTCGATGTCAGATCTTCACGTATGACATTGGAGATCTGATTTTAATAAGACTGGTATAAAGACAAGAAATATATAATTTCGCTTAGAAAGAACGAGCACGTTAGAATTTCAAAGATCATATGGTACCTGATCATGTAACTTCAGACAAGACCACTGATTCAAGCACATACAGTTTCCTAGACATGCGGTGCCTAATCTGTAAAGGAATGCATGGGATCAAATCGTTCAGAGGTCCGGCGACAGGAAATAGCTTCACTGTCAGTCAGACGTTATAGTTCGAAATAAATCTGCATTCTCTCTACTGATACGCAAAAACTGCAATGTGATGGCAAAACCGCTGATTTCAGCAAATCATTTTCGCTAGTCAAGTTTTCGATATGATAACCCTATCTACATAATATCCCTTAACTTTTGACCCTGTATTATTATTATTATTATTATTATTATTATTATTATTATTATTATTATTATTATTATTATTATTATTATTATTATTATTTCTTGTTCATTATCCTGGTACAACATTGTTATGACATGTTTAGCACAACTTTAGAAAGGTTTGATATCTCTAGTACATATTGTTGTACATGGTCTATGGTAGTATTTAATGTTGCCACTATTTCTCTCCTTTAAACATAGCCTAGAATAAGTCAAAACAAGTTTGGTTCTCTGTACGATAAACTCGTAATTACATGTGTCACATCCAGTAGCGTCACGATGTGGGTTGGGGTGCAGGGCTGCGGACTGCATCGGTTGACACTATCAGAAGGAGTGACACCAAAATGACTGTCTATAAAATGTTGGAATTTTTCTGCAGGAACTAGGCCCATGGGGGTGATACCATGTGTTATCACACTGGGTGACACAAACTTTAGTGGACGCCGCTGGTCACGCCATTTTTTAATCTTGTTTTAATATTATGTAAATCTGTAAACACCGTTTCATATACATGTAGCTTGCTCATGTTAAGACTATTTTGTATTATTTCTTTTTATTATTATTTAACTCTTGTTTCTGTATTGCCTCTTGCCATAAAAATGTAATAGTTCAGGTTTTCTAGTGTTTGTATTGTTAATAATGGTGAATTAAAACCAGTTCATATTAACTTGTATCTCAAAGATGGTGCAAATCTGACTATACAGTTACATATACCTAAGAAGGAAAATGTTCAAGCAAGTGGTCTAAAAGCAAAGAGGTTGAGGTAAAGAGGCAAAGAGGTAAAGCAATTTAGTGAAGGTAAAAGGCTGGATTGTATGACATTCTAAAAAAAAAAAAAAACATGTCGTTCTTATACCGAATATTTGTGTCAGAGACAATGCAATACAGTGATGCATGGATTATGATGATCAAAAATAATTCCGACGCACACTATAAAAATACTGTTTAAATAACAAAACAAAGCAAACACTGATGTTAAAATATATCCGATTCAGAAAGGAGGACGAGACCGCCACTGCACGACTACTACTACTACTACTACTACTACTACTACTACTACTACTACTACTACTACTACTACTACTACTACTACTACTACTACTACTACTACACGAATGAACAAAAGAAGTTCAAAATGTCCCTAGCATGGTTTGAAGTAGAACAGAGATTTGCTATGATAAAACAGAGAAAATAATTCTCAATAATAATAATAATAATAATAATAATAATAATAATAATAATAATAATAATGAGAAGAAGAAGAAGAAGAAGAAGAAGAAGAAGAAGAAGAAGAAGAAGAAGAAGAAGAAGAAGAAGAAGTCTGCATTGACAGTTCATAGTGATGTTTAGTTCAGGGCCATAGATATGGGCGCTCGTAACATGGGTCAAGGGAGGTCACGTGACCATCCTGGTCATCATAATATATTCCGACAAGTTTAATCATGCAAATGAAACTGAAAATATGTTACAAGATTCTGTTCAAAACGCTTAATAAATATTATCTTTAGTTTCAGACTGCTTCTTATACTAACTTTCCCGTGCGTGACTGATTGATTTCCCCCCTCCTTCGAAAAATTGCTGCCCTCCCCCTTCTGCGAAAAATCCTGACCCCATCCCACAAAACATTCTACGTGCGCCCATAGCCGTGGTGAGATTGATCACTGGCCATGTAGCAAGAAACGCATAGGCCTCTTCTACTTCTTGAAATAAAATTTTTCTTTTATAAAATTAAAGTGTTGTTTAGCACGGGCCCCGGGTATATATCCCCAGTTCACTCACACCCCCAGTTGGCCCTGCTGGGGTATCATACCAAATACATGTAGTATCATGTCCTATCCAGTCACATTATCCTTACACCATGCCGACCATTTCTAAAACTGACTTCTTAATGCTGAGCTCCTAGCAAAGAGGAGGAAGAGGAAAAATTACATGTATTAATGTTAACTTTGTTCCATGTGCGACCCGACTTAAAAATAGACACAGGCACGCACTTGCTTTAAAAACTTCTCCGTATATTTCTCATTTCGTCTTTATACTGCCCGGTATAACACACACACACACACACACACACACACACACACACACACACACACACACACACACACACACACCACTTGGGTCCAGTGATATTTTTGGTGGAATCTATGGGTTGGAACACGTAACAGTTGTCGACCCTATTTTAAGCGTTTTCATTGCATACTTTAAACTATCGTTCCTTGTTGAAAACTTATTTAAGGAAACGCTCTGGTTGTTATTAGCTCATGTTTTTTTTTTTTGGTGATGGTGGTGGTCATCCAATAACCCACCACCACCACCACCATTAATAGCTTAACACTGTTCGTCCGGAGAGAATGGTTTTCAGATAGTCTGTCTGCTTCAGTTTTATTTCTGTAATAAGGTAGGTGTTTTCAGTCAGTGGCCGATCTAGATGGAATCAGTACACAATTAATAAAATCCGGTTCAGTGTAGTCCCAGTATATTTTTAGATCACTTTTTCCGGTCTAAATTTGGTTGTGATACTAGAGTCAGATTTTGGCATTCTTGGTAAGGATTTAAAGGCAATTGTTTATTCTTTAAAATGTGAGCTTTATGGTGTGGTTGTCTGTGTGTATTTCGGCGACAGTGCACATTGAGTAATAAGGTCATGGTTGATGATCCGGAAGTGAATTCTGTGTTCCGTTGCCTGGTGTTTTGTTTACAATTCAGCCTCTCAAAAAAAATGCAGGTCAACCCTTGACAAGAACTAAACCGTAAAGTCATCTTTGAAGGTATTTTAGATTAACATATGATTTGTATTGATTGTCACACAGTGGAAAGTTCAGTACTGAGAAACAAATGTAGAGAATATATAGTGAAATTAATTGTGTACTATGGCCAGATAGAGGATTGGACACCTCCGTTCCCACCAACTTTGGAAAGGCACACAAACATAAAATCATCGTTCATTTAAGGGGACTGCAATTAATTACATCAACAATTTTTGGGCAAATATTTTAGCCATCCCCTTGTCAACAGCTGTCAAACTTTCAGTGACACCTCCAACCCAGTAAAATAAAGTAAAAAATTGTTACCCTTCCCCCAACTAACAATATTTTTTTTTTTTTTACGGCTGTCTGCTATGCTAAAAATAAAATTATTGAAATTAAAACGTTTACAAATATGTTTCTTTATATACAGTCTACAATCTACATTGAATAAAAACAAAATATGATGATGCAAGACTGACTTCCTTGGCAAGAGCTCAACCGGTTTAGGATTAAACCACTGGAGTCCGCAGTTATATCAATGTTGTTGTTGGACTTAACGCCATTTTTCAGCACCTGATAGGCTATTCATGGCGGCCAGTATTAATGGTGGAGGAAAAAACCGGGAAATCACCGGAAAGAACCACCGACCCACGAGAAGCTATTGGCAAGCTTTCTCACATATCCACATTCGCCGAATCCTAGACTCGAACACACGCAGACAGAGGTGAGATGGCAGTAATCCGTAACGGACAGCGTTTTAGACTACTCGGTCACTCGTGACCCCAGTTATATCAATAAAGCACGACGAAATTTCTGACTACATGAAGGTGATTTAATGTAGTCAGAAATTTCGTCGTGCTTTATTGATAAAACTGCAGACTCCTATGATTAAACGGATGGGTTTATGACGGGCGAGTAAGTATGTGCCACACCAGCGCATTGACTAATTTCTTTTTTTTTTTATTTATTAAATTTATTGTAAAAAAAATAACATTTTGATGTGAATTTAGCTTGAGCTCCCACCCCCCATATGTCAACAACTATCAAACTTCTTCGAACCTCCTCCCACATTTTGTTGACATTATTAATGGACGACCCCTAAGGAGACAAAGCAGTCAGTGGAATCCGTATTTGATTTATCCGATTCATTGATGGAGAGACTGTGATATTTCATTTTTAATTTATATTTTATTGCGAAAATTCATATAATACATTGTACCTATTTATTTTGTTTTATTTTTTTAAAATGAAATTAATTAATTTATTAACTACTCTTGCAATGCTAATTCATGGGCCACAACCACTGTTGAAATTCATTTGGCGGTAAGAGTGCCATCTAGTGGGAAATTCTCTTATTGACGCGTCTGCGAATGGGCAGCGAACACGTCATAATTTCACAACGGAAGTGGGGGGATTCCGATAACTAGTTTGTCAGCGTATTCTTTAGCATCTACAGAACATATGTTACACTTTAATTTTTTTTTTTAAGCAAAGCTAATCGGTACTTAGCCTGAGATAGAGTGCTTTATGTTACAGCCTGATGTAGAGGTGGGGACAAAAGTTGATGCACACTTCGGAAAGAGCAACACATTGAACAATAATCAGACGGGTATGGCTGTCGCGGGAAGCAGCAAAAAACTGTTAGCATATGCATTTGGCATTTTCTTTTGCTACTTTTACTACGGGATACTACAAGAATCTATGTAAGATCATTTGTTTATTGCTGTTATTATTATTATTATATATATATATATATATATATATATATATATATATATATATATATATATATATATATATATATACATACATACATACATACATACATACATACATACATACATACATACATACATACATACATACATACATACATACTCACAGTATATTTAAAAAAAAATACTATGATGATGGCTAATTGGCATGCGTCTCTATCCATGAAATACGAATTTTACTAATAGCATTACTATTAAAATTATTGTAAATTTAATAATGTTTGGACTAAACGATCATAGGTTATCATTTTCATATATTTGTTTTTTAGAATTTGTAAAGTTGTTGGCTATCACTTGCATAAACGTCAGATTCAATGGCATTCAGTAATGGGTACAGGTTCTCTTATTGTACACAATAATTTACTTTTAAAGTACTACCACTGGAACATGTGTCAATGTTGAAACATTTACAAACAATATAGATGCTTAACAAATTTTCGTGAAGTACATTTTTTTTTTATTTCTTTTTCACTTGAAGAAATTAACATAATTTTTTGGTCCTCATAATTTTTTATCGTAACATGAAAATAGATGTATTTAGTTTGTCATTAAATTGGACATCAGGACATGTTAGAATCAATTGTGCATGTACTCTGGAAATTGTTTGCCATATCCACAGACACATCAATGCAGACTGCTCTTGTGGCTTGCATAGTTAGAGTGTCTGCCTCAGATATGGGAGGTTGCAGGTTAAAACCCAGACTGGGTCATACCAAAGACTTGTAAAAATGGTACTAACAGCTTCTTTGCTATAATTTAATATTAAGAGGTTAGGTCAGGACTGGTCGACCTGGTGTCAGGATAATGTGACATTGTCAAGTTTGTGGGACATGATGCTACATGTCTGGCATGATGTCTTAGTGCTAGACATCACTATAAACAGCCACATTGACATCGTAGTGAAATGTTTAAAAATATGTGAATAATAATAATATAATTACACTTCATTTCTAGACTTTCAGTGTTTGTCATGCAAAATATTATAAGGATCCAGATCTATGTTTTGAACAGTATTCTGTTCTCCACATGTTATAATTGCTGATTTCTGAAAATCTAAATCTTCATCCAGCCAGGTTATTCATTATGATACCTATTCCTCAGCATTATTCTATTCCCATTAATTGTAATATCTAGCATAATAATTCTCCCTTGACAATCACATCTTCCTTCAAGTCTTAAGAATACTGTTATCTCAGCACTGATTACCTATGCAGTGGCTAAATATACATTTATATTCCAATTCAGCAGCCCAGTATATTAATTGGTCCTTGTACTACAAGTTTCTTGCAAAAATACTATACACATATTCTTTTTGTTTTACCCAGCAGAAAATGACCTTTAGTTTAAAGACTGAACTTTGCAGGTTTCTAACATTCATGGATAAAATTTTAAATGAAATTATCAATGATAACAGCAGAAATTTTATGCATGTTCTTGTGCTGGATTATATAAAGAAAGTATCATCTCAATTTTATAATATTTATGGCATTAAAATTCACACAAGATACAAACATCTGTCATAAATCATCAATGGTGTTTTGCAGTACATATTGTAGATTTGACAGTTAAATATTGATACAGTAGACAAGAGACAGGTGACTCAAATCCATCTGAGATATTTCTTATGCACCTCCGACAGACCTTTTCAGAGCTAAATCAATTCAGTGCACCAATAGGCACAAAAAATATGAGTGTAAATTACAAGTGAATGAATGAATGAATGAATAAATGAATGAAAGAAAGAAGAAACAAGGAGGAAAAAGCAAGTATGAATGAGAGTGTATTTAGATGTGGTTACCGAGAGAATGAATAACCTAGGATGTGGAAATTTGAGTTTTGATGAGTAGTGTTGAAAAAAGTAAAAGTGTATATGAATGAAAGATGATTTATGAATAGGTGAATTAATTAAAAAAAGATGTGATGCAATGTATACCATTATATAATGTTCTTCAGAATCAAGGTCTATGATGGTTATTCTGATTCCTCCTAACAAACTGCATGGACCCAGCTCTGTTGGCATATTAAGTGATGACAGATCTAGGTCTTCTATGGAGTTTGCAGTTGGGCTTGACTTGCAAGAAGGTGCATATGGTACTTGTAACTTTAATTAGTAGGGTGTATTAATAGGCACTTGTACCCATAATAAATAAGTGAAATTCTGTAAGTTATATAGAGTTAGTGTTGCTGAAACAACATGAACATTGTTAAGTTTTGTGTTCAGATATTTTAAAGTAATGTATGCATCATTGCACTATTCATGCAAAACTTTCTTGAAATATTACTGTAAGAAGCTTTTACAAATGTTTTTTTTTTAAAGTGATCCTTTTTTGGTTGATATGAAAAGTTTGTCATTGGTTTTGTTTAGTCTTGTTGTGAAAAGTCTTTTTTAAATCTACGATTTTTTATTCCATTAAGAACCATACTTTATACTTAAATAATGTTGTAAAGGTATTATAGAAGATCTTTTCTTTTTATATAATTGAGCAAGTGGAATTTTTAAGCCCTTTGCAGGGCACCATATTCCCGAAATATTCATTTCTTGAGTAGTAGGTTCTTCATCAGATTTACTTTACATGACCTTGAACTTTTGCATGTCAAATAATCCCTTTAATTCAACATATTTGCTTATTTCATTTAATTGACAATGCTAATCAAAATCATTATTTAAATTTATTCAACTGCCATGTAGCTCCCATTTTATGTCTAGAGATTCCTTTGATATGGTCACAGCTGATCATTGATTTAATGCTTGATGTGTTGGCAGTCACCCTCAGTGGCCTGATGGATTGAATATTAACTTTACATTCTTGAGTTGACAGTGAGATGTTGGTGCATATTATTTTTGATTGTACAGTTTCGTTTAAGTTTCAAAGATTCAACATCAGCTATAGGATTCCAAGGATTTTGTGCTAATTTTGCTACTTTGTGCTAATTTTGCTACTTTGTGCTAATTTTGCATCTATTTTTAATTTGTCATTTCTGTAAAGTTTAATTTACCGGTATTTTTGTTCTTAGTTTCCATATAATTATAAAATAAAATTGTGTCAGGGTGATTATCGTACATTTGTATCTTTTGAATTCAGCAATATTTCTTTAATGAAAATATATTTTCAACTTGTGGATGTTTCATGTTATACGGATCCCTGATGGACAAGTTTTTTTTGTTGTTGTGTTAATGAGTTATTCTATTGTGTGATAATTTAAGACCAATAATTATTACATCTCAGCTAAACCATGGATGAACAGGAAATTAATGGTGTCATTGGTGAGATTGAAAACCAAACAATGCAACAGCAGAAATACTCATTGAAAAGCATGTCCAGAAATGTAGACAATAAGACTTTGACACTAAACATTCATAGAAAAGTGGAGAGTAAAGAAAATCTGTATGAAGACAGTTACAGGTTGCTGTTTACTTGTGCTCTGGGGATTTTAGTTTGTCATTTTTACTATGGAATCATTCAGGAAAGCATGTAAGCATTTATAATTTTATGAAATAGATTTTCTCTAGTGCTGATCAAGGGATTATCAATGTGGATTAGGGAAGTGCCACCTAAGGTCACAATTTCTAGATAATATTAGGGCATTCATTGCTGAGTTGCTTCCATCTAATTTTGATCCTGAAGGTGAGATTTCCAGATTCCATAACAATGGATTATTGTTTCTTATTTCTAGAAACAGGCATAGAGAAAACAGATGGCATATTGATATTAATATAAAATCAGAGAAAGGGTATTTTCTTAAAATTATTAAATGATTAGAAATCAATTGAAAGATTTCATTTACAACAAAAACATTTGTTATAAATGAAGATAATTAGGTTAGTGTTTAGAGGCTTTGTATGACATTGAGAAATGTACCTGATCATAATGTCATAAAACATAATGCTGTTGTCTTTAATGTTGATGAGTACCCTTATATGGAATATACTTTCTCACCTGGGCAGACATATCACACATATATAGGAATGTGAGATAGTTATCTTGTTTGCAGCAGTGATAGTGTATTTAACAATTAAAAAATTTGTGTATTCCATACTTTTAGCACTGTTTGTATCCAGTGCCTAGTTTTTCATGAAATCTTTGGTGTATTTAATTTTCCATGCTGAAATTTGTTCTAAGTTTAATAATATATGAGCTAGCAAAATAGTAAGCATAGAATTAAAGACTTACAAATGCATAAAATATCTCGTACAGAAATAAGTGCTGCTTTCTATTTATAGAAGGCAGGGACTTAAGCCATTAAATGGTATATATATTATTATTACTGAAAATCTTGGGTATAATATGCAGTTTTTTAAAACAAATTTTCTTTCTAAACATGGGGTATGTATTATACCTAGAAGTTTTATTGTAGGGCACCATATAGATTAATAAACCAAATACCAGTAGCTATATTTCAGTGATAAATAACGGTACTGTTCTTTCCACCAAAAGATCATCAAAATGATTTTTAAGAATGTTTTGTATGCTATAGCACTGACTTTGATCAATTATGCACCAATTAAATACCTACACACAAAACCAAGAAATCTGGTAGCATTTTATACATAGGTGTTAAGATTTTTGCATTACAGTAAAAAGAGGAAATTGGGGTACGTATTATATTATATTATTATTATTATTGTGTGCATAATATACCTGAGATTTTATGGTATTATTATCATTGTTGTTATTTGACATCATTATTATTATTATTATTATTATTATTATTATTATTATTATTATTATTATTATTACTACTACTACTTTTATTATTATTATTAATATTATTACTGCTACTATTATTTATTATTATTATTATTATTATTATTATTATTATTATTATTATTATTATTATTATTATTATTATTATTGGTCAGTGAGATGCTAAGTTTATGTGATGGAATTTAGTCCATTGTCTGTACACTGGTTAGCACAAGTATTCTGACCACCCCTTTTCCTAAGCTGCTACTTGGAGGATTGTCATAAAACTTACATGTTCAGGCTGTGGTCAACTTGGTCCTAAATGAAGTTGATGCAGCTCAGAATCCAGTATGACCCACAGTTGCCAGATTGAAGATCTTTTCACTACTCCCGACTGAGTGGTCACATCAGCATGGGTTTTTCATTAAAAGACTTTCTTATCATATCTGGTTACTCTTAAATGAAAATGGTTGTGACCTTACTCTCAATATGGTCTCCACTGCAGTTGTCTTGACAATCTTATCGTTACTCTTCCTGGATGGTTGGGTTTTCACTAAAAGACGTCTTTTGATGTTTAGTTGGCCTTAAATGCTGATCGGACAGCCATCTTAAATATATTGTTGTCACTGTTCCTTTCAAATGAAATCTAATATAAACATGGGTTTTCACCTGAAGACTTCTTGTAGTTACTATCATACATTAGAGAATGTAGCAAGTTGGTTGTCAAAGTTTTTCCCTAACATGCACTCCATCTCCTTGTGGGGTAAAATTGGACAATGTGTAGTTCATATCATATGGCAATTATTCTTGGGCAGGTGATCATTTTATTGATTTCGAATTAATAGATAGCACCCAGCTTTGTTCATGCATTTAATGAAGAAAGCATGTGGTGTCCTCAAGAAATAGTTGAGATGGCTTAAGACAAGGAAACTAATTTTGAATTTATCTTGTTTGGTTGAAATGGCTCTTCTGCGTTATGTCCTTTGATCAAACATAGCATGTGGGTTGAAATTTAGACAGGGAGTCAGTGGTAATCAGAAATGACGATTCATCATACTCTGGTATTTTATACTAAGTTTATATTGGAAAGAACCCAGCACAGATTTTGGTCATTTATTATTTGCAAAAACGTTCGGTTCATGTACATCTACAGGTAATCTAATACTTTTTACACACAGTAGAAAAACTGGGTAATACATGGCTGCATTTTTATATTTGGTAATTTACAATCGTTGACCCTAAATGAGAATGATGCCAATTTGGCATCCATTATTGCTGCCATGCTGGCCAACTTAAAAATCTTTTTACTTCTCATGAATGTATGGTCATATTTACACAGTAATTTTGGCGAAATTCGAGAAAAGGCATCATGTTATGAAAGGATTTTGGTTTCTTTTACTTTTGGTTATGGTTGCCATTACTAATATAGACACACTCTTATGCTGCTTCTCAGAACTATTGAAAAGTATTTGACCAAATTTGCCAGAAGCAGGAAGGGCTGTCATATTTGCAGTAAGGATGCTGATCCATCATCAGATATAGCCATTACTTAAATTAGAAAAACTTGTAAGAATCCAAATTAAAGTACAGAATTTGATTGAATTAAACACAAGGCATCCTGGCATAAAGGTCTTTCAAAGAATGACAAATGACACGGACAAGCCATTAAATATGGATGAAGATACAAAATAGAAATCATAAAAGAAGTGTTGTTATAACATATCCAGTCAAAAGCATCCAACTTATAAAGTTTTTTGTGTCGTCTGCTATTAAATTTTTATTCATTTCTGATGTAAACAAAATTGCATCCTGTATAGATGCCAAAAAAAGATTTTGGGATTCAAGGTTTTAAAAGAACCACAAATATTTCTATCCTGTCATGTCACCATTTGATTTCATTTTTATGAATTTTCCCTCTCCCCCCTGTCCCCTACCCCCCACTTCTTTTCTATTCTTTTATTTATGTATCATTGTACTTATTTAGATTAAGCAAGGATTTGGATTTTTTAGTGTAGCTTTAACAATTTTTCAGTCATATCGCTACAATATATGCAGTGTGGCAGTTTATAGTGATATCTTGCACTGGCACTGGGGGCATTATGCTGCAGATATGTAGCATGATGTCACACCAGTCACATTATCCAGACACCAGACCAACCACTGGCAACCAGTCCTAACACTAACCTCTTAATGCTGAGCGCCAAGTGAGGCAGCTGTTTGTTGTTGTTGTTGTTCTGGGGCTTAACACCATTTTTCAACACACAATAGGCTATACATTGCGGCCAGTATTAATGGTGGAGGAAGAAACAGGGAAATCTGCTGAAAGAACCACTGACCCACGAGAAGCTACTGGCAAGCTTTCTCACATATCTACATTCACCGAATCTTAGACTCGAATCCACACAGAGGTTAGATGGCAGTGATCCGTAACGGAGAGCGCTTTAGACCACTGGGCCTCTCAGGGCTTGCAGCTGTTAGTACCATTTTTATAAGTCTTTTTTTATGACTTGGCTGGGGATTGAACCCACGACCTTCCACATTTGAGGTGGACGGTCTAGGCCACCAGATAAATAAAACAGACAGCTGGTATATATTTATAAATTTTAATTACAGTGTCAAAAATTATATATAATTTATCTGATATTGGAATCTTTGTTTCAAATTTCAGCACAAAAGGAAAGTATGGAGATGGAGAGAAGAAAGAAAAGTTTACTTACACCATATCCCTTGTTTTCATACAGTGTATCATTAATACTATGTTTGCATGGATAGGTAAGTTTACCCACACCTCTCTATTGTGTCAATACTTTGTTTGCATGGATAGGTAAGTTTACCTTCACTGCTGTATTGTGTCAATACTTTGTTTGCATGGATAGGTAAGTTTACCTACAATGTTATATTGTCAGTACTTTGTTTGGATGGATAGGTAAGTTTACCTACCCTGCTATATTGTGTCAGTACTTTGTTTGCATGGATTGGTAAGTTTACCTACACCCCTATATTGTGTCAGTATGTGGATGGTTAGTTACCTACACCACGTCCCATTGTTTTTGTACAATCTGTTATTAATACTTTGCATGAATAAGTAAGTTTACATGATGAACATATCTTCATTACTGTATGTATTCCAAGTCCAATCCAGCTGCAGACAGGATAGACTCAGATATGACATCACATAATACTTGGGCAGTTCATAGTCTATATTGATTATTCTACTGATTATTCCTAACAAATTGTAAAGACCATGATCTGCTGGCACATTATGTGACAGCATATCTGGGTGTTTGCAGCTTGCTGTTGGGCTTGACTTGTAAGCAAGTAGCATTTATGCTCGATTATAAGTTGATTCGAGTATTTCTTGCTCCCCATTCCCCTTTGGGGCTGTAGACATACCAATTTCTCTTGACACTCCCATATGTTGGGGTGTATTTTGCAAGTCAGATCCCTTTGAAAGGGTGACTTGACATCAGTGAGTCGAGTTGCATATTGCAAAAATAAACAAACCAAACTGGATGGATGGATAGATATATCTGGTGTTAGCAGCTTGCTGTTGGGCTTCATTATTTTGCTGATCAGTTGTAAATGGTACAAACACGCCTAATAGGATTTCTTTAATTATGTCCGAGACCCAGTCCTTTTCACAAGATAATTGTAATGATAAGGATTAAATATTAATTAGTCATGCTGGCTTTCTTGCTTGTTTACTTAACCTTTAGTTATTGTGCAGTTGACCATAGCTGATAAGAACATGAAAAGGGGACAAATGTCGCAGGAACACATCTAATGTCGTATGGTACAAAGCCCAAAAATTTGTCCTCATCCACAGAGTGACCAAATAATCCTGTCATTGTTAATATCATCTAACCTTTTCTGTCAAATGCACTTAGTTCTATGGGTACTGGCAGTTTTAGCACAGAATAGTAATGTGCCATAGTGACCTTGTGTTGCCTTGTTATGCCTTGTGTTGCCTTGTACATGGCAATCTCTGATAAAAGTCCCAGATCATGTCAGCTTGAAAAAGGCATTAGGCAATATATACATAAACTACAGCAATAATAATATAAGCTAATCAACTTTATTAAAAAAATAGTCTAAAATTTTATTCAATCTTGAACATCAATTTCATGATCAAAACACTAAGTAATGACATTAAAACACTGCAGTTTTGTTGCTAACATGCTATGCTATCCTTGTCATGTTAAAATCTTGGCAACAGAAGAAACGAACACTATCCACTACTGAAAACTTTGATCAAACAAGTCACATCCAGTACTGAAAACTTGCATCAGACAAATCACATAAATAATTACATTCTTGTACTTGTGAATTTAAAATAATATAAAATACACATAAACAAGTACTTTTTAATGTGTGGTTATTAGTTAAATAAATATTTTCAGGTAGAATTTCGATTTCTAGACAAGAGATCACCATTTTTACATGAGGATTCATTTGCATGTTTGTATCTAAATCAATTAAACTCCATTGAGATTTTGTATTGATTTTATTGCAGTGTTGAATTTCAACAGAGAGCATGACACTACGCCCAAGAAATACTATGCCGCTTGCTCTTTGTCATATTTGGGAGCGATGGTCACCAGCAACCATGCACTTCAGCATGTCAGTTATCCAACACAGGTACATATAACTGATGAATTGCTAGTAGTTTGATAAGTTTATATACTTGTTAAAATTGAATAATTTTATCTTATCCTCACCTTAACTTTGAATCTGTTATGACACCATTATGTTTGTATGATCTTTTCAACTATGCCTACTTCATCCCAAAAGAATGGAGCATAGTCATGAATACAGACAAATGTGCATATCAGACACACTTGGATGGCAAATCAACTTTTACCTTGTCATTGAACTCACACACACACACACACACACACACACACACACACACACACACACACACACACACACACACACACACACACACACACACACACATTTTCTATGAGCCTATGTTGCTTAGAGCTGTGGACCCTTAGTCTCCAGAAATTGGGGTCCTCAAAAGAAGACTGGTGAGAAAAGACAAACATAGACATAAACTCATTACATTCAGTGTAAATTCTTTTTCTATAAAAATTCTTATGATCATTGATAACTATCTTTTTCTTTTATTTCATTTTTCACTCTATCATCTTCACTTTAATTTTAATTGTTTTGTGTGCAAGCAAGAGTAAAAGGATATGTTGGGGGTTGTTAACACTGCAGCACTTTCTACTGAATGACCTTGATATACAGTCATAGGATACTGTAACTTGACTTTTCCTGCCTTATTTCCGATATTTTATACATTTAATTTCTATTGAGTCATTGAAATTCACAAAAACCACATGATTTTTGCGTAGGTATCAGTGTATTATCAAGCTATAAATGACTTTAAAATTACTTTCAGCAACACTTGCATGAAATCAGTTGTAAGATAACATTACCTCCTTAACTTAAAAAAGCAACAGTAATTATCCTCCCAAAAAGACACATTAAATTAAAAAAATTATTATTATTATTATTATTATTATTATTATTATTATTATTATTATTATTATTAATAATGTTGTTACTTTTATTGTTATTTTTATTACAATCTTGGTCTGTGTAGGTTTGTGTCTTCAGTTCAGCCAAAGTGTTTATGTGAGAAAGTTGACAGTAGCTTCAAGTGGGTTGGTGGTTCATATCTGGGATTTCCTGGATTATTCATCCTGCCAGTTATTCTGATGGCCATGTATAGCCTATCTTGTGCTGAGAAATAGTGTTAAACTCAAAACATTGTTATTTTAGTATTATTAGTATTATTATTATTATTATTATTATTATTATTATTATTATTATTATTATTATTATTATTATTATTATTATTATTATTATTATTAGTATCATTGTTATTATTATTATTAACAGCAACAATTCATGATGAAGTAAGGTGAAATGTTGAGAATGATATATACATTAAAAGTGCCCCTCACACATTGTATAATTATTATTATGGTAAAAAATTTAAATGAGTACATTTTTACTGATTATTATAATAACAAATACAGAAATTTAAGCAAGTACATATGTGATTGTTTATGTGGTCAAAAAATGAAATGGACACACTGAAGTAAGCAGTTCAAATATCGAAATAAGGTCAATGTGACTCTTTATGCATCACTGTGTCATATTAGTCAGTGGACACAGTGAAGAGTCAGAGGTTTATGTTGTTACATACCATAAAATACATTATATTAAGCATAAAAGCAAACATTTTTAATAGATGCTTCATTATTTATTATTAGTCACATGTCTACAAAAATCTTGTAGGTTACATATCCATGAAATGAGAAGTTTCAGTTGTCAAGTGTTACTAACAAACCCACTTTCCAATATTGTACAAAAACTTGAAAAGATTAACTGAAAGATAAAAGTTGTGCAATGTTTAAAAAACAAGATCTGAAAGGTCATAAATTTTCGACATTTTTTATTCCAATAACAACAACCATAAACCCTTCACTCTGGCAACAGCCTAGTAAATGCAGTGACTACATGTCTGCATGTTTTTGATGGTATCAGGTGACTATAAATGTCTGATGTCATAGATATGTAAGCAGCAAGAGTTTTGAGTCAGACTAATATTGGGGTCCAAGACTTGCATTTGAAGGTCCAGAATAAATTGAGAGTGCTTTTTTATTTATTTCTGATGCCATTGCTTGTCCATCGTGACAGGATAATACGTAAATCACATCATTTCAGTTCTGTATATATGAGTGATTCAGTCATAAAACTACTTAGAACAAGATTTCACTTCAAACATATTGTCTGCATGATAATTGTGTGAAAAACAACTTAATTAAGTTTACATTTAAAAAATGGATGTATATACAAACGATGTCCTAATGGATGTTATGGTTTTATGAAGGGTACATGGGGCTTGCAAGCCTGTCTGATAGTACTTCAATTGTTGTTGTTGGGCTAAACGCCATTTTTCAGCACACGATAGGCTATTCATGGCGGCCAGTATTCATGGTGGAGGAAGAAACCGGGAAATCACCAGAAAGAACCAACGACCCATGAGAAGCTACTGGCAAGCTTTCTCACATATCCACATTAGCTGAATCTTAGACTCAAACCCACGCAGACAGAAGTGAGATGGCAGTGATCCGTAACGGACAACTCTTTAGGCCACTCGGGGCCGCTGGTATTTTAATCTCATCCATAATATTCAGCTGAAACTGAATGTATGTGTATGCCTTGCATGTATTCAATCAAGTTGTCAAGCTGGTTCTCCAAGAATACTGTTCTCATATTAATTCTTGTATAATCTACAGTAGAATGTTTTAGCAGTTCACTTGATTTTTGAAAACTATATACAAATCTGATTTAGTTGCACCTAAATACAGGAAAACAAGTTTTCTTGGCAAGAGGTAATAACATTTGAACACATTAAAATTTATAGACATGAAACAATTAAATAACTCTTCATTTCACCTTGAAATTCAAGCATTACAACATAATAAGAAGTTTTTCTAATCTGTGATTGTTTAAAATGATAAAAAAAAACCATTTTCTTAGTTTTTACTCACATTTGATCCATTATTAAATAGAGATCACACATGGAATGATTGCTGTAAATGATTATGTTAATGAATAAAATAGTTTTAGTAGAGATTAAATTCTTAAACCCACCTGCAGTCTGAAACCACATTACACCTGAGCCATTTAGAACCAAATCTCCCTATTGAAAACCACTAACCAGTCTGAAGAAAAATATTTAGAATGTTATGTGATATTAAAGAATAAATTCAGTCTTTTCCAAATTAATTATAAATAAACATGTTTGCTATTGGGGAGTGTTTTTACTTTGGTGTGGGTTTATATTGAGTGGTTTTACCATTTGAGTAGGTTTTTATTGTTATTGAAACAAGCTTTTTGTCAGTGTTTCTTCACCACAAGGTTATGAAGGGTGAAAAGAATTATTCCAGTTGTTATTTCCATGGAGATAATTCTATGGAGAGAATGTTGATTGACCTTATATAGAAAATTTATGTCATACTTCTGGTGTGTGGGTCTAAAATAAAAACATCAATATAGAAAGTGTGGTGAAATTACTCATGCAATCCTGAAACGTGTATTAGGTTAAAAAAGTGTCAAATATTCACTTTTCAAAAAGCAGTTGCCTTTTCATGTCAAAATATTAACTTCTGTTAACAATACATGTTGATGTTTAACAGTGTTTTAAACCAGTTTATTTTTCCATATCAATATAATCACTTTCATCCACATCATCATGATTGGACCACTCCGGCGGCCTAGTGGTTAGAGCGGAAGGTTGTGGGTTCGATCCCCAGCCAAGTTTTACCAAAGACTTACAAAAATGGTAGAAATAGCTGCCTCACTTGGCACTCAGTATAAGATGTTAAGTGTTAGGACTGGTCGGCCTGGTGTCAGGATAATGTAATTGGGTGTGACATCATCCTGCATGTCTATTGCATAATGCCTAGGTCATCACTATAAACTACCACACTACAGACGTCATAGCGATATGACTGAAAATTTTTAAAGCTATGTTAAAAATCCAAATCACAACAACATATCATGATTGTATTTGTATTCATGTCAAGTGATTATAATAAAATGTTGACAATGATAGGGACTGCTTAGATGTTGGTGATAAGTGATAACTTATTTCCCCTCCATTTCATTTCAGGTTTTGGGCAAGTCAGCAAAGCCAATTCCTGTGATGGTTCTTGGAATACTTCTAGCCCAAAAACGTTATCCAGCAGCTAAATTTCTCTTTGTGTTGATGATTGTGATTGGTGTAGCCTTGTTCTTGTACAAGGATAAACCCGCTACAGTGACAGAAGATGATAGTAGTTTATTTGGAATTGGAGAAGTTTTACTGGTATGATATTTAACACAATTTAAATTTTTTGTGAATAAATATATTTGTAGTCATGTTCATTTTTAGGTCTTTTAATTTTATTATAGAGGATGTAATTAATAATCTAAGTCTTAACTATGTACATTCATTATCTCGATAGAAACTTTATAATTAGTGAAGTGTTGCCTTAAGGAATTTCAGTTATCAATTACCATTTTTTATCAATATATAAAAAAATTACAATGGTCTCATGGTATCAATGCCCTCATTAGAATACAGCATTTTCAAATTGGTATGCATCTTATATACAGTGACCCCACACTATAAAGCACCTGAGTATTCACCCCCATCATAAAATGGGTATGGTCTTGCATCCTAAGTAACCCTTCATTACAAAACCCCTTAGTGTATCTCTCCCTTAGGCTAAGACATAAGACCTAATTAACTGCACCTGCCTGACACATTAAGCAACTGACCAACTTTGACCATCAGAGTGTGACGAAAATTAAGTGTAGGATTTTTTAAAATTTATAGAATACATGGTTTTATCAGCACTATCATACCCTAACTTCTTTTAAATATAGGTCACTGTGATCTGATGTTAATGTTTTAGCGACTTTTGTGTATTTAATTTTGACACACAGTCAAACCCGGTTATCTCCATTACGTCGGTGGTGCAAAAAGATCCTCGACATAACCGGGTCCCGAGATATCTGGGTCCATAAAAACTGGTAACATAATTTTTAAGATATCCTTGACCATTACTCCCATCTCTTCCTCTTGTGTTTAACTGGAATATCCTCCCACTGCATGTTACAATAAAATTAAAAAAAATGCTTAATTAATAAAAAAAATGAAAGGAACTAACCTAGTATTATTTATTAAAATATATGAACTCCCTATATTACATTTAGTGTATGCATTCATACTATAGTGTGCATCACTTATACCATGTAACACACAACACGTTGAAAAACAAATCATGTTAGGCTGTACTCAGAGGTTTGAAAATGTTATCATGACTAAAAAATGGATCCAAGAAAATCACGAACGAGAGAGAATGAGAGAGAGAAACATCAATGGAATGCTTTTGGCACCAGCCATTCACACATAACATGGTGTTAGGTGCAAAATAACCAAGATTGTATTATATCCAGGTTAATATATGACAGTATCTTGCAAATAAATATCCATACGTTTTTTTTTAAAATACATGTACATGTACATTCACTATGAGTGCAAATGACAATCCTTTCACTAGCATGGGTTAAAAAGAGTATTATTAAAGCAAGTGGATGTTGAGTATACTACTTACCCTGCAGGCATCAATGCGAGTTTGTAACAATTATGATTCCAGATGACAAACAAATAGATGCCCGAGCAAGTGGTGAATAAACATATCTGGTAACTAGTTCTTTGAATTTACCAGCAGGATATCAGATATAAAAGGTTATTTTATTGCAAAGCAAACCAGCCTTGGAAACTGACTTTGGATTCTTTTAAGTGTGTTGATTCTTTTATTCTTTTTTGTTTTTTTTTCCCCAGCCAACTGTGGTTCCCTTTTACAGGTATTCACACAAATTTAGAAAATAAATTAAGACAATGGAAGCTAATTTTTCTGCAAGACCAAATGAAGAGATATTACAAATAAGAAAACAAAACAAAATTAAGAAGAGCCTGAAAACTAAATTATGGGGCATTGACTGCCTTTGTTTAGAAGCTAAGTTCCTGAGATTATTACAAAAGTACTGGTATAAATTGCATTAGTGTCACTAACAGCTGTCAAGAATAGTCATCAAAAAGAATTGCTTTTTCAAAGAATCAGGTTAAAACTATAACATTTATATATCTAGGTCTAATACATAAACTTAAATTTTGTGTTGGTGTTACTTTAATTATTGTTAAGTTCTCTTCTGTGATAAAAGGTCTTGTAATGAGAAGCTATATCAGTGTGTTTTATGAAATTGGGAATCTTAATTAATTGTTGTGTACTTATGATAACATTTGTATGGATGGGGGAAAATCGGAAAATTTTTAAACAATTCAGTTCTAGAGTTGTCAGCTGTTGATAAAGCCTTGAAAATGCACAACAGTATCTTCATAAATTGACAGGATATGTAGGTGTACATAAGTCCAGGTAGGTATAATATATAATTTTGTCTTTAAATTCATTGTTTGCATAAAAAAAAAAGATTTAATTTATAAGACCATTTCAGTACTCTAAATAGGTTATTTTCAATGATTTTCTTATGTGCAGACTGAGGCATTCATTATTAGAGATGCTGTTTGGCCACAGGATTGTGGGATTTTAGCAAAAATGATCAAGAGTCCTACAATTTTTAAAACAAAGTGGGGAATAGATCACAAAAATTTGCTACATTTCCCACATTTTGTTGTAAAAATGTATAAATTATTTGTTATTCAAAATAAACTTATATAGAATCAAAAAAAAAATTTCTGAGATTATCCATTCCTATGCATATATATGAGTGTATATATAGTGTAATATTCTGCCTAGTAATAAATTTCTTCTGTTTATTTACTGTTGACAAGTACATGTCTATGCTGTTTCATGAAATGGCTGAATGCATTTTAAAAAAATGAAATTGTTTGTGGTAAAAAAATCACCGGTGCCAAGCATATGTAAGAAAACATAAGTCCTTCTGAATTGTTCATTGCAAATCAGCGTCAGATTAAACAAAAGCAGACTCGTATTCATATTACTTCTTATTTCCTAAAAAATATAATGCATTGCAGATCAGGATATTTATAATTCATAGATATTTTGAAAATATTGCTGACATGGCTATTTTGTCATAAAATGCTATACAATAAATCATCATGATGTTAGGTGAACAATTTCATGACCTTTGAATATTCAGGCAATCAGCAATTTTCTGCATGAACATTGCTTATTAATTTAACTACTTTTATCTCCTCGATTGTTGTTTCTTTTATACATGTATTTCTGAACATAATTCAGGTCTGAAATGTACCTTAAGAAACAAAAGGGAAATATATAGCATTCATGTAGCTGACGTCTACGATTCTGTGTTTTCATAAAGTAAAGCTACATTGTAATTTGTGGATACTCTTGTCATTGTAAACCCTTGAATATTTTATGTAATGAATATAATATATTCTTAATAAACTATTTGATTAAGCTACTCTTATGAACCAAAAATAGAAAGAATGCTAAATGAACATGTGACTACAGCTGTAACTTAACAAAATAGTGCGTGAAAATTGAGCACTTTTGCTGACCATTTCTTGTATAATTTTCTGCAAGATGTTAAAAGGTTGCATTTTGTCAAATTAAGTGGCTCCACATGTCACTTCGGACTAAAAGTTATACCCGACATAACTGAGTTATCGATTTAACAGAGGTTGAGATAAACGGGCAAAAAATAGCATAATAAAGAATTTTTTCGCGACTGGACCAAACCAATTGACATAAGCGGGTTGTCAAAATAACCAAGAACGAAATAAGTGGGTTTGACTGTATCTTGTACTGTCAATTATCTTGAATTCTGTTTTCAAGAAAACTAATATGAAAATGAATTTCTGGATGCATCTTAATGAGAATAGATCAGATACACCCAAACTATGTTGCTGTGACATAATTTTCATCCATGAGTGATTTATGTAATTTCAGTATTTGTTCATTACACTATCAGTATCTTGGACCCTGTTCTGCGTTCACCTATAAGATTTGATATATCTTAAGGAGTTTAACTCAAGAATACCAAACTGGGTCACATTGACCTTATTTTGATATTTGAGTTATATTTTTGAGGCGTTTATTTGTTACATCATCTCTATCTTTAACCTTATTACGATAGACTAATCAAAATTTTTTCAGCCCAAAAGTGACAAAACTTATATCTTAAAAAGAAGTATATTTGGAGTAATACAGTTAAAACTTTATTAAGCAACCTCTGCTATTTGCAACCACCTGTCAGTTACTGTGACAGCCATCATGCATTTTTAATATAAAAGCATTGTCATAAGCAACCACTTGAAGAATACAAACAGCAACCACTACTTTTTGGGAAAATACACATTTCAACTGCTATGAATGACAGCATCATAAAACCATAAAACACAGCTGAGCTATATTTAGTCCTTTTTAACCATGAGGGTCTAAAGGTAAGGCACTGATTCTTCTAAATGATACTGCTGTGAACATGAAGTGTCAAAGAGACCAACTCCACTGATTATTATTTAGTTTATTGTACACCACTCATTAGGCCATTTGTATGTAGTTGATAATGTGTTTTTTTCTCGATTTGGCGGAAAAGGCTGGGATGTTTTGATGGATTGGAAATATGACTGCTTTGGACACTTTTTCTAAAAAATAACAAGAAAAGAGTTACATCTGGATAATAGTTTCTTAAATCTGTACATCATGCAGGTCAATATATTATGCTACCGACCTTCAACCAGACTTAAGTATATGTAGTACTGACGTCATCTAAATTCTCATTTGTTCTTCAAAGGGAGTTGTCCAGGACAAGCATTCAATTGCAAGGTTCGTAATGACATTTATTATTTTATAAAAAACCACAAAAAACGATCGTCAAGATGAGAAATTGTATTAAATCCCTACACAGTAGCAATCATGTATGATGCTTATATTTGACATCAGTCCATTGGGGTAAGTGAAGTTTTGTCTGTAATAACTGGTTATCACTTTCTGGATTCAGTTGTCATTGTAAAAGAGATGCATTGTTTGTTTCTTTCTTGATGTCATTGTATAAACATTAGTGCCACCAATTATACACTTTGGTTATAATTAAATTTCTGAATTGTGAATGAAGCTTTTGGCTTTTGTCACTAAATAGTTGATTTTATTAATTGATACATTTACATATATATTTCATATTTACCGAAGTCTGTTACATTGCAGTTCTTGCTCAGAATAAATTATTATTACCTAAGTTGATTATGCAATTCATATCCTAATACATACACACATGATCTTAAAATATAAATGTGAATGTCTTTTGATAAATGTGTATCTTGATTACGTTATCAAATTATAAATAATAATGGATGACATGAATGTAAAAATGATGAATACAAACTAAATTTTATGCACAGTAATAAATTATTATTGTGGGTATTTTTTAAATCGCAGTTGAATTTTAACAAGATAAACTGGCTATTTTGCACAAAACTTACGAAGGCTGCCTGACTTGTTGGCAGAAAAGGTAATTTTACAAAACAGGATTAACCGTTTCTTTCTCTACATAGTGTTTTAGTCATTAGCTTAGAGGCAATGTGTAATAGGTTTAAATCCAGTCCAGGCCTGTCTAAATCAGCTGTCGTGTTACACATAATTGCTTTATAGTCATTAGCTTAAAGGCAATATGTAATAGGTTTAAATCCAGTCCAGGCCTGTCTAAATTAGCTGTCGTGTTACACATAATTGCAAGGCCCATAAGTCTGATTATCTTTGCATCAATCCTTCATACCAGTCTGTATATTTTTGGTTGCTCAAATGTCTACTGCTGTTGAGGAGATCCATCATTAAGTGTAAACACCATTCTGACCTTCCAGCACTCTTGGTGATTTGGATGCAAATTTTATTGAATTGATCCTTAAATTATGAACTTCTGGAAAAATAGCTCAAAAAATATAAATTGCAGCTGAATCCAGAAGCTGGCTTGTGCATGTATGAGCCAGATGAAGATTTTATATTAATTTCAGTGGAGTCGATCAGGGAACCAGTCTAACATTTGCAGTAGTACCTTGGATGCTTTAAACAGCCCATATATTTCATGCTAAATGTCTGCATGATCAAAATTAGTTGGTGCTTATAGAATTGTATAGAAGTGGTATTGAGCAAACATAAACATTTTGAAGACAAAAGGGATGAAAAAACTCTTACATGGTTGAAACAGAAGTATATAAAGGTATATTCAGATCCTTAAGACAGGAAAGACAACATTTATGTTTATTGGGTATCTTTTTGATTTAATATGTCTCATGGTAGGAAAAATGATTGCCAACATCTAAAAAAATTGGAAAAATATGAAATGTAAAGGTTACATCAGATAGAGATCTGGCAAGAAGCCTTGAAACTCCATAGGTTTTGGAACATATAAACTGTGCTGGAGGTAATTAAGGTTAACATTAAAAACTGTTTTAGTTAAACATAATGTTTGCATGCACTGCATTGGTTTTAAATTTTTACTTCTGAATGTTTCAAATGCGTGCCTCCATGTCGGCATTAGCAGTACATGCTGTTTAGTTTCACTTTACTGAAAAGTAGTTTTTCTTGTGGAAAAATTTTACTGCCTTGCTGAGAATGTCTTGCTGTGGTTTGCAATCTTACCTTGTTATATGTGTTTAATTGTTATGTCTTTGTTTTCTTTTTCAGTTGGTGTCCTTGACCCTGGATGGACTGACAGGGGCCACGCAGGACAAGATGAGGGCAGAACACAAGACTGGTGGCTACAGTATGATGGCTAGTGTCAATTTGTGGTCACTTCTGTGGCTAGCTATTGGTAGGTTGTTGCTTCTACATTTCTAAAAATATAAGGCCGATGTCATGTATATAATATGGGAACATTATTTTTCTACGTTTCCTAAGTTACTTTTAGTTTGCTTCACAGGAAATCAAAATTTGCTATTCGATTGGTGTTTGTTTGCCTTGTTTGTATGATAACACCATTATGTGATGTCTCTAATGACTCTATTTTTAGTCAGTTTTAGTAATTTGATCTGTCTTCACCGTAACAAAGTTTGCAATTTTACATTAAATTTTCAATCTAAACTGACTATTATTCACTCATTTTAAATATCCCTACGGAGGCCCCATGTGGCCTAGTGGTCTAAAGCGCTGTCCGTTACAGATCACTGCCATCTCACCTCTGTCTGCATGGGTTCAAGTCTAGGATTCATCGAATGTGGATATGTGAGAAAGCTTGCCAGTAACTTCTCGTGGGTCGGTGGTTCTTTCCGGTGATTTCCCGGTTTCTTCCTCCACCATTAATACTAACCGCCATGAATTATCGTGTGCTGAAAAATGGCGTTAAGCCCAACAACAAAAAAAAAAAATAAATAACCCTACAGAATGTCATGGTTCTTTTGTTCTTTTTATGCTTTCTCTTCACTGAGACCGGCTTTTTACACTAGGAATGAGAGAAGAATACTTTTGTAAGTGTTTTATAGGAAAATTTCATCAAGGGTCAGATATTTTGCATCAGTACACAAGGCATACAAAGGATAGCTTGCCCATTTTGTGAGTTTTCAATGACTATATTTGAAATGCCTGCCAAACTTGTGTTCAGTTGACATTATCTTATTGAATCTTGGAAATAATTGCGGCATTTAATTACATTATGTTTTCTGTTTTGTTGACTTATGTACTGCATACAAAAATGAAAAATTTAAAATGCTTTATGCTTTCTGGGTTTTCTCTGCATTCCTTAAAAGTGAAATCTCAATAGCTTCAATGCCTATAGGACCTAACAAATCTGTTTGAGAGATTGGTAGTTCAAGTAAGTACCTAAGGGACTTGGTAAATCAGTTTGAGAGATTGGTAATTCAAGTAAGCACCCAAGAGACTTGGCAAATCAGTTTGAGAGATTGGTAATTAAAGTAAGCACCTAAGGGACTTGGCAAATCAGTTTGAGAGATTGGTAATTCAGGTAAGCAACTAAGTGACTATGCAAATCAGTTTGAGAATATGTAATTCAGATGACAAAGACTTAATGTGAATATAAACTTTATGTAATTATAAACTTAATGTAATTATAAACTTTTTGTCTGGTCTTACAAACTAATTTAGAATAATCAAATTAGTTTGAGCCAATCATGACTGAGCCATCAAAGTTATTTTTTTTCTTCTAATTTTTACAATTTTCTTTCTAGGCTTGGTATTGACTGGAGAGCTTTGGACATTCCCTGAATTTGTGCAGAGATATCCCTCAGTTCTAATCCAAATAGTGACATTTGGTATCGCTAGTGCATTAGGACAGGTTTGTATAATAACTTATTCTAGTGTAATTTAATTTATTTTCAAGATTTTAATGTCTGTAATTCAAATAAAAAATAAGTTCAACTTAAGACATGCAGTGCAAATGTAACCATGTAAGAAACTTAAGGTTGTGCTTGGATTCTAGAACAAACCAGAAAGGGAAAAGAAAAATGTATTTTTATTACATTGTTAATATTGTTAATAAAAGAAATGTCATAAAAGGCATCTAATTATTAATAAATTGTTTAACCCTTTCCCTCATAAAGTGTATGGCTTTTTAGCCCTTTGATATGCATGTAGCAAAGTTACCCAGTGCAGTGAGCTACACATAGGCCAGTTAAGCAGTGAAGTGTATGTTACATTTAACAGGAATTTTAATCATTTTATGTTTTTGGTACACATACAATATGTATGGAAAGATTTAAGAGTACAATATGGTCATTATAGCTGTATAATTATTTTTCACAGAATATTGTATGTACTTTAAAATCCTGAGAGAACTCATTTACCATCAAGTCATTGAAGCTGCATGACCAACCGTAGCTGCTATTTCTCATACTTGAAATTTACAAGTTCTTTGGCTGCTCTGCTTAACTACATTAGCTGAATTTGATAATTTATAAAACTAATGGCTTCCTACATCAGAATGTGAGCTTTTACCTAAGTCCTAAGTTATTGAAGCTTTCATTGTTGTGATTCTAATCGTGAAAACCTGCTCAAAATGGCTGCTGTTTACAGTGGCATCAAAAGGTGCTTGTATGCGAATCTGGTAGAGGCGTCAAAAGGCGCTTGTATGTAAATTGGGTTGAGGTGTCAAAAGGTGCTTGTATGAAGTAATGGGTCAAATACAGATCAATGATCATGTATAAACAAAAATTGTTGATGGTGGTTTGCATGTGAGTTAGGTCTAAGTTTTGCTTAAATTTTGTATGATAAATCTGTAATTACTTTTAAATACATGTTTTTATCTGATTTGTATGATTGCCATCAACCATAGGATGATTTATCACGTGAAGAAACTTTAAAACATTTGTATGTATTTTAAGAATTTGCTACTTGGCCGATGAAAACGTAATAATCAGTTTTTGTTGAGCCTGCCATGTTGAAACTCGGTGTTCACTTTGGAATCCATGTGTGTGTCTGTCTGTTAGTGCATCCATGTACACCCTAGATTAACCTCAATATTTTTCTTTCCTTTAATTCAAATCCTTTTTTATCCTATGCTCTTCAGATACGGAATGTTACTTCAGTATGAATTTATTTTTATTCATTATCATCCTAGTGTATGGATCAACCTTTGTGGTGAGGATTTTTCACCATTTTTACAGTGTTTGCTCAATAAGTTTGAGGTTAACCTTGTTAATTGTTTTTACCTTCGTTCAGCTTTTAGTAAAGCGGTAAACTAATCAAATAAAGTTTGCTTCTGAGTTATGTTTTTTGGATACGTCTTGATATGTGAAACAACAATTTACTAGTGAAGGTTAGAGCTATGTACATTTCAGGCTTTCTTCAATAAGTTTAAGTGTTTCTTTAATTCAGTTTCTCATGCCCTCTTGACTGAGGTGTCATGAAGTTTAGTTCACCAGCAAATTTTGTTGAATCGCCGGAAATAGGCCATGGTGACCTAGATTTCCTTCAGGGGCTTTGTCTGAGCTTTGGTTATGATCAGTTTCTTTGGTAATGATGAATGAGTCATGGAAACTGGTATGTCATTGTGTTTAGATGGGTACAACACCTTTTCCACCAGAAGCTGGTCATTCTGATCTATATTTCCTTTAAACCTTGAGAGCAGTGACATGCAGGCTATTGCCTGTTTCATGAGCCCTTTTTATAAAACTTTTAGACTTTGTTTAAATATTGTGTCCCATATTTGTGGATTTGTAGCAATTTACAATTTTTGCATTTGCTAATTGTATATCCCATTCTTGTTATAAACCTTTTTTCCTACCTCTACTTGTTCAGCCAAATTTGTGAAGACCTTTAAATTTTCTTAAATTTATTTTCAGATGTTCATTTTCCTGTCAGTAGCAAATTTTGGACCCTTGACATGCTCCATTATAACTACCACTAGAAAGTTCTTCACAATATTGGGATCAGTCATTATTTTCCAAAATCCCATGAGTGCCAAACAATGGATTGGTACAGTGTTTGTGTTTGCAGGTCTCTCCCTTGACAGTGTCTATGGAAAAGAGAAGAAAAACAAATGATTACCTGTGACCTTAGTTTTTAAGTAAAAATGTGAATGAAAATGTGGACCAGATTTTATATATATATATATATATATATATATATATATATATATATATATATATATATATATATATATATATATATATACATATATATATATATATACATATATATATATATATATATATATATATATATATATACATATATATATATATATATACATATATATATATATATATATATATATATATATACATATATACAATGGGAACAAAAATGTTTAACAATCTTATTTATATGTACAAGGAAGCTCATCAGTCTCTTTAAAGCAGCAATATATATATTTGTATTTCTTAAGCACAAACATTTTTAAATCAGACATTTTCTCGGGGTCTTCTCGGGAAAGTCAGTTATGGCCTATTTCCTCAATAATGAATATCAAGACAACAATCAAGTAAATGTAATTTAACTTTCTCTATGTTTTGAGTGTAGAGGAGTGAACTATGGGCACCTATGTTTTGAGTGTAGAAGAGTGAACTGTGGGCACCTATGTTTTGAGTGTAAAGGAGTGAACTGTGGGCACCTATGTTTTCAGTGTAGTGGAGTGAACTGTGGGTGCCACTTTTATAAGGGCACAGTTTTAGTTCTTGCCATGGGTGTCATATGTCTTCACTACGCCTCTGTTCAGCTACGAATCTTGACATGATACAGCACCATGTCATGTTACTGTACTGATAACCTGTCTGCATTTAACTGCAACGTTTAAATTTTATATCCCTTGAAGTGAAGTATATGAAGGTTTTCTGTCTCACCTGCAACAGAAACATTGGCATCATAATTAAGATTCTTTAATTTTTTTTTAAGTTAAATATCTTCCGTATATGCTGTTTTTCGACTGGAACTTTCGATAATATATTAAACATGACTAAAGCTTACACCAATCCTACAAAGGCCTTCATTCTTGCATAAGCAAATGCTTAAAAATTGCATTTGGTTTTTGTTCCCTGATGTACAAAAAGACAAGTTTATATATTATAGGATGAGATGTATTTACATGCCTTATCAAATTAGGTCTTTCCCCTAATTTGTAAGAAAGTACAGATATAATTTTATATTTATTACATTGACCAACTTTTACCTTTTCTGAACATATTATCTATACAGTGTGGAAAAAATTCACAAGAAAGTAGGAATGATTAAAGATTGATTGAAAAATACTGACATGCAGACACTGAAAACAAGTATAATTAAATGTCTGTATATACAAGACCAAATTATGGGATTGAACATTCACATCAAACATCAGGTCAACCATGTATGGTTAAATTGGTATGTAATGATATTCACTGTTGAACATTGTTTTGCAGAACTTTTGTTACACGATCCTTTTGTAAATAACAAGACAGTTAAAGCCTTATTTTATATTTATGTTAGTGTTCTTACAAAACAAGGTCAAAGAATTCAAGTTCTGTCATAACTAGGACATTATATTTGTGTTTATGATTCCAATTTATGTAATGATATATACGGAAGAGAAAGTCAATGGTGTACATTCATGTATATTCACAGCTTCAATGTAAACTAGCAGAAATATAATGGTTCTCTACATCTTCGTTTCAATACTATGATACACTCAATACTATGATACACGTTTAGGATACTACCTTTATGTAATGGAAAGGATTAAAAAGTCTTTTCTGAGCAACACTGTAAAATGTTAGGTGTTCATTATTAATTAGGGAAAACAAAACGGGAGTTTTTATATATATATATATATATATATATATATATATATATATATATATATATATATATATATATATATATATATATATATATATAAAGTCATTTGATTTCCCTATACAGTGTCTGGAGAAAAAAGAAGTTCTGATCTTTCACAGTAGATGCCTCTTTTTGATATCCATACTAGGTCATGAAATGTAAGGGTCTTAAACATAGCATTCTGATACCATCAAAAACATGTAATGATTGAAATGTACGCTTCTAATTGTTGAACCATCAGAAACATGTAATAATTGATTGAAATGTATGCTCATTCTCAAATCTTCATATCATCAGAAACGTAATAATTGATTGAAATGTACGCTCATTTTCAAATCGTTATACTGTCAAAAACATGTAATAATTGATTGAAATGTACGCTCATTTTCAAATTGTTATACCATTAAAACATGTGATAATTGATTGAAATGTACGCTCATTTTCAAATCGTTATACCATCAAAAACATGTAATAATTGATTGAAATATATGCTCATTTTCAAATCGTTATACCATCAAAAACATGTGATAATTGATTTAAATGTACGCTTGTATGTAATAATTAAATGTATGCTCATTTTCAAATTGTTATTTATTTCATACTGATAAGAAAACATTATCAGAAGATAACAGTTTTCATTTTTTTTTACTTCCTTGGAGAGGGAATGAATATATGGTAAATTCAGACGTTTTAATTTTTTTTAAATCTGGAGAAATTATTGTGATGCCTTACCCTAGTGCTACACAAAATTTATTTTATGGTTATTGCAAGTGTGATATTTGTAGCAGAATTGAATAAATATTCTTTTTTGCTGGACATTTCTTCTTGCTGTCAAAAAATTTGTATGCTATCCAATATTTATAATTTTACATATAAGCAGAATTTCTCTGTACTGCATTTCTTCATCTTGGATAGCACCACAGAGTTAATGGTCATACTTCTATCTGAATACTTTTGTATTTTAGTTAGTGGTTTATTTGCATATGGTAATGTATTATTATATAAATAATGAATTGATAAAGAACCATATATTTAAGTTGGTCAGTATCTGTTTTTGATGGTGCACTATTAAATAATCCCCCATTTCACCGGATTGATATCAGAATGTTGCATCATAAAGAGTGTTTCTTTTGTGATGTGCATAAATTAAAGAGGCAATTTTTATAAAAGATAATTTCCTCTTTTTATCCATGTGAACATTTAATAAAAATGATGTTAACAATTGAATGGGAAAATATAAACTCCAACATTAGGAGTGCAGTATTATTCAAAATAAATTTGTCAATATTTTTCGATTAAAGTGTAATGACCTGTAATTATTACATTTTTGAAAATATAAGTCATATTGCAGATTACTCCATGGCATAACATTTTGCAATAAATATCACCTTATAATTGTACAAGATAAATTTTGTTCAGTTACATGACAAAAAAAATTATGCAACTTTTCAGTTTATGAAGCTTGTTGGATGATACTGTAGTAGCTAGCACGTATAACATTATTGAACTCTTGTCATAAATTTCACATCAGATAAGGATTAATTTCTCATAGACACGGAATGAGTAGTTTTAAGGAACAGGAAGGATTTAAAACTTGTTTAAATTTTCCTATTTGTTCTAATAATATTTTTGGTGTAGATCTTGTTCAGTAAGTAAGTATTGTAGTTTTATTATACTAGTTTGCTTCCCTAAGGATAAATGATTTTATAAAATATTTCAATATTGCAGATATTTCTATTGTTGGAATATTTTAATTCTTTACTGCTTATAAGAGAAACAGGCTAGCAAATGGCATAACACATCATCTCTTATCCATTGTAGGTGCATCAACAAATGCATGTATCTTAATTGCTACAGTTGATAACATTGTGTCACATTAATGTGTCATTGTTGTATGATTGTGCTGGAAGTGTTGCATTGTTTTACATCCGTTATAATATTGTATAGCCATTACTTTAGCAGGTTATTCATTTATATGCAGTGCAACTGTTGCACTGGATGATTTAGCGGCTGTTACCACTATATCGGTATAGTGACCTTCACTCAGTTTTAATATTCATTACACTTCAAGTGTTCTATCATCACAAGTTCTAAAGGCCACAAATTGAGATTAAATTGAAACCAGTTTGGAGGGCTAAATATAAAATGTATCATTGTATTTCATTCTTAAAAATGGAAACCAGTCAGTTATACATCTTTCTATATGTGCTCCATTAGGTGGAGCAAATTGTGCAGTGATATTATTTGTCATTCTGTTACCAATTTGGTTTCTGCACAGTAGCTTTAAATGTCCACTGTTTACAATTACCACACTCTGGGGATGACTTGTACTTGTGATGTACTGTTGATTTTGGTCTAAAAGCCCATATATCAAAGTCTTTCTAACTAGAATATTTCTGTGTAATAACTCAAGTTATTAACCATTGGCATTTACCAAACATTGTGTATAACTTGTACTTGTTGTGAGGAAGAAACATGATGATTTCAAGGTCAGAAGTCAAGGTCACTGAAAGAACAAAGGAAAAATGGATATTGCACAAATACTAGAGTTCTCCACCACCTTTTTGGATTGCTTACTCTTGGTATAAATTTGGACTCAAAAGTCAAGGGTCAAGGTCACTGCCTAAAAGAAGGGAAAGATTTAAGCACAGTGTAAATAGTTCTGCATGACCTACCTCAAACTTTGTTGCTAGCTTGTGCTTTGGATAAGGAAAATTGTTGATTTGGAGATCCTGTAGTCAAAGGTTAAGGTAACTGAGTGAAATAAGAAAAATTGCATTCTACACATAGCATTCTGTATAAAAGACCTGGCCAAAACTTTGTGAATGGCTTACATTTGGGGTTGATTCGATTTTAGGGTCAAATGGACAGAGGTCAAGGTCATTGTAACAGAAAGAAGAAAAATGGTTTCTAAATAGAAATTTGAGTTATTTACATAGAGGACTGTCATGCAAGGAATGGGTGTATCATGTAATGTTGTAGAAATCTCATTTATTGTTGGTACATTACATTATACCCAGTTGATACATAATGAAAATATACTTGCAGTACCTTTAATTCAATATATGTAATTAAATACAGACCCATAAGAAATAACTGATTTAAAGATATAAATAATATCTTGAGTGTGTGATATAGAAAGTTTCTCCTTAGTTACAGTTGTTTGATAATAATGCACACTCAGTTTGATGAGCCATGTCAACCCCACTTTGGGCTCTTGTAATTTATTTGCTCCTTCCTATTCAATACAAGTAAAGGAAATGAAAGTATGCAAGTATTAGTGGTGTGAATCCCTAGAACATTTTTGACTTGAAATCCATTACAATAAACATAAGTAATTTATGAACCATTCAGAAGTATTATTGTTAAGGTATGTCTTGCATTTGATGAACATTAAGTATATTTTATCTTGTTGCTTGAATAAGAAAGTCACCTCAAAATATTGGTCACCATGATTTAATTTGATCTAAGTCTTCATAATTATAGTATAATTATTGTATTACCTGATTTATTTTATGAATAGTCAAGAATTGGATTAAGGGTTATATTGTGTGTAAAAAGTCTTGGAACTTTTGTCTTTTCTCAAGACAATGCTAAATAAAGAATGGTAATTGTGGACAATTGTGATTTTTATTTTATTTTTTCCCTTATAAATAGCCTGTGCTGTGCTGGTTGTTTTTGGGTGTATTTAGCATATAATGTAACAGGTGTGAAGTTAATTCTAGTTTATTTTAAAGTACTTCCCATTTTTATAAATACAGGTTTTCACTTTGCTCTATATAAATTCTAATAGAATATTTCCTAGTAAAAAAAAGAGGATGTGAAGAAGTCACTGTTGTGAAAAAAAAATGAAAAAGGAATAAAAACATAAAACAGCCCACAAAAATGAATAACCCCCCCCAAAAAATGTGTTTTGAAATATGATTTTGAAATAATTTTTTATTTGGTTTGTGTTTTGCACAAGTTGCCATAACAGATGGTAGGTTCATTTTATTTTAACTGATATAAATATTTCTTTTTAAAATAAAGAGAATAAAATCTTGCTGATTCAGCAGCAGATCAGAAGAAGAAAAAATGTGTTATAATGGTGGCCACTGTTACACATGTGTTATTGACATAAAACATTTCTTGTCGGCATACTGATCTCAGATACACCCGTGTTATTTACATAAATTATAGATACATTTTTTGTTTGGCATACTGATCTCAGATACACAAGTGTTATTGACATAAAAATAAAATTATTATTGGCATACTGATCTCAGATACACCTGTGATACTGATATAGAAATAAATTTCTTGTTGGCATACTGATCTCAGATATTTTGTCTTGTGCATTTTTAAATCATATCAGACTTTGCTGAGCATAATGTTCTTCCTGTCAAACAGTATATACTTCCTGGATAGTTCCAGAACATGACTTGAAATACCTTGTACTTTTAAAAAAAAGAACTCGGATACAGTAATTGATCAGATACAAGAATAATCTTGAATCTGTTGCAAAATAGGCACAACAAATTGAACGGAAAAGATTATAGATAGAGTTTGTAGGATTATTGATGTGGTGCACTTTATTTTATTCCAAATAACAATAAATAAAGCCATTCCTTATCAGAAAGTGACTAATCTTTGTTGCTATTAAGTAGCAGGAAACAGTTTAATAAACTAAAATTCCTTGACTGGTGGTCATCATGTGACTTTTTAGGCTATTATTGGGTGATAATTGAAGATAAGGATATATTTATAAATTATGTGTTTCAGGCTTGTGTTGTTCTTAAAATGTGTTTTTAATGCCATTTTTCAGCACATGACAGGCTTTGCATGGTGGTCAGTGCATGTGGTGGAGGAAGAACTGAGCAAAATCCTGGAAAGAACCACCAACCCACAGGTAGTTACGGGCAAGCTTTCTCACATGTGCATTAAACTCAAACCCACATGGAAATAGGTGAGATCTCAGTGATCTGTAATGGCAAGTGCCATAGACAACTTGGGCGCTTGGGGTTTCTTCTTAAAATAGATATGAGATTTGTACACTTTATTTACTTCACAGTTATGATAGAAAGTTGCAAATATATATATATATATATATATATATATATATATATATATATATATATATATATATATATATATATATATATATATATAGACAGTAGAATCTTTCTTGAAAGACCACCCTTTCTGCCAGAAAATTATGGTCTCTCAAGACAGATGGTCTCTCATAACAGGTCACAGTGCTATATAATCAATCAGTCTTCTCATTGATTATGATAATGAAAAATAAGTAAATATCTGTACTTTCAACCAATCAACATTTAGTTAACATAGCAGTTATGTCTGCATATATGCGACACTGGGGTTTTGAGTACAGCAGAACTACGTGCTCATAAGCGACACTGGGGTTTTAAACAAGGCTTATCGACACTGCATATATGCGTCAGTGGGGTTCAGGAGCTATTTACAGGCGACGCTCAGATGCGGTAGTCGTAGTTAAAGGGTTAAAGGGCCTTAATGTTAATCCAAGACTAGGAATTGATGCATTTCCATAGGATACTCATATATTCCTGAACACAATCTTGTCAAGCCTCTTCACACTGTCTTTTGGTGTTTTCTGTTTTTTCACTAGCTCCTGCTTGCAGTACATCAAGGATGGATATTATATGTTGTCTTCTGCACCCTCAAGTCCTCTGGCATTTTCCCTAATCCAGTTCATAATTCCAGGTTGTTTGTGATGATTAGACTGACAAGATATTTTGGGTGCAGTGATTGTCTTAGTGCCATTTGGTTTTAAGTTTGACATGATGAATATACTTTATACTTCCTCCCAACATCTTTCTGTTTCTCATCATGAAGTCATGAATATTTTAGAACCATCATGCTGTCCAGATTGTTTTAATCTGTGCTGAATCAGCATTATACCTACTATTTTCTATAGTTTGACACAACTGATGCTTAGAGTTGCACAATTCCAAATTCCATTTTAATCTCAGATTTATTATTTTTTTCTCAACAATCTATGGCATTTCAGACTCGTATCATTAACAAAGTTTTATATGTTCATTAACAGTGACTTATTGACCGTTATTGAGTTTTTCTTTGGTATGGATTCTTTCTTTGTTGCCTTATGAGTCTTGTGTCGAAATCATTGCAATCTTGATCAGCAGTTGTGAAAGCGATTTTCCTTCAATATTGGTCTCAGCATCCCTCAGAATATTACCCATGAGGATGTTGTTTTGATCTCAGAGATAGCCAACTATTTGCCATATTTCTTTGTATGCAGTATTTAGAGCTGTATTGAAAATCACAAGATAGCCAAGTATCCACAAACTGATTTTGCATCTCAGCCCTTGTACAAGATGAATGTTATATTTTTGAGGGTTTTTTTCTAATGGAATTTATCCATATTGATCCTTCTTAGATTTCCTCTACGGACTATTTACTGCTGTGTTGTTGTCTATAATATTTAATTTATCATTTTGATGAGTGTCTTTAGTTCCTTTGTTACATCCAGGGCAATAAAATCTTGTACCACTGATTAGGACTTACTTTGTACTTAGGTTTCCCACAACTATATCCGCTTCAGACTGGTGTTCCCTGTCAGTTAAGTTTGATGATAGGAATACGTAAAGTTATGTCTTCATTTGCAAATTTCAAAGTTTGTGAACGTGATGTGGTAAATTCTTTACCCAGCCATGACATCCCCAGCTAGATCTAGCAAGTAAATTTTGTTTAGCTGATTTTTAAATGTTATTTTGAATATCCTTAAAAAATTGGAGAATTACCATAACAAACCCATATATTTCTGGGATAAGCAAACGCAGTCTGACTTTGGTACAAACATAAAAATTGTGTCTGAGAGATGGAGAGGTAATAACTTTGGAAATTTTGTAGCATGTGTAACATTCCTTAGTAACTGAATTCAGATAATTTTATTAATGTAATATGTTTGTAATTGATCATGCATGTTTATACAATTGTTCAAAACAGTTCCAAGATTATAATGGTATGCACCCTAGCTATATAATATATATTTCAATAATGTGAGTTGTGGTACATATATTGAACCAGATTTGAGCAAAATTCAAATGCATAATATCTGTAAAATAAACTTCAAAAACTGGTCATTTAAAGTAATTATTATTATTATTATTATTATTATTATTATTATTATTATTATTATTATTATTATTATTATTATTATTAATTTAGTTCATTTTTAAGACATTTATTTGTATTGCTTTGATTCCTAGATTTGGCTCATATTTGAATTAAATAACTTACTATCCAATTTACATGCATGTAAATGCTTCATTCTGCATGCATATGAAAATAACCAGACTTTGAAATTGAGGGTTGTCAACAAATTTTGTAATTTGATTCAGTTGATACAAATTTAATTGGGCAAGAATGAAATTGTAGCATTACGGACAGAACAAAATAGCTCAATGTGCAGTGGCTTTTGTCCATTGTTACAATTTAACCAGGTTGGAATTGGTTCATAAGGTAGAATACCAATGTTAGTCACAAAAGTACAATGTTTATTTATGAATGATTTGAAGGTAGAAAAAACCCATATCGAACTTGTGAACAAAAGGTTCAAATATTGGACATTTAACATGATGATGTGCATCGAATAAATATCTGATATAAAACAGTTCCTAACTGGAATGAAAAATGAACTAAGATAAAGCAAAAAATTAAATGCAAAAAAGAAAACAAAATAAATGACTGGAACAATATGATTCCACTCAAATAATAAGATGAGTCATGTAAACAATAAGTTATCAACCAAATAATAGTAAACAATGCACACAGCAATCACAAGCTTTCAACCTAATAAAGACCAGTGATTTTGAAAACAAGCACTCAGTCTAATGATTATGGTTTGCAACATTATTGTAAATGTAAACATTCTGTTAAGATGCTTTCAAGTCTAATAGGAAGCAGGATAAATGTGACAGTAAAACAATAATATAATACAAATAGAACATGATATTTAACTCACATACCTCTACAGCTGGAGATCATATATCATTAAAGTAGACTGCTCACTAACAAGACTTCACATAATGTGATGTTTAACTCTACAGTACATTCACAGGCCATGTAGCCATACACTGTCTATGCACTCAAGGTATATCAGATTTTTCATCGAAAGTACTTTGCTCAGGCAGCATGGGATTAAACCAAATTCACCATTTAGACTTAAGATGTGATATCCATAAACTACCTTTTGGTAATGATGTACACAAATGATGTACACAAAAACAAAGCCAGAGTACATGCATTTAATCCAAATAATAAATATATATATATATATATATATATATATATATATATATATATATATATATATATATATATATATATATATATATATATATATGTTTCAATGAGAATACATCCCCCTTAATAAAAAGGGTCAGTACTTTCAGTAAGTCACTGAATAGGAATAAAAAAAATTATTGAAACATTGAATTCAAATAATGAAAGGAAATGATCTGCTCATTACACTCTCTTGGCACACACATTTTCCGACCTTTAAATCCCCTTGATTTAGAAACTATACAGTTGCAAAGATAGTGCCCAATGCATCAATCTTTTGTTAGCGACCTTTGTATTGTTCAAGTATAAAGGCATCTGATGGTCTGTTTATAGGATATAAATGTAGGTGTGGAATTATCCTATCCCCCATACTAAGGCAAAGTTTCATTTTCGATCTACCTAAAGATCCATAAAATCTCTTGTTCTCTGCAGACCTGTGGGTCCAGAAGCCTTGGTTCTTCACCATGTGATGACCTTTATCTTCTTCTGGGCCAACATTATCCCTGACAACAGTACACTGAGTATAACACAACCCAAATTAGCACCACAGCTAAACAACAACTACAATACTGTGCATATATGGAGATAAAGCATAACTATCACTCTGACCTTCTTTCACTCCTTCACTAATTCACCATGGCCATTAACCAGTCACCGACCTTCAATCACTCAATCATGAATCAGTCAGCTAAAATTATAATATCCAAATCAGTGTACTACAGATGAAATGGTCTTGACGTTATGTACTGTAAACTTAAGTTGATTATTTTATACAAGTTATATTATCTAGACTACTGTACAATGTGATCAGGTTCAGAAGTGAACCTAAGTCTGAAAAGAATCTTATAGTACTTAACACATTCTCTACCTTTATAAATACAACATTATTGTGACTATAAATGTTCTGTTTAGTTACATATAGGTAAACTAGGAAACAATAACATTGTATTATATGACTCACCAGTCGGAATTACCTAAAATACAAGATGAATGTTACAGTAAAACAATTATATCCTATAATACAAATAGTAAAATAATATTTAATTCACATACCTCTAAAGATGGAGATTGCACATTATTAAAGTAGATTGCTCACTGACAAGGCTTCTTATAATGTGAGGTTTAGCTCTATGATGAGGAAAGTTATACACAGGCTATATAGCCCTAGACTGGCTGTGTACTCAAGGTATATCGGCTTTCCCATCACAAACACTTTGCTCGTACAATGTGAGGTGAACAGAATAACCCATTTCAAATAATATACGATATCCATAAACCATATTTGGGTAATGCTGTGCACAAAAACAAAACCTAAGAACATTTTGAATCCAGGTAAATGTGCTGAAATGGGGTATCTTTCATCGATACGCGTGGAGAGGATCTGAGAGGTATAAGCAAGTGATTGTACCTTGATTTGATGGAAAATAAGTCCTTAGACTAGCACATGAGAGTCTACTTGGTAGTCATATGGGTTTGGCAAAGATGAGAGATAGGTTAGTGAGGGAGTTCTATTGACCAGGTGTGTATGGGGATGTAAGGAGGTTTTGTTTGTCATGTAACTAGTGTCAGTAGGTGGCATCTTACATCACCCAATGCTACCAGGAACCACCCCTCTGATTGATGAACCTTTCTTAAGGGTTACTATGGATTTGATAGGTCCGATAAAGCCTGGGTCAGAAGGTGGTAATCATTAAGTGTTAATGATTGTTGATTATGCTACCCGATAACTGGAGGCCGTTGCATTGAAGAACATTGATTCAGTTATGGTGGCTGAAGCTTTGTTAGGAGTTTGGTCCAGAATTGGTGTTCATGAAGAGATTTTAGCTGACCTAGGAATGCAATTTGTTAGCCAGGTGATGGAAGAAGTGAACTGGTTACTTTCCAGTATGCACCTGACTACTACCCCATATCACCCACAGTGATGTAGTCTAGTAGAGCGTTTCAATAGAACGTTGATGCAAGCTCTGAAGAAGCTGGCAAGGATTGACCCAAGGACTGGGATCGATACTTTCCAGTGATACTTTTCGCATACTGCACCAAGGTGTTGTTGCTGTTAATGTTGGAGCACAACAAACTCCAAGTATCCTGGAGAGAACTATTAAGTGTAATGGAACAGAAGGGTAGATGTAGTACCCCCAGCTAGTCTAGGATTTTCACCTTTTGAGCTTGTTTATGAAAGGACCTATAGCTGTATTGAAACAGTTATGGATGGATGAAAAAGCATCCAAGGAAGTATGAATAACATATCAGTATTTTGTTGATCTCCTAACAAGCTGAAAGAAGTTTGCAACTTGGTCCAGAAGAATCTCCGTGATGCATGGTGACATCAGGACCAGCACTACAACAAGAAGGTGAAGGAACAGAATTTTTAAGTAGGTAACAAGGTGTTGTTGCTGTTAATGTTGGAGCACAACAAACTCCAAGTATCCTGGAGAGAACTGGTAAGTGTAATGGAACAGAAGGGTAGATGTAGTCATTTTTTGTCACAGCCTAATCCTATGATGTGTACACCCATACACATGGCTATATCATATCAGGGAGGGAGGTAAAGAGGAAGTTGTACCACGTTAACCTTCTTGATTGCTATCATGAAAGGGAGACACCTACTGACTGAAGAACCAACAACAACAACAACCCGGTTGCAAATGGTAGTAGAAAGTTACTTCCCACTGAGTGTAATTATTCAGTTACCAAAAGAGAATGCCTAGCAGTTATCTTTGGAGTCTCCAAATTCCAGCACTACCTGGATGGGCAAAAGTTTATTCTGGAAACTGATCACCATCCTCTTGCTTATTTGGCCCAAGCTAATTTAGCATATGATTGTTTAATGAGATGGTCATTATTTCTTCAACAATATCAATTTCAATTGAGTTAAATTAAAGGAGGTGCCAATGTAGGAGCAGATTTTCTGGGTTGATTAGTTGGTTCTCAGGTGAAGAGGTCATTTCAGGACATGTAAACAATGACTTGAAATGCTTGTTTGTTGTTGGGCTTAACACCATTTTTCAGCACACGATAGGCTATTCATGGCGGCCAGTATTAATGGTGGAGGAAGAAACCAGAAAATCACCGGAAAGAACCACCGACCCACGAGAAGCTACTGGCAAGCTTTCTCACATATCCACATTCGCCAAATCCTAGATTCGAACCCACGCAGACAGAGGTGAGATGGCAGTAATCTGTAACGGACAGTGCTTTAGACCACTCGGCCACTCGGGGCCCCTGACTTAAAATGCAACTTCAAAATTCAGAGAGCAAAATCCCAGATTTTACTCTTAAAGAGGAGCCTATGTACCTATGTAATGCATTGAATTTTAAAGCAGTACTGAATCTTCAAGCTGAATAAATTGTACCTTAAAATTTTATCATAGTCAAGCCAGAAATGTCTTTGAGGAAGGTCACTTGACATTTTCTGTTTCATTTGTGAAACATAAAACGGCATACGTTTAAGGACCAATTGAATTGATCCAGTAATTGTAACAGTATATTGACAGAGAGTACATTAGAACCACTGAGCGTATCGGTTTGTAAAAGACCAAATGTCAAATAATTGATTTTAAAATGAAAGCTAATTGTGTCATATCCTAGGCTGTCAGAATCTGATGAGAACTTTATTATTTTTGGAAAACTTTTAGGTACATTTGCTTTCAATTAGTAAATATTAAGGAGTACAGTTTAGAAATACAGTACTGAGAATTTAAAGGTAGTGACTTGGCTCAAAAAGGTCTGACTGTGGGGATCCTAAAGTATAGAGTTTCCCCCATTAACAAGAGGTCAGATAGCTGTCTTCATAAGAAAGACAGGCTGAAGTGCTAGAATGCACAGGTTGTGTGGAAAAGAAACATAATTAAGGGAACAGCTTCCTATATTCCTCCTGAGCACCTGTTGAGGACAGTCAAAGAGGGAAGTCCGCAAATAGAGACATCAGAATAGAAAGGATCAGAGAAAGGACCTATCATACACGCGTAGACGTGGGATATACAAAGTCAAGAAAGGAGGATGCTACATGATGCAAATCGGGCATGGACATTGTACTCTTTTCACCAGGCATTACTCTGATGAATGAATCCAAAAATTTTCAATTTGTATTTTATGTGTTAATTTATTATTTTATTTTATTATTAAAGTGGGCTTGTATTTGTATTATTTCTTTTGATAGTCTTTGTTCAGTTCTCTGTTAATGTTCTTTCTATCCACTCACACTGAGCAATAACATCAAGTGAGATTATCCTCTAGATAACGATTGCCAAATCAATTAACAGAGGGGCACACACACACACACACACACACACACACACACACACACACACACACACACACACACACACACACACACACACACACACACACACACACACACACACAAACAGCTCCTTTACACCATTATTATTACAAGCATATCTAACTGCTCATTTTTTAAGATCAATTTGAATCTATGCTGTACTTAAACCTGGAGCAATACAATGATTACTAAAAACTGTGCATAGGAAAGTTAGAAATTCAGACATTTTAATGTGGGTTAAATAACAAGCAAGAACAACTCCGATGCATACACTGATTGCACTTGTTTTAATGGATAGAAATGACTGGGACATATTACATTGTATATATTGTATGAAGTTAATTGTACATTTCACTTACTTTGAAAGTGTCATGGTAGGCAGAACAATGATTGGCAGTAAGTAAGCTTGATTTGCAGGAGATAATTGGAAGCATGAGTAATTGTGGGGAATTTGTTTTTGAAGCAACATCTTGTAGAAATGGCAAAATCATTGCAATGTTCAAGGCTTTTTTTTAGGCATGGTTTTGGGTATATTCAATGTTTATAGCTGCTTGCTGTTGGAATTCTGCTCTTTTTTATCATTAAAATATTACAGTCATTTGTTGTCAGTCCTAAATCCTTCAGTTCATTTATTAGTCATTGATTCTTATGGATATCTCTATCCAGCAATTAATAGATCTCATCTGGAAAAGGATTGGATTTCTTTCCAGTCAGGTGTTTTCTGTAAGTGTTTCTTGAGGAATTTTGTTGTTTTTCTGATATCTGTACCATGGTAAACAGCTTCTCTTCTACCCTTTGCAGCCAAGTCTGCATTCTTATAATAGAGACCATTCATTTCATTTTTGGAAGAGTAGGATCCTGTAATTTTCTTGTAAATTTTCAGCTGTCAAGTAGCTAGAAAAAAACATTCTTGCTATGATTCAAAGAGAATAGGACTTATTATATCCTTTATGTTAGTTGAATAATATCTTGAGATAAATTAAAAACAAAATATGAGCAAAAGAAAATCTCAGCCCCTTCCCTCCCCTAATAAATTTACCTATTTACTTTTGCACCTGACAATAGTATTGTGCAGTAATTATACATATTTGAATTGCAGACTGGTTTTCTATTATTGCTAATTTTGTATGTTTATGAGAATACAGAGATGCAGTCCATTTATTATTATTATTGTTAACATTTTTAATGTAATCATGGTTTTAGATTCCAATCTCTCTGAGCCTGCACCTACAATTCCAAAATCACATTGTCCTGCTGGTTATACAGTGTACCCTATCACTGAACAGTGCTATAGAATCTTGAATTCCTCCCAATCCTGGAATGAGTCTCTGACTCTGTGTCAGGCAGATGGGGCAACCCTGGCCACCATTGCAGATATCTATGACATGTACTTCTTGGAGATACTCAGCAGTACTGAAGTTCCCAGTGAAGCCCCACTCTGGATTGGTCTTGCTGATTTCAAGGTATTAATATTTCAGCAAAATTGTATTGTTTACTAACAATAAAATCTTTTAAAGATGTATTAAGCATCAATCTGGAAACAGATATTGCCTTCACTCTTTGAAGAAAATCTTCAATCCAATATATCAGCTGTACTGTAAGTTGTGCATTGTGCTATAAGCTCTGATTTGTGAAAAAAGATACATAATAATTAGGTCAATATCTTAGGTTCTACATTGACTTTTGATCCTGAAAACTGTTTAATGAGTATTTGCCATATACCATAGAAATTTCTTGCATCAGTTCCTCATCTTTTGATAAGAATGTTTTACAAATCAATTATAATAATTTCAAAATGGATATTTAAAAACTTATGCTTCTTTTTTAAAAATTGTTAAGTTACATTAGAAAATAAATTGCAGTTATAATTATTTGTAAATTTAAGATCTCTGAATAATTTTCACACAAAAATTTATTTAAGTTGTTTTTATAATCATCAGATGAAAAAGATTAAGTAGGCTACATATGATATGATTGGACCCAGTACTAAATGATGCTCTTGTCAAAAATTATGTTTACTGAGATAAAGCCACTTTTGCTGTCTTTCTTACTAATGTTTCCTATTTCAGAACAATTAAAATAATTCTTCTAACTCTCCATCCTTTAGTTCAGGGATGAAATATATTGTCAAGTGCTAGCTTGATGTTTTACACATTATGATCCTCATACTGCAGAGATTTTGTAATAAATGTAATGTTGCTGTCAATAGCAATAATGATGACTGTGATTTGCTAATTTGTAGGTTTATATAGATCATGTCAGTTTTCTTCTGTACAGGGAACAAGTCAGTTTCAATGGGTAAGTGGTGTCACTGTCACATACACCAATTGGGGTGAGGAAGAGTTTAGACTGAAAGAGAATATGTGTGTTGCAATTCATAAGGGCTTCTGGAGACAATTTTCCTGTGACATTTCTCAGCGGGCCATTTGCCAGGCTGTTAGAGGTATGTTGTGTTTTGGCTGCTTTAGAATGAAATAATATATTTCTTGATTATTCTATTTTTCAGTTCATAAAGCAGGTCATGCCTGGCTACACCTGTATATATTATCTCCTATGTTTTGTCTCACAGATTTAAACCATGATTGGAATAAATTTTAAGCGATGTCAAAATTTGAAACATGGGAGTGACATCATTTTACATTTCTAGCTTGCTCCATTTACCACTCCAAATACATCTCTTAGACCTAATGTCAGTGAGCCACAGTATTGGGGGCACAAAAGAGAAATGAACAGTAGCTGATCTTTGGGATTAGTTTGGATTTTAATATGACTTCATTGATTTATTAACTTTTTGAATTGTATCACACTCCAGATGGTTCATCAGCTACTGAGTGATCCACGTTATCCTTGTCAATGATAGTACCAGTTCCAGCTCCACTCTCACCACCTCAACATGACAAAACCTTTTTGGCAGAATCAATAGGTCCGATACTGAATGGGTTTGACAGAAAAGTGTCTGTATTTATTCAAGTGAGAAAGATCAAGATTAATCCAAGCCAACTCAGACTCTGTCTTGCAAACCAGTAAATTCAAAATGGTTCTGTGGATTAAGTATACTTTACCCATTTCAACATTAAGAACTGGTTTATGTCATTCCAACATAACATGTCACTCTTCCATCGTGACTGGACTCTGTCATATGTGTGCAGACTGCAACAGGTCATCACCAAAGTCTATCTTCCTTCAAGCCAAACTATTAAGGTCTTTGTCCAGTATGCCTACCTTACTCCACACAGGCACTACTATGGATAAGCATTCCCACTATAGTGCCTTAGGTCACTCAATGAACCCAGTGCCCACTTCACTGCCCCAGTATACACAGTATTTGGATTCATATCATTCTCATGTATTTGCTACTCAAAGGGAGTACTTACCTAGTGATTTTTGACATGGCCTTACTATGGTTCAAGTCCTACTTGGTCAACATGACACAAATTGTGTATGCAAATGGAAAACACTCCAGCCCAGTTGATCTATGCTATGGTGTTCCATAAGGGTCTGTTCTTGGACCTGTTCTCTTCATTCTATACACTCAGCCACATGCAAGTGTCATAGATCATCATACAGTGTCTCACCAATTGTATGCTGATGACACCCAAATATACAAATCTAGCCATCAGCTGAAGTCTAAGCTACCATACAAAGGTGTAGAGAGGTGCATATTGATTGTGAAATCATGGATGACATGTAACAAGCTACAGATTATTGATGATAAAAGTGAAGTCATGCTGTTTACAAAAGAACTTTCTCATTTGCATTATTTATCTCAGAAACTTAATATCTGTGACACCAACATTAAATTCACACAGTCAGTCTGAAACCACAGTGTTACTTTTGACAGTACCCTCTCATTGCATCAACATGTCAGAAATATATGCTGGGCTGCATATCTTGAGCTGAGACACAACAGCTCCATTCGCAAGTATATTTTAGTTGATACCACTAAAACACCTGTGTGTTCCTTAGTACTTTCAAGACTGGACTATTGTAACTCAATTCTGTCTGGTTCGTCTCAATATCTACATAAGAAACTTCAAAAAGTTCAAAATACAGCTGTTCGAATCATCCTTAAGAGTACCATGATCAGAGCACTTCTCTCCCCTGCTCTGTACCCTACACTGGCTATCCATGTGATCCAGAATAAAACACAAAATTTGTTCTCGGTGCTACATTTAACTGATGGGCTCCAGTCCAACATACCTATGTGTACACACATACAATATACTTACACTCCTCTTTTAACACGCGTATTCTCATTATTCCCATAATAAACATGAAGTCATATGAACAAAACTCTTTTGCATACCAGGGCCCACCAATGTTGAATGAATCGCTCGCTGAACTTAGACACAAAGACACAGAGATCTCATCCAAGAGTGCTCATAAAACTCACCTATTCAACAAAAAGAACAGACTTAAAGACTTAATAGTGTATCCTTATCTTAAATATTTACAGCATATTTTCTGTTTCTAATTTTGTGGTGTTTGTTTTTTTGTAACCATATCGATATTTATCATTTTAAGTGTTGTCAAATCTTGTAAATAGCTTAGAGCTTCTAAAGATTGGGTGCTATACAAAGTCCTCATTATTATTATTATTATTATTATCAATGGAATAATAATAATCACTCTCTTTAATTACCAGAACCTATGTGATTTGGTAACGTTTAGCTTTCATAACTAAAAGATTTAGTCTGGAAGGCATGAATTTGTGAGATATTAGTAATTCTCTAAGATATTATGATCAAGTAAGCATTCTTGAAGATATATTTTACTAGAAAATATTGATGTTTTTTTTTAAAAAGAAAGTTATAAATCTGAGCTTAAAAATTTCACATAATAATTTGTTTACCATGGTAGACTTTAATAAATTTAACATAAATGGAATAATATGAACTGGGCAATATGTTTTAAATTGCAAATTTACTAATCTAAAATATTTTTTGCTTTCAGAAGTCTTGGCAGTGGGTTTGGGAGCAGGACAGATAGTAGGTATAACCACTGGAAGTGTTGGGGCATTGATCATTCTTGGTGTGTTCATATATGTCTGTGTACATGGCAGATGTAGACATTTTCTTCTCTTCCACAAAGAAACGTATGTGCAAGCAACTGTTCCGAGAATTAATGACAGTGTTTATGAGTTTATAGAAATGGACCATGTTTATGAGTCAATAGATAACTAACAGACATCTTATTGGAGTTGCAATAGATGGAACCTTAACTAAGAACATTTCATTCGGAGCTGCATGGACCAAACCATCAGAAGCAGTATAGTTCAATTTTACTTAAATTCAAGCAATATAGATTGGTCAAGCTTTATTTACCCACACAAGACTCTACATTGTTATTTTGATGGATTTTTAACACTATTTGTATGCATTTAGATATACAGTATATTTTCAGGCTAAATTTAACCTTGAGACTAACACAGATATATGATTATATCATACTTGAAAACAATGGCTCCATACAAGGCTTCCCAGCAGATCTGTGTGTTGATGTCATGCATGGCTCTGTTTTGGTAACCATTCTCTTAGTTCTGTACACTCAGCCACTCTCAAGTGTCATTGATTGTCATATGGTGTCTTAACAGTTATCATTCCCATCTGTTACCTCAAACAATAAGTATCGGCAGTAGGAACATTAAGTTCACAAAATCAGTATAAACATCTACACATCACTCCCTCGTTAGACCAACATGTCATGAACATATGAAAGGCCACATATCTTGAGCTGGGATGCATAAACTCCATTGACAGATATCTTTCAGGTGATGCCATAACACACTTGTATGTTTAACTGTATGATACAGTATTTTGTGGACTAGGCTCTGTTTCATCTCAGTATCCAGTACACAAACTTCATAAAGTTCAAAACACAGCTGCCCTTATCATCCTTACAGTATGAGTAAACGAGTACTCCCCTTCCTTGCCCTGTACCCTTTACAGACTACCTGCCCACTCCATAATTAAACACAAAATCTGTTCTCTATGCTACATTTTCTTGACTGCCTCCAGTCCAAAATGCATATCTGATGTTACACAAGTGTATACCCTTTCTAGATACTTGCATTTCTCTTACATTTATTGTGCCAGCTATCAAAACAAAGTCCTATGGATGTTCTTTTATTTACCAAGGCCCACAAAGTACCTCTTGAACTTTAGACACAATGACGCTGATCTCATTTAGGAGTGTTCTTAAACCTCACCTTTTCAACTGCGTGGACAGACTTAGGACAAAACAATATTTACTTTAATTATTTTCAGCATGCTTTTGTTTATACGTTTTTGATATTTGTTTTTGTAACCTTGTCTCTTTATATGTCCTTCTTGTATATTAAGTTCTCATTATTATTATTATTATTATTTTCAATGCGGGCAAATGTCTTAATCCCATATATCGGAAGATACATGGAAATCTTTAAAGAATTATCATTTTTTTTTCTCTACCTTTATTTGGCTCCATATAGCTGTTACTGTGTTGATATGCTGTAAAATAGTACTACATATATCATTTCTTTGCTATCCAGAGTTTGCACAATTGAAAGGATGTTTTTATTTGTTCACTAGTTTTCTCTTTGACCCCCCAAAATTGTAACTTATAATTTTTTCTCACTTCTGCTTAAAATTCCTTTACTGCTTAAGTTACTGTAACCGATTTCATTAATTGTTGGCTCATCTCAGCCTTCAGTAAGAGTCATATAGGATGAAAATGAATAATGAATTATAATTTCTCCTACTTAGATCATAAATATCTTTAAAAAATTGTCAGGAATACCACACTGCTTCTATCATCGACATATGTTGATCATGTGACTTACAATTGATACAAGGAGACTGGTGTAGATGGGTGGTAATTCAAACCCCTTGTCCCTGTTTAGGTTTTGTCTCTGCTACAATGTTCATGTATGACAAACTACTCTCTACTGATGTATTCCTTAATCATTGTTTTAAACCCTCTCCTTGTTTCCCTGATGTAATCATTCTCACAATGATTACAATTGATACAATAAGCCACACTACATATTTTAAAATTTTCTGTTTTGTCCATCACATGTGTAAGATGTTGTCTGAAAGAGTTGTATGGTGTGATCTTACTACTGACCAATTGTGTTCCAGATGGTGATTGAAAACAAAAAGCTGAGGTATTTGTCAGTGTGGATTTGTTTTCTATACACAGTGATATTGTTTCACTCATGATCATTTACAAGTATAGATGTGTCCAAGAATTGAAGTTTGCCAAGATGTCTTGTTTGTAAGTGAACAGAATATGCTGGTCAGTGGAGTTGAGATAATCGAACTCCTGAACATGGTACTCATGTAATTCAGTGATGGTATCTTTCAAATATCTGAACCACATTGATGGCGGTTTATTGGCCAATTCCATGTTATTTTTCTCAAAAAACTCCATGTATAAGTTGGCAGCTATTAGTAAGACTTTTCATTATAGATAAAATATGTGTTGGTTAAACAGGTATGTTGAGTAGGGAGGTCACATCCAGATTTCAGAGTATTGTCTGCCTCAAATTTCTCTTTGATCACACTCATAGCTTTATCCTATGGAATACTGGTGAAAATTGCTGATACATCTTAAGATACCAGTTTTATACATGTTGACATCTCCAAGTCCCTGATCTTTTGGACAAAGTGTGTGCTGTTGATGATGTGGTGTTCCATTTTGCCCACTAAAGGCCCTATCACAGAGGTTAGATATTTGGCTAAAGCATACAGTACATTGCCTAAACTAGCTGCTATGAGATGGAGTGTGGCATCCATCTTAAAAATTTTGGGTAACCCATATAGCTTTGGGATGTTTTCTGCAGTGGGATAAAGATGGCGGTACAATGTGTCCGATATAATTTGGTCTTTCTTCCATTGTATTAACATTGTATTAATCAGTTTATTTTTTATTGATGTCCTATGTATTTTTGTTGTTAACCAACAGTTTCATTGTTTTCACATAATCATCCCTGTTAAGTAATACCATGGTGCGTCGTTTAGTGGGCTAGAATTATCACCAATCTACATCAGTCTCCTCACATCACCTGAACATTAAAAGTCATGTGATCAACATTTGTCACTGATGGTAGTGTGATATTGCCAATAATTAATAGTTCTTATATTTGCTCTGAGTATGGGAAATTACTACATTTTTTTATCATGGATTATCCAGAGCAAGGAAGCAACCTTTTCAATTCCAAAATGAATAGATTTTGTGCTGGAGAAGATTATGATTCCATGGCACAACATGTGGAATAACTATATTTCCTCAATTTTTTTTTCCCTTTCATGGAATAAACTTGGCTTTTTTGTGTGTGTATATTTGGATATTTGCTTGTGTGTGTACTTTTTCTCCATACCATATATTGTATCATATCAACGCTTGTACTTTGTTGTTGACTTTTGCTATTCATTGTATTGTTGTTACCATTGCCCCTTAAGGGCCCATTAATGGGAATAAACTTTTTTTATCTTCATCTTGATTATATCTTATATTTTCAATTAGATACATTTTAAAATCAGAGATATGTACTTATTGAATTCAAAAAACTATTGCTCTCACCAGGATCAGGTTAAGATAATGTTTCCTTTCACATCATTTGATGGAATCTTTCAGAGTGCAGATAATATAGTTTTTTATTCTTGTTTCCATTATATTTTTTGTGACTTCTGAGCATGCCAATAGCAGACAATAGCCTTATGAAAACTTTATATAAAAAAACTGTAAACAATCAGATATTCTTTATATATATATTGCCTTTCTGAACACCGTACAACATATTATACACTTAAAGACATTTGTTAAGGTAAATATGAAATCTCACCACATAGTTGGTTCACTTTACAATACAGAGTTTTGCAGTTCATTATTTTAGTTATGTTAATATGTTAACATATCATTTTCTGTAAATAATTTTGGTCCAAATAGGTTCTTAAAATTCTTACACAGTATTTCCGTTATTGGTTTGAACCATGGGAATTTTTCTTGCCTAGTCTTCTAGAGGCATTTTATTTGCTGGTACTGTCAACAATATGCCATTATATTCAAGTTGGGTGCTGAAGAAACATTGGGAAAATATGGTTGACTATCACAAAAAAGTACCGTTTGAAGTGCTTGTGCTTCCTGACCACTGACATCTCACCTCAGTCCACATGAGTTTGTGACTTGGGCTTGGTCAGTGTGGATATATGAGAAAGCTTGCCAGTAGCTTTCCGTGTGTTGAGGGTTCTTACCAAGGTGTAGTGTATCATGCACAGAAAAATGTCCTTAAACACAAAAGGGAACAAATACATACAGTTATGGTTATGTAGCTCATAACATGCTAATTTACCCTACAAATAATTATTATCTAAATGGCAGTCTGAAAGTAACATGATTGACATTCACCAATTATACCAAAATGTGAGAGTGCCCAAAATATTAATCATTCTGTCCAACACAAACATGTGTGATCTCTCCAGAGAGACACCCATCTGTATATCATAATGCAGTATTTTTAAAATTGCTGCTAGTATGCAGTGTCTTATATTGCATCCTACCCACCAGAATAACCAAGATGTATATGTCAACCTATCAGAATAAATAAACTCTCCACTCTTATGAAAAGAATATTGACAAATACTGATCTCTCCACTGACAAAAGTTCTGCAACCACAATATTCCTCCAAAATAAAATAATGTAGATACAGTAGAACCTGTTTTGAAAGACATTACCTTCTGCCAAGAAATAATGGTCTCTCAAGACAGATGGTCTATCATAACAGGTTGCAACACTATATAATCAATAAATTATGTGCATGGAGATTCTGGTCTATCGAGACAGGTGATCTCTCATAACAGTGGTCTCTCAACTACTACATGACGTCACACAAGAAAATCCCTCTGAGATACAGTGTTGAAAAATATGTCTTTATCAACTGTTCAATGAAATAGTTTCCTCATGAATTGTAATTTGTAAAATGCAAACAGTTTTTAATGGTATTGGTTATGGAATTCTGCATTATTCTTCAGCATGCATAAGTGACTAGATTTCACATGCAAGAATTGAATAGTACATCTGAACTAGAATGAAACAAAATATTGAGAATGATTTATTCTTCTTTCTATCTGGACTCATTCTGCTCAAATTAAAAGCTAATATACAAAACCTGAAATGTATAATAGTTTAACATTACATTTATCAAACTGATTTAATAATTTTGTTGGTTTTGCTTGCGAAGATATGCAAAATCTGGAAATTATTTAATTCACTGCATACATTCAGTTTTAAATCATTATCCATTTGGGATTCTCTGTTAATAAACCAGCAAATTTTATCTTGACTGACACTAAATATAAGTAGGTTTGATGGTTTTGAACAGTGGTCCTCAACCCCCGGTCCGCAGACTGGTACCGGTCCATGGATCAAATGATACTGGGTCTCCCAAGGAACATTAAATTATTTCCATTTTATTTACTGTGGTGTATTTCTCTCTGGTTTTTGCGACCTTTCATGGACGAGAGGTTAACCGGGAGCTGAGTGGTGTCACCTAAAGCTGCACCAATACCGTGCATGAGCAAAATATTGTGATATCGGGGCAGATTTAGGTCCCGTTTTGAGCTGAGCGGCTACAAGCGGAAGTGGCATTGTAGCATTGGTGGAGATAAGGTGTGTATCGCTCTTCTTTCTGTTCACAGGTACTTGTTTAACAGTGCTGGGTGTATGTGTATATTGTGTTTGCTCAAATTTAACCCACAAATTAGCAAAAATGAGTACGAAACAGTCGTCGTTAGAAAGTTTCCTTGGGAAAAAGAAAAGGCCCAGTGAAGAGACAGTAGAAGAATCTTCAACATCAAAGAAACATAAAACTTTTAGCAAACAAAAGCATGTGTCCTACTTGAAATATGGATTTATCGCGACAGGTGATTCCCACATACCAACAACACTCTGCATAGTTTGAGGCGACCAGATCTCTAATGAAGCAATGAAACCTTCAAAACTGCTTCGCCACTTTAATGCCCAGCACCCAGGATTAAAAGACAAGCCCTTGGAGTATTTTGAAAAAATAATTGGAACACGAAGGACAGAAGAAATTTAGGAGGGCCACCAAATCAATAAAGGAGAATGCACTGAGAGAATCATATTTGATGGCTAACCGTATTACTAAGGCTAAAAAGCCATTAAATATTGGTGAAGAATTGATCTTGCCCGCCACTAAAGCCATTTGCCGTGAACTTCTAAGAGAAGATGCTGTGGAAAAGATAGCACATGTGCCTTTGTTGGCTAGCACTGTGACCAGGGGCACTGAAGAAATAGCCGAAGACATTGAGACACAATTGTTGGAGAGGATTAATACATCATTGTGTTACGCACTCCAGGTTGACGAATCTACAGATATCGACAACAATGCAATATTACCTGTTTATGTGTGATAGCTATATCAGAAGTATGTACATGAAAATTTGTTATGTGCACTCTCTTTGCCAACCAACACCACAGTAGCAGAACTGTTCAAGTAACTGGACGGTTATATATCAGGACAACTAAAATGGTCCTTTTGTGTCGGCATATGCACAGACGGAGCTGCTGCCATGACCGGAGCAGCAGGGAGGGTGAACCCTACAAAATTTTTCTCGTGTCGTTAACCTAAAATAAGGGTTCCTACAGAGGCTGAAAAAAGGTCAATAACCCTAAACCAAAATCTCTAACTTTTATATTACTGTACGGTTAATAAACCGCATGAGGTTAGCTGAGTTTTGTTATACTATTATTGACTTTTTTTTCTGACTTTATCGAACTATTTTTTTCGTTAAAAACTCGAGCAAAATTTTGTAGAGGTTCACCCTCCCTGCTGCTCATCATGTTATTCACATTAATATCGGGACTTTTAACAATAGATTTGGGCTTTTAAACAGACAGACAGATACACTTTATTATGTTAGGTTTATGGCAAATATCACGCAGTTATGTAATGCGTACAGTTCATTAACATAAATACTATTGATAGTCAAGAGGAACTAACCAAATATTTTATCCAGACCTATACGATATCTGGATCTTGGGTCATGTAGATTTTTTGTTATAAATCCAAATGGAACAGATTGTGCTTTAGAAAAGAAATTTTTAAATTTAATCATATCCATGTCCCCTGAACACCAAGTATAATCAATATTCTGTAGAGTATAATTATCTACACCATTAAACACAACCAAAATATTGCAGTTATCTCTAATCACTTTAGGTATCTGTGTATATCGTTGTGTAACATAAATCATGTCTGTGTTTTTGTGACGACCTCGAGAAAATATTCTAGCTGGATTAGATTGTTTGTCCAACATCACATCATCATATACTTCGAGATTATTAATGAATCCATCCAAGTCATCTACGGACGGGGCTTCATCTATATCTGTGATAAAATCAATAATGTCTTCACCGTCTTTATTAACTGATTTTGCTTTCTCGTTAAAATCCTTAAGTACTTCGTAACAATGCTGATCATCCACAGATGGGGCTATTAAATATAGTTTGTTCCATCTCATCCATCTCATTATTAAATTTAATAATAATTGTGTTTTACCCGATCCAGATGGACCTATTATAATCATTCTTAACGAATTTGGTAATGCTGGATGGTGCTTTACTGGTTCTTGTTTTCGTGTCGCCGAAAAATCAATTATTGTATCCATATTATTAATAACATGAGTCTATATTGTGTTCGATGTAAATCATCTACACCCACCGTTGGATTGACAACATTAATAACGAAAAATAAACGACATGCATTAACAGGTAAATGTGTAAAATGTGGTACAAAAAATATAAATTTATCTCCATGTCTGATTCAGGGACAAAGATAGGTGGAGATATAGCCGCATCATTAGGAAAATTACCCGGATTACCATGGGCTAAATATGTTGGTGAGAAACACCTCCCTGGATATAATTATTGTGGTCCTGGAACTCGACTTGATATCCGACTTGATGATTAAGATCAACCAGGACCAGGAGAGCATCCAGTAAATAAAATTGATCAAGCATGTCATGTTCATGACGTTACTTATAAAAGTAAAGATTTGCAACAACGGCATCTTGCAGATGTAAAATTGATTCATGCATTAAATTCTATACCTAATAAATCTGTTAGAGAGAAATTGGCTAGTTTCCTAATAAAATCCGCTATGAAAAGTAAAATAATGTTGGGGGCTGGTAATTAATTATATAATTATTATAATGGAATCTATTTATTATAGCCCAAGAGGGTATTGGAGGGGTAAAGCAGCGATCACTAAACTTGCTAAAGCGGCAAAAGTTTCACATTCTGTTGCTGCAAATTGGTTAGCACGACAGGCAATATGGCAAATTTATCTACCACCACCAAAAAAAATTCAATATGCACATTTTGATGTCAATGTTCCTAACGAAGTTCATCAAGCAGATATTTTGTTTTTACCACACGATACTATTAAAACACGTGGACGAAAGTCACGCACGTACAAATACGCATTGACTATTGTTGACGTTGCAAGTACATATAAAGAAGCTGAACCATTATTAACAAAAACAGCATTTGAAGATGCTTCTGCGTTTGAGCGAATTTATCAGCGAGGACCATTACAATGGCCAAAACTATTACAAGTAGATCTCGGTAAAGAATTTCTTGGTGCAGTATCATCGTTGATGAACAAGCATAACGTTAAAATCAGACGAGGACACACGGAGATTCATCGTGATCAGGCTATCGTTGAACGATTTAATCGAACACTTGCAGAGCGGTTATTCGGTTATCAATATGCAAAGGAAATATCTGCTGACTTTAAGACAAAGGATAGATCTCGTGAATGGGTTGCAAGGTTACCGAATGTGATAGTTGCGCTGAATAAGGAAGTTACTCGTGCAACTTTTTTGAAACCGTGTGATGCACTAACAAAAAAATATATATACCACGTAGCGATGAATACGGACAACGAGGTCAACAACCAGTATTAGGTAATGTGATTGTGAGATATTTATACGAACCAGGGGAGTTGGAGGGTGGCAAAAGACGAGCTACTGACCCTATTTGGAGTGTGACCACACATAAAATTTCTAGCGTGGTTAGATCCACTGGAAGACCACCCATATACAGACTAGATTTTACTGCACCTCAACGTGGATTTGTGCGTAAACAATTGCAAGTAATTCCTGCGGATACACAATTACCTCCGCGTTCACTTATGAAAATTAGAACCCCGACGTCGATTGCATTCAAGACAAGTCAGCATCACATTTTCACGTGTATGACCTAGATCACTATTAATTCTATCTACTGTAAATTGTCTTGGATTATTATTCGAATATTGCCATAACATTGTTGTGTTACAACTTGTACTGTGATTATTCTGTAATTGTTTTAGTTTTATAATAAATTGAGTATCAATATCAAAGTCACGTTTATTTAGTTTGTCACATTGTTTGTAAGACGCTAATTGTTTCTTTATTACAACATCGTCATTAGTAATTTCTTCAGTTATCACATAATCTATAATAACCCTATGTAGTTGAGTTATTCGTCTGACGCGAGATACGGCAAGATATACTAAATTTGACCACTCGATCCGGTCATCTACAATCCAGATATTTGTATCAGAGATAGTGAATCCCTGTGACGAATGAATCGTTATAGCGTATCCTAACGTCCACGGTGATTTATCAATACTCAATGCGCTCTCAACCGAATTGATATCTATCAAAATAATATCATTCAATACCAGATTTTGTACTCGGATATTTTCAGTGTCTCCACCAGGAATTTCAACATCAATATTCTGTCATCGAGTATCTGCTGGGCGATAACATAATGGTACTGGTAGATTTGAAAACTTTTCTTTATGTAGCGTAAATAATTTCTTTTGCAATTCATCTTTCTACTTGCGACTATCAAATCAGTAGGTCTCCATAAAGTCCACAAATCATTCATGGTAGTTTCTGGAATTATCTCGTGCCTTATCTCACATTGTATATTATCTGGTTGTAGTCTGATTAATCTTTTAAGTTCTTTCAGCGGTTCATCAATAGCTCTATGATCATCATGTATTTTTTCGTAATAATCCACATTATTCTTTAGCCATTCCTGTGGAGACTGTCCAACAAAGGGCGGTGGTTGACCATGATCACCACACATAATCACAGCCGTGTTTTTTGTTAATAACCATTCAAGGAATGTTTTTAGTGTTTCTAACGACACCGTACATATCTCGTCCCATATAATATACGTAGGTATATATTTTTCACCCATTCGCTCAGAACACCACGTATCTCCGCACCATCTAAAGAAACTATGATAAGTGCAAGTTTTACCCCTCGTTCTTTTATCTCTCTGGCTAGTTTATGTGTAGGTGTCAAAACGATCATATCTGAATTGTTGTTCATAAATAATTTAATCACACGAGTTGTTTTACCTGACCCTCCACATCCATTAAGATAAACAGTCTTATGTCTAGCCACAGGATTGTACCCAGATGGTGCAAATGATTCTAATATTTGATTATTATTTATGTAATATATTTCCTTAATTTCAACGTCAGAAAATTCAGAATAACTAAGTATATGTTCTTGCTTTATCCTCCATGTCCCCCACTCACCATTACCAAGTAGCGGATTTAATAAATCTTTATATTTTTTGTTTATATAAAATGAACCCGTAGCGACTCTAACAGCGTGACGAGGAAATCTATTTATCATTGACAGTAGATTTATAGAAACATAGGTTAGCATTGAAAATCTTAAATTAGTAAAATGCGGTGAATCGCCCTCAATATAGCTAACAATGGTACCTAGTTTGGTCCCATCCGATAAATAAGCATTACTTCGGCTTATAAATGTGTTTTTCTCCGTTGTATCATTGATTATAAAATCTAACTCAGTATCGTCCATAACCAATTTTGTACAGTGTCGTTTATGACCGTATGAACTATCTTGAGTAAATTTACCAATTATCTTTCTACCAAGATCTTTTGCACGCTTCTCATCATGTTCATCTCTACATTTACGTATATTATTAGTAATTTTAAAAATATCATCTTCGGTAAGATCAGGAAGATCCTTTCTGGCATCTTCTATACTAAATATATCAAGTTCTGGTAACCAAACTTGTTTTTGTGGACTATAGGATCTAATCGCATCATTTACCTTTAACGATACTACTATTCCAAAATCAAGCATATATCTTAATAATACTATTCGAGTCCAGCAATTTTCTGAGAGGTGTTTGCCAAACCAAGCATAAGTAATAGGATGGAGATCTTTTACGAACTGGAATGATTCTACATATGCAAATCCTGTTAGGTCAAAATCTGGTAAGGGTCCATTTATTGAAACTCTGGTCATGTCATGTGTGGGGTGTCCGAATCTGTTAAAATATTTAGAACACTCACCATATCCAAGAAAACTCCCAGGATAACATGCAGCCATATCGACTGAGATAACATCATTATAATCGTATTTAGTATTCCATAATATACCGTGTCCATGTTCTATGCAACTTTTTTGTGTATCTTCAATAAATTCTGATCTTGTCGGTTTCCATGAATTTTTTTCCTGAGCGAAATGGGCCGCAACCGCAGGTACGGTAAAACAATTATTCAGTAGTTGTCTAATTCTGACATCGGCAGAAGTATATTTTAGTGCAAGATTTCTCATTTCCTAATAGAGAGATTCTGTACGATAAATATCACCATTAGGTCGTACAAATTGATCATGACAATCGTGTTCCGAACTCTGAAATAACCAAAGAGGTACAGGGTCATTTTATGTGATATTTTTAATAAAATCAAATACATGACTACTATAAAATTTAATCATTTTGTCTCGTGGAAATACCGTTACTGCATCAGTCCATGCATGTGCATTATAATCAATAATCGTTATAGGACTTCCATTTCTTATATATTTTGGTTTGTATAATATCTCCCCTGTTAGTGTTTTTACTGTTATTGGAAATCTTAATAACTTTTCTAGCTTAGCAACATCATTAATAGATGCACCAGAATTTTTAACGGTCTCTCCCCATTCACATATTTTTTTGCGTCTTAAAAATGTTAAGCCATTACCACGCATCGCATTTGTAAAATGTTCAGTAACGCATTCAGCCACGCGATTTTTTTTTAATTCTGACAGTCTCATCGGTTTGAGATCATCAATATTAGGTTTATCATTCAGTAAAAACAATCCATACACTACAGCAGTAACTGGATACCCTCGCTCAAAATACGTTCTTTCAATACCAGTCAATATACCAGGTTTGGATTTGTTACTTAATAATATCGTTTTATTATTTCCAGACTGTATATGAATGTGTTCCCTCTTGTCACGAATTATCCAAATATTATCGTCTGTCTCCACAATAAATTTTATTAAAATAAGATATTTTTGATTATCAAGGTGGTTAATAATTACTTCTGCTCGTTTGTCTTTCATCACATTAATAACTTTTCCCACTCTAAAAGTTGACCACACGTGAACAGCACCATCTTCTCGAAATTCGCTTTTGGCCTCACGGATACGTTTGGTTATATCTGCATTTGTTAAAGTTAGATCTTGCATCGAAACACTAAATTTATGTTCTATTAATCTGTCAAGGTCAAATCTAGTAGCAGATGGTTCAATTGCTGATAATTCCTCCATCATTATAATTAAGACAGAAATTTAGTATATATATATATATATATATATATATATATATATATATATATATATATATATATATATATATATATATATATATATATATATATATATATATATATATATAATGATTCAAACAGAAAATAAGTGTGTGTGGTTGAAAATTGGACATATTTCTTATTGTGATAAACCATGCCTAAACAAAAACAAATACTGTAGTTACCATATGCAGGGTATTAGATATGGAAGTACCGGACCAAAGCCATGTATTCAGTGTAAAATAGGAGTTAGAGGCAGCACACAATTATGCGCAAATTGCGGTGGAAAGAAATACAGGGAGCTTAAGAGATATTATGACAAAAAAGATACATCGACAGGTAAACCCCCTATAAAAACAGAAAGGGATTATTTGACTAGATTTAAAATTAATGATTTAGACAAATAAATATTATATAAATGGAGCAAAAAGAATTTGTGAGACATCCAATATATATCAATTACGAGGCGTCTCAAGATGGTGTGATTAGAAACTGTTGATTGAAAAAACCAGTCGGTAGACCTAATAAAGTTGGTTATTTTAAATTTAATATGAGGGGGAAAAAATATTTTTGTCATAAATTTGTATTCGAATGTTTTCATGGGATTGTTAAAGATGGATTTGTTGTTAATCACATGGATGGAAATCCCGAAAATAACCATTTATCGAACATAGAATCAATTACGCAGAGTCAGAATTGTAAGTTTGGAAATACAGGAAAATTTAAGATATTTGGAAAGAGGGCCATTAAATTCATAAATATAGAAACATACAAAGAAATAGTTTTTAAATCTATGAATGCAGCTGCTATATATTTTAGCATTCATCCACGATCGGTACAATTTGTCGCAAATAAAACATACAAGTCTGCATATTCAATAAAATATAACCAAAGGATTATGTTTGCATACATATAATTGTGTACCTTTACTCAGAACAATATCATTTTTTTATATAAAGTTTGACTATCAATCTTGCCAAGAGTCCTGCTTAGCTACAATTATATTTCCTGACTATTACCGTCTTCAGTTTTAGTGTCATTTATCGCAGAATCAAAAAGTATAAACTTTCTCAATTGCATTATTCGGCTGTCTGTGCGTTTTTTAATTTCGTATTCGTGAGACAGTGCATTTTTTATCTTTTCGATTGAGCGCGCAAGGGGTATGAATAGCTTTATGTGTTTTTCATCCACGACAGCTAAAAATTCTAACATAGAATTATAAATGGATTTGATAAGCCTATAATCAGATGGTAATGTGAATTTATTTTGAATTTTTTTTGCTGCAACAATTCATAGTCATACATGATTTTTTCAGAGTCGAGATTACTAGATATCTGAATTCCTTCATGTTTTAGTTTTTTAATATCAGAAATAATATTGATGTATTCATTGTTCATTATATATATATATATATATATATATATATATATATATATATATATATATATATATATATATATATATATATATATATATATATATAATAAAAATATTTAAATATTTTAAAATTGACCTAACTAAAGATAATAAAGCGACATAACTCCTGTCGAAAATAATCTTATCCACAATGTAGATTACTTCTCTTCATGTGATAAGGTCATTGAACTTTGTGTGTGTGTGTGTCACATCCGCAAAACATAATGTATTTTAATCTTAATGAAGTATATATATCTATATATATATATATATATATATATATATATATATATATATATATATATATATATATATATATATATATATATATATATATATATATATATATATATATATATATATATATAATTAAAAATATATATAATAAATAATGAATATTGGAGAATCTCACTCAACAAAAATAGCTCGCGAGCGTCTAGAAGCAATTAAAAAATATTTACCTGTTCGTGATGCTGTCAAACAGCAATTACAACAGCGTAAGGAAACTCAAGTTGAATTTGCAGAGGATACAAAAATATTATTTAAACCGATCACAGAGACCACTAAAGATATTCAACCTGTGTTAGAGAAAACCGCTGAAGCAACTCAAAAAATATAGAAAAAACTAAGAAAACAAAAACGATTCTCGACAAACTTCCAGCCGAAATAGCTGATGCGATGCCAGTCCCATAAATGCCTGAAGATGCAGACCAAGCTCGTGATGAACGTCTATGTGAACAATCTAACATAAGTTATAAATATGGCGTAGATGCTATTGCTGATATTAAAAGCGCTAAAAATGTAGAAGATTTAGCTGCGATTGCTGTGAAAAGTTTCAGTGATAGAAAAAAGTTTTTAAATCCTGAATATGCTGATAACATTGTAAGTCGTGATAATTAGTACAAATGGATATTTCGTATACGCTGTAATGTTAATCAGGCCAAAAATAGTAATCCTAATTATATACAGTATATTAATGCAATAGATAGTTATATTAACTTTATACAAAAACCGTCAGAGCAACAACAAACGCTAAAACAACTAGAACAACAACGACAATCATCACCGCTATCAATACAACAAATATTACATTATACACAACAACAAAAATCATTGTCACAATCTCCAAAATCACAAACAGCCCAAATAAAAAGTGAGGAAGGGCCGTCGGATACCTCTTTCGGAAGTGGTTTAGGAAGTGGTCTTATTACTCAGTGTCCTAACAACATCCTTGCTGATGTTGAACGACTAGAAATTCTCATTGGAGGAAAACGAGCTGGCAATAATTCCCCATAAATCATTAATGAAGCAGCAGATATTTGTAAACGATTATTTAGTGGCGGTATTATGGATATTGATGTGTATTGATCACTTATTAATGAAATTGCCGATGATTATTATAGTGACTAAGTCACAGCGACTAAAACGCAGTGATTAAATGCAATTACTGGTAAAGTTAATTAATAATAAAATGATAATACACAGTTCTCAACGTGGACCAACCATGGTCAGGGCAATTAATTCTCGAATACCGATTTACAGGGCAAGCTACGGAAATGGGTTAGGAGATATTGTTCAGGGTTTGTTTAGAAGACTAGCATCAAAAGCAATACCAATTGCAAAGCAGCTAGGTATGAAAGCTATTGATGTTGTTCGTGAAAAAGGTATAGGTGTTGCTGGTAATCTTGCCAGTAAAGCATTCTCAGCGATTAAAGATAGACTAGCGCAATTAATACGTAGACCTCAAGCGGTCCGACCTCAGTCGGTGAAATTGCCCAGTACTGAAGTGATGCCCGCAAGTGAAAGTAAAATAATAAATCAAGCCGCTAATCAAAAACTAGCAGCAATGGCGATGCCATCCATGGCTGGTATACCTTTATCAGAAAAAGAGAAAAACATTACCACTAGTCTGATAGCAGGAAGTGGTCTCACTTCCCGAAGTGGTCTTCATTTTAGACGATAATAATTAAAAAAAAAATATGTTCAAGCGTATGAGTGACCCCGCGTTTGACATAGACGCACCAGTTCTCAAAGATGAGTCTATACACGATTATCAGTATTATTCTTATGAAGCACGAATTCCAAATCAACGAGGAAGAATTGAACTTCAGGTTCATGATACAAGTAGATATTTTCTGCCCTCAGAAGCTTTTATTGAAGTCGAAGGTGAAATATTAAAAACCAATAATACTGAATATGCAGCCGAAATTAGTGTTGGTTTTGTTAATAATGGTATAATGGCGTTGTTTGATAGCGCTACGTACATGATTGACGGAAAAAATATTGAATCAATTAAAAAAGATGTTGACGTAGCTACAACCATACTTGGTCTTGCAAGATACAGCGACGATTATTCAAGATCAGCTGGTCCGTCAATGTTGTTTGCAAAGGATACAACTGATTCTCCAGAAAATAGACAGTATAATTTAATACAAACACCGCAGGATACTGCATCCAATCCACAACCAGCAGGAATGATAGCCCGGCCTACTGCTGCATTTTCGTTATTGCATAGCGTTAATGTAAATTTCAACTTAGGATTTACAACACGTCGAGCGCTGTTAAAAGGAAATAGAAGAATATTTTCATCAGCAATTCCACTATCACATATTTTTGGATTTTGTAGAAATGTCAGAAAAGTCATTTTCGGAGCCAAACATACAGTTGTACTAGTACGAAAAGCTGCAGATGACGATGCAATATGGAGACCAGCTGGTGATGCTGGTATGGTAATTCTTACAAAACTTAGTCTCTGGATGTCAGTAATAACCTCATCAATATCTGAAGAACAACGATTATTATCGTTTATGAATCAAGGCGGTAAATCAATGCTATCATGGCTGACAATGACTACAGATGCTATTCAGAGTAATATTATCGGTTTATTTACATGGCAGATAGCATCTCAGCAAGGTGTTTCTGCACCAAGACACATATTTATTGTATTACAAAATGCTGCACGAGTAAATGATCAAACGCGTAGTATTATATTTGATAAACTCGGTGTTTCTGAGGTTTCGTTAAGGATAAATGGACATCAAGAACCATCCGAGGATATATTACTTAATTTTGATCAAAATCATGTAGCACGTGCATATCATCGTCTTATGTCGTTCATGGGCCGTGATCAAAATGTTGATACTGGATTACAAATATCACAATTAGATTTTACAAGCTTATATCCTATTTATTACTTTTCGCTCGAACATTTACATTTGACCAGACAATCAGTAGTCGATATACATTTTCGAGCTAGTGTTAATAGAGGAGCTATTGATAACTATAGAGCAATTGATGTTATACTTAGCAATAAATCAATGCTCATAGAAGGTGTTGGTGGACGAATGAGAGTCGTTGATGCTCCAGTAGAAAATATGTAATGTGTAATTAGATCATTTATTATTATTATAAATGTCATATAATCACGTTAATGTTACCCTGACTCCTGGCCAGGTCAAATGACTGCAATCAGCATCAAATAATAACTGTGGAATAACAATATCATTAAAAAAGGAACACATGAGTAGTTCAAATAAATTATCGTTAATTGATCGTCAATTCAAAAACTTTAATAAAGCAAAAAAATCAAATAAAGGTGTCAAATTTGATCTTTCTGCGGTAGCTATTAAGGATACTTTTAAAACTGGTGGTATATTTCCCCTTCTCGCAGCCATACCAGCATTAATAGCCGCTGCAGCCCCAGCTGTTGCAAAAGCCGCTGCATTAGGCGCTGTTGGAACAGCCGCTGGAATGGCATAAAGAAAGCGACCGGACAGGGAATAAAACGAACATCAAAAAAAAGGGAAAAAGTCTCAGATTACCAGGGACCCCGCCTTCGTGGTACGGAAAGGGTCTAAGACTTCCAGGGACAGTTTACTAATCTCGCCTATGTCTAATTTTGATTTACTCGATGCTGTTAAAAAATTAAAAATAATAAACTTGAGAGGTGTTTTCATGCGCGATCAATTACCAAAACAACTAAATAATACTGAAACAGGTATTATAAATCTCGATAAAAACTCTGGCCCAGGTACCCATTGGGTGGCGTATGCGATTGATCCACGTGGAATTATTTATTTTGATTCATATGGATCAGCGCCACCAACAGAATTTATTCATTATGTCAGTAATAATATGGCACCAATCTGGTATTCAACGTTACCAACCCAAACATTTACTGATCCACCAATATGTGGTCGAGAAGTACTTAGTGTACTTGATGCTATATCCGTGGCATCGCCAAGAAAACCACCTCATAAAGTCGTGCATGAATATACCACATTGTCACATTTAAACAGACATCAGTAAAATATCATGGTAGATATTTACGGAAGATCTGCTCGTGGTAAACCTCAGCAGCAAGGTGATTTATCTAAATATGCAACCCTCGATCAACTTAGAAATGAGATTAATGATTTATTAAATATTGTAAGTGTGGATAAAAATGAAGTTGTTTTTCAAGACAAGCAAGGACGATCAAAGACGAGTAAAGTACAACTGTTAGATGTATTTGTACGAAATTCTGCTGCGGTTGCTGATAATATCGTGACTTTTAACAATCTAGGTATGATACAAGATTCTGGTAGGTCAGTCGCTGATTTTGTTAAAAAAAGCTGGCGGTGTATTTAGTGGAGACGTTATTATGAACAAAAATATAATTACCGATCTTGGAAATCCAACTTCAAATAGTGATGCTACAAAAAAAAAATTCGTTGACGATCAAGAATCAAAGTACGTATTAAACGATGGCGGTATAATGCGTGCATTTCACAATATGAACCACAATGGCATTAATAATCTCAGAACACCAGAATCTAATTTTGATGATGCTACAAAAAAATACGTCGATGATGTCAAAACTGAATTTACCATTTTTCGCGAAAACATAAACAGAATTAATGACGATTTTTTGGGAAAGCCACCAAATGTTAATACAAAACTTAATGATATTATTGGAAAAATTCCGGTTATTGTTCAAAAAACAGACCTGATTAAAATTCCTCACAAACAGATTAAAAATATTGTGTATACTGTTGCTTCTGGATCTGGTACATGGACGCAGCAAAATAAATCCATCAAATTCGCTGCAATGATTACTGGTGTGTATAGATAGATTGTCAGTGTTTAGCATTGTAAAGTTTAAAATATCTATCGAATCACTGCGTCATTTTATTGATGAATCATCTAGAGCATCATTATCAGTAATAGAATTAAACAAAAAATCAAATGATGGCTCGTCTTGAGTATTATCTGTAATACTAGATAAAAATTCTTCAGAATTTTCATTTGAACCGGTTGATATAAGTCAAGACAAAATCGATTATAGTTGGTGTTTGGAATTTGTAGCTGAATTAACCACTTAACATCATAGAATAATGGATCAAATAACTACGTCATCTATCGACGTTCAACGTCATAGATATAATCAAGCATGTGAATGCCTGTCCAAACTAAAAAATACCATCGACCTTTATACAATAAAAGTAAAAAAATATCGTAGACGTATGGTCGTTATTGATATAATTGTGTATTCAGTTTCTGCTATTGTTGCTGGATCCGGATTAATATTATCAACATTAACGATGACAGCTCCAGCAATTATAACAATTATTGTTTCAACTTCAACGACTATAGCAGATATTTTTAATATTATTGCTAAAAAGATAACTACATGTACGAATGATAAATTGCGCGAGTATATGATAAAATTGCACACAGCAACAGCAACATACTCTAAACTATCTGGATATATTTCCACGTATCTCAGTGATGGTAAAATATCTGACGAGGAGTTCGTAACGATAATTAAAACCTATGATGAAGCATTCAAAATTGTTAGTGATTCTGCTGACAAAATAAATGGAGAATTAAACAATAATAATAACAATAATGTCAGCGTCTGAACATCGTTCAGATATTGAGTCAAGAGAGTTATTACAGCAGATCGTCGCTAATACAACTCCTTCAAAAACTACTATGATATCGATAAGTTCGACCAATCCTGAATTTAGCGTTAACTTTCCAACTGCAATTCCAGTAAAAGAGATAGCATTAGCTCAGTTACGTGTTTATTATAGCTGGCCTAATATTAGATCAAAACCATTTGGTGGACAACAGCCAAATAATTCATTAATATTCGCAAATAAAAATAAATCTGATGGAACTCTCGATTGGCAAGTTGTTAGTATTCCAACTGGCAGTTATCAGTTAGAACAGATTAATGAGGAATTCCAGCGCAGAATTAAGTCTTTAACCGGGAAAGAGTCTAAAATAGCAATTACTGTTTACGAACCAACATTATCGTCAGTAATTGAAATAAATTCTCCTGACTATGCTGTAGATATTTATCAAAGTTCGATTAGATCATTATTAGGTTGGCCTGAAGTCGCGCCAGATTATCAAGTTCCACCAGAACCACAGCGATCCGACTTCAACATAGATGTTAAGAAATTTATACAACTTCCAGAATATAGAAACAAAGTTCCATTTATGGAGAGCACTGCACCAGCTTATCGTAATTATAGGCATCATACTTATTTTATAAGTTTTATTCAAAGTAGGAGGGGTTTAGCAAGAATATTGACACTTGATATCAAGCAAATTAACTCATTATCAAGACCGATTAAATCTGAACACGAACACGTGTTTAATAATCTTAAAAATTTACTTCCTAGCATCAATACTTTTTATAACGATGATTTAAAAAATCAAATAATTGAAACAATACATCTAAATCAAGTTGTAGCAGACTTAAAATTCGTAAATAAGGCTATTGTTGACAGAGAGAAAATAATAAACCTGCCGGCAGATAGATCTTCTAGCTTTTATATAGTTAATCAAGATGACCAAATCCAACGTGTAAGTCATAAGCGATTATTTAAGACAGTATTTATGAAATATTATGGAATCACAGAAGAACAGCTACCAACATTTATAATACCCGAATTTGACTCTGAGGAGCTAAAAAAAAAGTCAGTTAGTGATCTTATTGTTGAACACTTTAAAAGAATATGTAATTCCTAGAAAAAATTAATTCCACCCCAGCAATTCTCAAATATAAAAATGATCCATATGAAACAGGTCGTCATATCTCACCTAATATTGTTAATATAACATCCACCATCGCACTGAATTTAGTTTGCGATATAATTGGTAATAGCTACCATTTTGACCTCTCTAAATCTAATCAGGCTCAACAGGGATATATATTATATTCATCCAGTACTCAAACACCGCCAGGGTGGCTTATTGTATCTGAGCCAATAAATCAAGTCTACCTGCGTGTACATAATCCATTATTGTCCAGAATGAATTTCAAACTCACAAATCAAGATGGAAATATAATTGACTTAAGAAACGAAACTCTATATATTAATTTATATATACGATCCTAGATTGGTCTGGATAAAATATTTGGTTAGTTCCCCTTGACTATCTGGTAATGAACTCTATATCTGTTTAAAAACCCAGATCTATTGTTAAAAGTCCCGATATTAATACTAAGCAGCAGGGAGGGTGAGCCTCTACAAAATTTTTGCTCGAGTTTTTAACGAAAAAAATAGTTCAATAAAATCAGGGTAAAAAACAGTAAATAATAGTATAACAAAACTGAGCTAACCTCATGCGGTTTTTAACCGTCCGTACGGTAATATAAAAGTTAGATATTTTGGTTTAGGGTTATTGACCCTTTTTTCAGCCTCTGTAGGAACCCTTATTTTAGGTTAATTTCACGAGCAAAAATTTTGTAGGGTTCACCCTCCCTGCTGCTAAATAGCAGACTATAAAGAAGACAACAACTATAGAAAAATGATTGCAATCAACAGAGAATCATAAAGAAGATTACAACAGAAGTGGAATAATTGCAATTCTACTGAACCCCTCATCTCAACAACACAAATGGGTGTGGTTTTGTTGGCGGCTTTCTTGGCGCTTTTGTCCTGTTGCTGGGTTGGAGGCTTTCTGCTTGTATCTGGGTATTGAACGTCAAGGTGTTAAGGTCTGGTACGATGCGATAAGACCCAGCCCTGGGTCAAGTCCCTCCACGTGGATCCGGGCCGATGGCTAACCACGAAAGAGGGAATTGGTCTCTTATGAAAATAAGAGGCTCCAAGAGTCGTCAAGAAAACGTACATGCATATACGACTATAATTTCTATATCTATCTATCTATCTATCTATCTATCTATCTATCTATCTATCTATCTATCTATCTAAGCTTGTGACGGAATCGAGGTTGTGTCTGGCCGTCACGGCATAATTTAGAGAGAGAGAGAGAGAGAGAGAGAGAGAGAGAGAGAGAGAGAGAGAGAGAGAGAGAGAGAGAGAGAGAGAGAGAGAGAGAGAGAGAGAGAGAGAGAGAGAGAGGTGTCGGAAAATTGATATTAAAAAAATGATAAATATTTTTTTTAAAATATAGAATCTGTAATGAGCTGTAAAGATATGCTAAATATTAATAATAATAATAATACATACATATATATATATATATATATATATATATATATATATATATATATATATATATATATATATATATATATATATATATATAAACATACTTTTTGTTATTATGATTATAGTCATTAATAGCAGTATTTTTAATAATATTTACAGTGATATTGAATAACAGGCATGTATACATAGATAAAAGCATTGATGCATAATTATATACATACATGTTAATGCTGAACACAAATACCGATTCATAAATTAATAGATATACATAATACATGCATGCATACATACACCTTTTAGTACATAACATCATAAACTTACTCATGAATTTGCTATAATTTTCTTCCTCTTTTACTTTTTTATGTGAGATGTGAAAATGTCTATATTTCTCATCATAGTTTCTGCTTTGAAATGCTGAAAGGCCCTATGGTATCTCCCTGGGATTTCCTTTAATAGCTCATCGTCTTTCAGTAATTTAACAAATGTTTTAATATCATCTTTCCTTGAAAATGTTGATTTTCCTGCCTGGAAAGTTTGAAATTCTGTCACAGTCTTATAATATGTTGTGTCCAGAACACGGCCAACTCTGCCGGCCAACTTGCTGTGCCTTTCCAAGATGGCGTCACTCGGCTGATGGCCAGCTGATCGTAAGCTTTCTATAAAGATAACAATAATCAACATGAACTAATCTGTAATATTGTTTTGTGTGCAATTGAAAGAAAAGAAATATATATAAACATAAACATTTTTCGCTTGCATAAACACAGTGATTAAATAATGTAGTAGCAACATAAAGTTTTTATATTAAAGAATTACACTTTGTTGCAGATGAACTGTTTATTTACTTAAGAAAAACAACTATTCCAATTCTAAAATGATTAATTGGCGAAATAATACAAATCTTTTTAACATAATAATTGAGTTATCAAATAATGTACCTTTGAATTCCTTGTTCAGAAATTCATTGACTAGGTCAGCTTCATCATTATTGCCAGCTCCTCCTCGAAGATTTACTGTTCGGTTCCATAACCGATCGTGCTGGAGTCTCTCTGACACACAACCTGATAGGTCTGTAATAATTTAATGTTTTCTTACATGGCATTTTTAAACTGATTCTTATTTTAAAAATTTGCAATTTCAAATAAATGAATGTTGACATGTTATTGATGACTACCACATAATAATCACACTAGCTATAAAAAAAACTTTTTCTTCAGAATATTTGATAGTTGCAAATTTTGATAATGGATAATTTGCTTTCACTTTCTTGGTGTATACTTAAAATAAATACATATAACATTTTCTTTAGAAATGAACTGATGCAAATGTTACATCTAATCTTATGTAAAATCCAATTTAACACTTGCTAATATTGTATAGTTTATATTTAGAAAACTATTAGTTTTGTACAAGACCATTAAATCAAACAATAACAACTATGAAGAAAAATAGAAATTGCATTTTCTGTTCTTTATGAACAAAATAGAATTTTCTGGAGCTTTTAAGCATGTGCTTTTGTATGGATTACATTTATGGAAAAAAAAAACTTTTTTTAAAACATTCATGTCACCAGTACAAATTTTAAATGCAAATTGATGGCCCTTCATATATAGTAGCTGGAGTTTGTTAGATCCACATAGATGAATGATGACAGTAATGCCCTCAAGCAAATATTAATTGGCTTACTTGTAATTAGATTGTGACCAAGAATGAAATACTTCCTATGGTTGTTGTTGTGAAATTTCACTTGATCTTGTTTCCAAAATGACACCATGGATGGCAAATCATTTTCTCTCACAGCATCTCTTCTTATTTTATCCTCCATCACTCTGAGGAGAATGGTCTTGGTATATTCAATTTTTGTCTGCTATTCTCTCACTCAAAGGATCCTGATTACTCTTTTTTTCTTAGATTCCCTTCTTGACTTCTTCTTACTCTCTTTAGAACAGAACTATTCTTCATCTGGAAAGGAAAACACACACACACACACACACACACACACATATATATATATATATATATATATATATATATATATATATATATATATATATATATATATATATATATATATATATATATATATATATATATATATATATTGATTTCCTTCTAATTTTCTAATTGAAAATTGGAACTTATAAAAAATAATCCAAACTAAACCTCTCTGACCATTATTATAAAGTAACAATTTGGCTTGATTTTAAATGATACCATATTTTTTAATATTGATAATGTCTCACGAGATGAGCATTAAGAGATACATTAATGAGCATTATGAGCATTAAGCTGAGCATTAAGAGATACATTAAGTTATTACCACTGTCTGGAAGGTCTTTAATCCCTTTACATGAAACATGAAACCACTGCTGGGCACATTGATCATTTGAACATTCGACCATAGTTTCTTCTTTGACCATTTTGCATACACAATATTCCTTCTCCTCTACAGTTTTCTTGCAAGTTGAACTGCAAGCCCACTCCTCTGGCAAATTGTCTTGCTCCAGTTCAACACAACACATATGAAAAAAGGAGCCTATAGGGCAGTATCTATTGAGGCACTGTATCATTGGCTCATCTTCTCCAAGATCTGCAAATAATTTATCTTTATTAGTATGTACATTTAGTTTGTATTATTTGTTGGCTTTTCTTAACAATCATATGTTATGTATTTTGTAACTGACCATGTCAAAGTTTAAGTTCATAATGTTCTTGACCAGTAACATTTATGTTCAAAACAATATAACACATTACTATTTCTCAATATGTGTGGATTAAATATTCAGATCAATATATTACTGATGTTTTTGTTTAGAGTTTTAATGTACCTTTAACAATTTTTTAGTTATATGCGTATATTAGTCATAAATTAAATGGTATATATGTTTAAACTCCTGATTTTGACCTTAGAACTTCTACAATGTAGGTTTCCATCAACTTTATTTCTAGAACTTTATTTATAGAAAATGGTAAATGTAGAGGGTATATAAACTTGTTAATGTAAGAATTACTCATTCTTGCCTTAACATCTGAAGCAGAATGAATCTGATTCCTGCGATAAGTTTTTTAGTTGGATTGCTTTATTCAAAACATGATTCACTGGAATTGTAAAGTGTTCATCTATACTATTATTGAATCGGAACATTAATTTGGAAGTAAAGTAAATTCAGACAATAACATTTTGGATTATATTATACATCAAAACAAGGTTAGCTTATCATCATAATTCAGATCATTGGCACAGTAGCACGTTCAACACCACAGGCACATAAACGCATTAAATGAAGGAATTTATTTGGAATTCAATTGGAACTTTTATGAAGCATGTGATTTTCGCTCTTTTTTCTTGCTAAATTTAAGACCAGTGATAACATTGTATTTATTCCTAAAACCAAACTCGAAATAAAATTTAACATGCATAAAAATTTGTTTACGTATTATCCAGAATTTTAAATCAAATTCAGTTTAATCTTAAAAAATGACAAATGTGTGTTCACAATTTTTTAAACAAATAAGACCTGCTTATCTTCCTTGCATATACAGTACTGGTACATATCTGTCACATTCTCTTGAGATGCCGGCTCTGAATACACTGGAATGGGTTTCCAAAATATGTCGACCACTTTCTTGCAAAATTTCTCTTAGGTATGATACTTTGTCCTCGTTATCCCATTCATCGATGTCGATCATCAAGGAATCTTCAAGATTTTCGAGTCCTAAAACCTTCATCGCTGCAAGAACTAGTTATCCATCTGTTACAAAGCTGAGGAACTCACTAGCATAGTTAAAACAGTCTGCCACGTGTTTTGAAACAGATCGATGGTGAAAAATATTTTTTTAAATGGATCAACGTTCCCTTGTCTGCTGCACTCTTTCCGTCAAACAATAAGTCCATTGTGTCCTTGTTCATAAAGAAAAAGAACACACACACACAGACATACATATATATATATATATATATATATATATATATATATATATATATATATATATATATATATATATATATATATATATATATATATATATATATATCGCCCAATATAACTATTGGAGTACCTGTGGAAAAAACCCGCAGGTAAGACAAATGGGTATAGCTACTGGTAGCTTTCTTACCTTTGGCAGGTATTTTTGTGCATTTTTTATGAATAATATTTACGTGATTTAGTAGATAATTGTATCCATTATTTTTTGTTAAACATCCGCATTTAAAGCTTTGAAAGTTATTCTCAGAGAATATATCTGTAGTCAGAAGGATTAGGAAATGTTGTTAGTTAAATATGTGCACTGTTGTAGAAGGAAAAAACCTATCCACTTTTTAAAAAATCAATAATGTTACTTTGATTGTAAAGTTCTAGAACATTTAAGAGAAAACAATTCATTTGTTATAATTAGACCAGTAAATTGTTATGAAACGTGCTTAACATTAACATTGATTTTGATTTGTTTTGTGCAATACAGATAAAAATCCTATTAATCTTGAAACTATACCACAATAATATTGAAACAAAACAAAGTTATCAATATGTAATATTTTACCTGAAGCAGTAGCATTCTTTTATGAAATTCACCAGGGGATGGCACCAACCCTTCCAATCTTTTTTAAAGGTATTCCAGCATTAGCTCTTGCATTTTGAGCATCTATGTGTCTTTCGCAAGACAGTCCGTCCCCCCAGCACACTATGGGATATACATGATCATCATCCCTTTTTGGAACATAATCATGCAGCTGTTCCAATATCCTAATGACACCTGCTGTTGTTGAAGGATTTTCTGGGATCACGCCAACATTAAACGGTTGAAAAGGAACACAGCTGCATCACTATACATTATGCATGGTCAAAGAGAGTATGAAAGTGTTAGGTGACACAAATAATTTACTTAGAGTTGATTTAACATTTGCTGTTTTTGTGCTTTTGAAACAAAATATTTTTTTTTAAAAAAATCTTTTTTTCAAACTTATAATCTAACAATAGTGTCGACTTCAAATGTAAAACTGGAAACACATTATCTCATCTTAAAAGTAAAATTGTTTCGAACTGCTTTGAGAAAACTTTGAATACATAATACATTAATAACTTGTATGATGGCAACATTTAGGACACATAAATACAAGTGAAAATGGAATATGTTAAGTGAAATTGTTATTAACATCATCACAATTTAGTTTAAATATTCGGCAAGCGCGTACCACTTCACTTCTTTGTCTTGATTCCTTCCAATGTTTGTGTTCAATATGATGACAAACAATGTCTGACAATGGTTGGAGGCATGGAACATTTTCAGTCAGGATTCTAGACACCACAGTTTCCATTCTATCCCTGGTAGCTTTTATTTCCTCCTGTGTAGGGAAGTAAGTAGATAGTGGCAAATCTACAGCTCTCTTCACATCAGTGGTTTCATTGTACATTATAGTGTTCACTCTATTCTTCGCTACATACGCTAATGCCCAAATCATATACTTGTTGTCATGGTTTCTAGTCTGATGTCTTACCTTTATCTGACGGCCAACATTGTCCCATCAGATAGTATAACCTAATTATGAAATGAAATTTAATAAACTATTTAATGTATGTCTGCGGCACCCTGTAAAATAATTAATAGACAATATGAAAAAATATTAACCTAAAGAAGTTTAAAAAATAAAATGACTTTGCATTACTCATATCATTGCCTTATATAACATATGTACTGATCCCTAATTTCATGAAATATCAATTGTATTTTACATGTCCCGAAATTATTAATCACATGAAATAATAAATATGTATATGTAAGAAATCATTTGCGCAATAGCACTTTCCAAAGTCATATCTTTTCATAAAAAATGAAATACCTGTGGTTTGCATTGTGGATCGTGTGTCTTTTACTTCCACTATTCTAGACATTTCATCTGTGCTGTCTTGGGATCCTGATGCCTGTTCCATTTGAGAGTCTCTACCTACAAAATCTGACTCCTCTGTTTCTATTGAGCTTGGTTGGGATCCATTAGAGTCTGATTCCATTTGAACCAGAGGGGATGAACGTCCATACTCGATGGTATCTTCTTCAGATATAGTGTCACAAGGAAATACACGACTCTGACAATGATTACAATGTTGTTCTATATATAAAACAATTAATAATTCTTATCAAAATGAGTAATTTACTAATTTGCAACTAATATCAATACAGTTTAAGGCAAAATACGATCAAAAATTTAAAATATATTTATTATATAGTTGAGTAAATACTAAATAGGTTGCCATAATATAATCTCATCAACAAGAAGCACGTTTTACTATGGTAACTTTTTCAAATGTAAAAATTAATTTACCTGCAGTTCTGTCTTCCATTGCAGAAGCTCGGAGTCAAAAGAATCTTTGATTCTATCCAAAGCTCTAAAAAGGGTTTTCTCTCCAACTGAAACTCCAATATGTTGGAATTGTTGAAACAGCTGAAACGTAACAAAAGATAAATAAAAGTAATAATGGCAAAACAACCAATATTCGACAAGAATATTATTACTTCCTTAACAGTTACATAAATACAATAATTAGGTAGATGTACATGTAATTGTAAATAATACAATTTAGTCGATCCAAGTCTATATTCTTTATTTATATAGTACATTTCAAGGCTTCGCAAAAAGTGAATCGTGGAATACTTTACGAAGTAAAACCTAACAACACAAAACGTGCAGAGCACCAACACCCTCTCTCTCTCTCTCTCTCTCTCTCTCTCTCTCTCTCTCTCTCTCTCTCTCTCTCTCTCTCTCTACAAACCGATCTCTTTGTTCCACTTCTCCACATTTGTATTGCATTCCTTTTTTGAAAGAGTGAAATATTCCTGGGATGAAGCTGATGCAGTAGTACTGACAAGCAACAACCAATGGCTGGTTTTAAAGCGTTATCTGTCACTCTGGAAAATGATTTTTAAAAAGGACAATTTTGCTATTAATGCAACGCAACCATGTATGTGTCACATTACTGGACAAATTAGCATCTCATGATTATAACCAATGTATGACCAAATGCAGATATTAAAGTCTAACAGCTAACTTGTTTAATCTTAATGAAGTGAAAAGAGGATTCTGACGCGTTCATGTTTTTGACCCGTTATATTAGTGTGAACATCAATATATGTTTGTGTCTTTAAAACTACCAAATTTGTCAGAGAGAGAGAGAGAGAGAGAGAGAGAGAGAGAGAGAGAGAGAGAGAGAGAGAGAGAGAGAGAGAGAGAGAGAGAGAGAGAGAGAGAGACGTATAGTGCATACTTTATTGGAAATACATGATTACTGGAATGTCGTGATTATTTTAATTGGATGCGTTTAATTTTTCATAATTGCTATGTCAATCGTTTCTAATCAGTCGAATTTGGTAACACAAGAAGAATAACATATACTGTATGATAAATACCTTTTAAAATGTCTAGACCTTCGGCTTGCAGTAGTAACAAGTGCGCTGTATAGTATTGGAGCCGCTGATTTAACCTTTTCATTAATTTCCTCCCAGTTAAATTTTTCGATAGATTCAATAGAGATCTCTCTTGATAGAGGGAAGTCACAATTTTCAAGTTTATTCAATCCTTTCCTTGTCTGACCAATCACAAACTCAACAAGGGCCCTTCTAGCTGCGTTTGAATTCTTCCAGTAATACCTGAATCCTTTCTTGTATTCAGAATTTGAAAAGTGTGACAGCCCTTGATGAAATCGCTTCTTTCCCTAAAAAAAATATTTTATTTCGTTGCATTGTACAAAAAAGTAGTACTCTTATGGATCATTACGATTCAAGAAAAAATAACAAAAGCGGTAACAATTTTTTTAAAATAAAGAATATTATCGTACTTGTAACGTAAATTAAAAGAAAAAGATAATTTAGAATTTAACGGAACATATTTGGAGAATATATATATATATATATATATATATATATATATATATATATATATATATATATATATATATATATATATATATATATATATATATATATATATATATGTTCATTCTATTTGTCAAACTGAAATGCTTGATGTTACTTACCTTAATAGGACTAGCAATCGGTGCTCTAATTTTGGAAGCCAGAAATTGTGGTGATGGTCTTGGTCTCTTGACTGGAGTTGCATCTGCTGGAAAATGCAATTTTCTCTTCCTTGCTAAATATGAATTCTCTTGCGTTCTTTCCTGCAATTCTTTTCTGGCCTTGACACCATCGTTGGCAATTCTTAAAAGCCGATGGCACTCATGGCATAAAAAATACCCTACTAGGGGAGGACGGGATGTTAGCGCTTCCACTCCTAAAATTTCCCCAATTTCTTCTTTTAGATGTAAAAGTGAATATCTCCTATAGCCACCTTTTCCCCCTCAAATTCACGGCCACAGTTTCCGCATTGCATTCTCTCTCTCTCATATATATATATATATATATATACCTGAACTGAAAACTGTATGCACTGACAATATGCCATATTCTTCTGACATAGGAACATGAAAGTATTGTCTTGACATTACGACAGTGGTACATATTCGAAATTAGATCAAACTGGTATTTTAATAATACTCTTTCTTTGGTTTTCTTTCTCTCTGACTGTCTTTCGTTATTTCTTTATTTATTCAGCTTGAACCATCTAAGAGGCATACTTCGTTAGTGATTTCGCCTCTGATAAGTCTCATGACCGACCAGTGTCAAGATTTAGGCAACCATGGGATCAGTTGTGCCAACATCTCAAGCGATTTGAAAGGAGGTGAGTGATCAAGGGTAGCTATTTTGTTTGGAAAAAACATAAATCAAGTTAACAATCAATCGTCTATCATTCTAACGATTCATCTAAAACACGAATGTTGGAAAATTCCAGTTAACGTGATTATATGACATTTATAATAATGATAAATGATCTAATTACACATTACATTATTTCTACGACTCTCATTCGTCCACCAATACCTTCTATGAGCATTGATTTATTGCTAAGTATAACAGCAATTGCTCTATAGTTATCAATAGCTCCTCTATTAACACTAGCTCGAAAATGTATATCGACTACTGATTGTCTGGTCAAATGTAAATGTTCGAGCGAAAAGTAATAAATAGGATATAAACTTGTAAAATCTAATTGTGATATTTGTAATCCAGTATCAACATTTTGATCACGGCCCATGAACGACATAAGACGATGATATGCACGTGCTACATGATTTTGATCAAAATTAAGTAATATATCCTCGGATGGTTCTTGATGTCCATTTATCCTTAACGAAACCTCAGAAACACCGAGTTTATCAAATATAATACTACGCGTTTGATCATTTACTCGTGCAGCATTTTGTAATACAATAAATATGTGTCTTGGTGCAGAAACACCTTGCTGAGATGCTATCTGCCATGTAAATAAACCGATAATATTACTCTGAATAGCATCTGTAGTCATTGTCAGCCATGATAGCATTGATTTACCGCCTTGATTCATAAAAGATAATAATCGTTGTTCTTCAGATATTGATGGGGTCATTACTGACATCCAGAGACTAAGTTTTGTAAGAATTACCATACCAGCATCACCAGCTGGTCTCCATATTGCATCATCATCTGCAGCTTTTCGTACTAGTACAACTGTATGTTTGGCTCCGAAAATGACTTTTCTGACATTTCTACAAAATCCAAAAATATGTGATAGTGGAATTGCTGATGAAAATATTCTTCTATTTCCTTTTAACAGCGCTCGACGTGTTGTAAATCCTAAGTTGAAATTTACATTAACGCTATGCAATAACGAAAATGCAGCAGTAGGCCGGGTTATCATTCCTGCTGGTTGTGGATTGGATGCAGTATCCTGCGGTGTTTGTATTAAATTATACTGTCTATTTTCTGGAAAATCAGTTGTATCCTTTGCGAACAACATTGACGGACCAGCTGATCTTGAATAATCGTCGCTGTATCTTGCAAGACCAAGTATGGTTGTAGCTACGTCAACATCTTTTTTAATTGATTCAATATTTTTTCCATCAATCATGTACGTAGCGCTATCAAACAACGCCATTATACCATTATTAACAAAACCAACACTAATTTCGGCTGCATATTCAGTATTATTGGTTTTTAATATTTCACCTTCGACTTCAATAAAAGCTTCTGAGGGCAGAAAATATCTACTTGTATCATGAACCTGAAGTTCAATTCTTCCTCGTTGATTTGGAACTCGTGCTTCATAAGAATAATACTGATAATCATGTATAGACTCATCTTTGAGAACTGGTGCGTCTATGTCAAACGCGGGGTCACTCATACGCTTGAACATATTTATTTTAATTATTATCGTCTAAAATGAAGACCACTTCGGGAAGTGAGACCACTTCCTGCTATCAGACTAGTGGTTATGTTTTTCTCTTTTTCTGATAAAGGTATATCAGCCATGGATGGCATCGCCATTGCTGCTAGTTTTTGATTAGCGGCTTGATTTATTATTTTACTTTCACTTGCGGGCATCACTTCAGTACTGGGCAATTTCACCGACTGAGGTCGGACCGCTTGAGGTCTACGTATTAATTGCGCTAGTCTATCTTTAATCGCTGAGAATGTTTTACTGGCAAGGTTACCAGCAACACCTATACCTTTTTCACGAACAACATCAATAGCTTTCATACCTAGCTGCTTTGCAATTGGTATTGCTTTTGGTGCTAGTCTTCTAAACAAACCCTGAACAATATCTCCTAACCCATCTCCGTAGCTTGCCCTGTTAATCAGTATTCGAGAATTAATTGCCCTGACCATGGTTGGTCCACGTTGAGAACTGTGTATTATCATTTTATTATTAATTAACTTTACCACTAATTGCATTTAATCACTGCGTTTTAGTCGCTGTGACTTAGTCACTATAATAATCATCGGCAATTTCATTAATAAGTGATCGATACACATCAATATCCATAATACCGCCACTAAATAATCGTTTACAAATATCTGCTGCTTCATTAATGATTTATGGGGAATTATTACCAGCTCGTTTTCTTCCAATCAGAATTTCTAGTCGTTCAACATCAGCAAGGACGTTGTTATGACACTGAGTAATAAGACCACTTCCGAAAGAGGTATCCGACGGCCCTTCTTCACTTTTTATTTGGGCTGGTTGTGATTTTGGGGATTGTGACAATAATTTTTATTGTTGTGTATACTGTAATATTTTTTGTATTGATGGCGGTGATGATTGTCGTTGTTGTTCTAGTTGTTTTGGCGTTTGTAGTTGCTTTGGTGGTTTTGGAGTTTGTGGTAATTGATGTGGTGGCGTTTGTGGTTGCTTTGGTGGTTTTTGTATAAAATTAATATAACTATCTATTGCATTAATATACGGTATATAATTAGGATCACTATTTCTGGCCTGATTAACGTTATAGCGTATACGGAATATCCATTTGTTCCAATTATCATAACTTACAAATTTATCAGCATATTCAGGTTTTAAAACTTTTTTCTATCACTAAAACTTTCCACAGCAAACGCAGCTAAATCTTCTACATTTTTAGCGCTTTTAATATCAGCAATAGCATCTACGCCAAATTTATAACTTATGTTAGATAAATCACCTATTTCAGCACGAGCTTGGTCTGCATCTTCAGGCATTTCTAGGACTGGCATTGCATCAGCTATTTTTGCTAAAAGTTTTTCGAGATTTTTTTTTAGTTTTTTTAGTTCTTTTTTCTATTTTCTGAATTGTTTTAGCTGTTTGATCTAACACAGGTTGAATATCTTTAGTGGTATCTGTTATCGGTTTAAATAATTGTTTTGTATCCTCTGCAAATTCAACTTGACTTTCCTGACGTTGTTGCAATTGTTGTTTGACAGCATCATGGATAGGTAAATATTTTTCAATTGCCTCTAAACGCTTGCGAGCAATTTTTGTTGAGTGAGATTCATTAATATTCATTATTTATTATATATATATATATATATATATATATATATATATATATATATATATATATATATATATATATATATATATATATATATATATATATATATATATTTAATTATATATATTGTCTGATTTTTATATTTTATATTTTTATATTTCTGATAAATATATTCATTATTATTTTTTAATTATATATAATGTCTCATTTTCATATTTTATATTTTTATATTTCTGATAAATATATTCATTATTTATTATATATATTTGTCTGATTTTTGTCAAAAATAATCAGTAGCGATCCTACTGATAGCCTGTGTGTCTTTTATGAAGTCCTAACATGAAGTCTTATGACCTATTATGCGGCACTTCATAATACTGTTTCTTTTGGCTAGCATTCCTTTCTGGAATGTGTTATTTTGGGGGTTCTCCATGTGGCAGAGAGCTCAAGGCATGCTACTGATTATTTTAGGGGCGACGCATTGCATTGCGGTTTCGATAAAGAAAACCCTGTGAAAACCCAGTGGGTACACAAAAATGTACTCACGTGGTTGACACAGTGAGATATTTATCGAAACCTGAGGCGCGCCCCGCCCCCAATTATATATATAAAAGGCATCCCCGGGACCAAATCCATTTCGGCGAAATCTGGAATAGAACCACAGATGTCTAGATTTAGAGGCCAACGATCTACCCCTACACCATGCTGCGTTTGATGAATATAACAGTTTTAATTATTACTATATTATGTAGTGGTTTTACAAATATAATTTTATTAAGATAGTTAGCCATTTATGTGTATGAATCTTACTAAAATATATAAATAAAATTACAAGCATTTATAAATTTATGTGTATGAATCTTACTAAAATATATAAATAAAATTACAAGCATAAAAATAGGAAATAACCCATACCGGAAATAGATTAACGTGTTTGAATAACCCAGATGTGTATACAATGAGAGAGTGTAATTCATTAAATTGGAGTACTGTTTATGCAGTCTGCAGCTAAAATACATCAGCCTGCTATATGAATTATATTGACAATAACGCAGGTCATGGATCGATAGACACAAGTAAGTCTTGGCTTGTTTGTCTTAAGTTACCATACTATACAAAATGGATTAAAACCTGTCTGCTTCAAGCTATTTAATTCACCAGACTAATGCAGCACGCTTTGCTGTAAATTACAATATCGGTCTTAAGTTACCACAATATGCAAAAAGGATTCAATTACGCCTGTATACACAGGTAATATTACGTCATCCAAGGTCAGTAGGTATAAACAACCGGCAGGGGAACTAACCGTATGTTTGGTTTCTAAACAGACAGACAAATAACCACTTAGAAAATCTACAGATTTCTGAAACATTTACAGATTTTAGCATAAATAATAATTTATTTTAATTTTTATTTGTTAGCGTAAAAATATTATTTTATTTTGTTTTTGGGCCTAATTTCAGATTTTTTTAATAAATAATTCATGCAAACATATGACTCATTTTTACAAAATCTGTAGATTTCTGAAAGAAGTTGTGCAAACATATGACTTATTTTTTTACAAAATCTATAGATTTCTGAAATAAATCATAAATTTTCTCACATTTTCAGATTTTAATATAAATAATAATTTATTTTAATGTTTGTTTGTTAGAGTAAATAATATCAATTTTATTTTAATTTTTGTTTGTTAGCGTAATAATAATAATAATAATAATAATAATAATAATAATAATAATAATAATAATAATAATAATAATAATAATAATATTTTATTTTGTTTTTAGGCCTAATTTCAGATTATTTTATAAAAAAATATTAGAAAATCTACAGATTTCTGAAATAATTCATGCAAACATATGACTCAATTTTACAAAATCTGAAATAAGTCGTGTAAATATATGACCTTTATTATCTTTATTTAAGTCAATTTAATATTATTTTTTTTAAAACAAATATATATATATATATATATATATATATATATATATAATGAAAATAATAATGATATTATTTCTGATATTAAAAATATTAAAACATAAAGGAATTCAGATATCTAATAATCTCGACTCTGAAAAAATTATATATGAGTTTGAATTGTTGCAGCAAAAAAAATTTCAAAATAAATTCACATTACCATCTGATTATAGGTTTATCAAATCCATTTATAATTCTATGTTAGAATCTTTAGCTGTCGTGGATGAAAAACACATAAAGCTATTCATACCTCTTGCACGCTCAATCGAAAAGATCAAAATATGCACTGTCTCACGATTACGAAATTAAAAACGCACAGACGGCCGAATAATGCAACTGAGAAAGCTTATGCTTTTTGAGTCTGCGATACATGACACTAAAAGTGAAGACGGTAATAGTCAGGAAATATAATTGTAGCTAAGCGGGACTCTTGGTAAGATTGATAGTCAAATTTTGTATAAAAAATGATATTTTTCTGAGTAAGGGTACACAATTATACATATTCAAATATAATCCTTTGGTCATACTTTATTGAATATGCAGAATTGCATATATGATCAGCCACACGTTTTACTGAAAGCACGCAAATATCAAAATATCTGGCAGCTGCATACATATAATTAAAAACTATTTTTTCACCAGTATCTGTGTTGGTAGAAATAACTGTCTTAGGAGTCTTAGTAGAAATACGAGTATTTCCTACCTTACAATTTTGACTGGTTATTTTGGGGATTTCCATCTAAATGGTGTACAACAAGTCCATCTTTAACAATCCCAAAATGACATTTGAATATAAATTTATGACAACAATAAATTTTTTTCCCACCAATACTAAGTGTAAAATAACCATTATTATTAAGATTACCGAGTGGTTTCTTTAGTCTACAGTGTCTAATAACACCATCTCTGGATGCCTCGTAATTCGTATATATTGGATGTCTTACAAATTCTTTTTGTTCCATTTGTATATAATATTTATTTGTTTAAATCATTATTTTTGAAATCTGGTCAGATAATCATTTTCTGTCTTTATAGGAGATTTACCTGTCGATGTATCTTTTTTGTCATAGTATCGTTTAAGTTCCCTATATTTTTTACCCCCGCAATTTTCACATAATTAAGTGCTGCCTCTAACTCCAGTACCACATTGAATGCATGGTTTTGGTCCAGTACTTCCATGTCTGATACTCTGCATATGGTAACCGCAGTATTTGTTTAGGCATGATTTATTACAATATGAAATATGTCCAATTTTTAACCAAACACATTTATTTTCTGTTTGAATCATTACATATATATATATATATATATATATATATATATATATATATATATATATATATATATATATATATATATATATATATATATATATATATATATATATACTATATTTCAATTTGAATATTTATCTTAATTATAATAATAGAAGAATTATCAACAATTGAACCATCTGCTACTAGATTTGATCTTGACAGACTATTAGGATATAAATTATGTGTTTCGATGAAAGATCTAGCTTCAATAAATGTAGATATAACTAAACGTATCCGTGAGGCCAAAATGGAATTTCGAGAAGATGGTGCTGTGCATGTTTGGTCAATTTTTAGAGTTGAAAAAGTTATTAATGTGATGAACGACAAACGAGCAGAAGTAATTATTAACCACCTTGATAATCAAAAATATCTTATTTTAATAAAATTTATTGTGAATACAGACGATAATATTTGGATAATTCGTGACAAGAGAACTCCTATTCATATACAGTCTGGAAATAATAAAATGATATTATTAAGTAACAAATCCAAACCTGGTATATTGACTGGTATTGATAGACCGTATTTTGAGCGAGGGTATCCAGTTACTGCTGTGGTATATGGATTATTTTTACTGAATGATAAACCTAATATTGAAGATCTCAAACCGATGAAACTGTCAGAATTTAAAAAAATTGCGTGGCTGAACGCATTACTGAACATTTTACAAATGTGATGCATGGTAATGGCTTAACAGATTTAAGACGCAAAAAATATGTGAATGGGGAGAGACCGTTAAAAATTCGGGTGCATCTATTAAGGATGTTGCTAAGTTAGAAAAGTTATTAAGATTTACAATAACAGTAAAAACACTAACAGGAGAGATATTATACAAACCAAAATATATAAGAAATGGAAGCCCTATAACGATTATTGATCATAATGCACATGCATGGACTGATGCAGTTACTGTATTTCCACGAGACAGAATGATTAAATTTTACAATGGTCATATATTTGATTTTATTAAAAATATCAGTAAAAATGATCCTGTATCTATTTGGTTATTTCAGAGTTCGGAACACGATTGTCATGATCAATTTGTACGACCGAATGGTGATATTTATCATACAGAATCTGTTTATTAAGAAATGAGAAATCTTGCACTAAAATATACTTCTGACGAGGTCAAAGTTAAACAACTACTGAATAATTGTTTTACCGTACCAGCGGTAGCAGCTCATTTCGCTCAGGAAAAAAAGTTCATGGAAACCTACAAGATCAGAATTTATTGAGGATATACAAAACAGTTGCATAGAATATGGGCACGGTGGATTATAGAATACTAAATACGAGTATGATGATGTTATATCAGTCGATATGGCTGCATGTTACCCTGGGAGTTTTCTTGGATATGTGAGTGTTTTAAATATTTTAACAGATTCAGACACCCCACACATGACACAACCGAAGTTTCAATAAATGGATCCTTACCAGATTTTGACCTAACAGGATTTGCATATGTAGAATCATTCGAGTTCGCAAAAGATCTCTATCCTATTACTTATGTTTGGTTTGGTAAACACCTTTCAGAAAAATGTTGGGCTCCAATAGTAGTATTAAGATATATGCTTGATGTTGGAATATTAATATCTTTAAAGGTTAATGAAGCGATTATATCCTATAGTGCACAAAAGCAAGTTTGGTTACCAGAACCTGATAGATTTAGTATAGAAGATGCCAGAAGGGATCGTCCTGATCTTATTGAAGATGACATTATTAAAATTACTAATAATATACGTAAATGTAGAGATGAACATGGTGAGAAGCGTGCAAAAGATCTTGGCAGAAAGATAATTGGTAAATTTACTCAGGGTCCTTCATACGGTCATAAACGACACTGTACAAGATTGATTATGAACGATACTGAGTTAGATTTTATAATTAATGATACAACGGAGAAAAACACATTTATAAACCGAAGTAATGATTATTTATCGGATGGGACCAAACTAGGTACCATTGTTAGCTATACTGAGGGCGATTCACCTCAGTTTACTCATTTAAGATCTTCAATGTTAGCCTATGTTTCTATAAATCTACTGTCAATGATAAATAGATTTCCTCGTCACGCTGTTAGAGTCGCTACGGATTCATTTTATATAAAGAAGAAATATAAGGATTTATTAAATCCGCTACTTGGTAATGGTGAGTGGGGAACATGGAGGATAAAGAAAGAAAATATACTTAGTTATTCTGAATTTTCTGACGTTGAAATTAAGGAAATATATTACAGAAATAATAACCAAATATTAGAATCATTTGCACCATATGTGTATGATCCTCTGGCTAGATATAAGACCGTTTATCTTAATGGGTGTGGAGGGTCAGGTAAAACAACTCGTGTGATTAAATTATTTATGAACAACAATTCAGATATGACTGTTTTGACACCTAAACATAAACTAGCCAGAGAGATAAATGAACGAGGTGTCAAAACTTGCACATATCATAGTTTTTTTTAGATGGTGTGGAGATACGTGGACTCCTGATCGAATTGGTGAGAAATATATACCTAAGTATATTATATTGGACGAAATATGTACGGTGTCGTTAGAAACACTAAAAAAATTCCTTGAATGGTTATTAACAAAAAATACTGCTGTGATTATGTGTGGTGATCATGGTCAACCATCACCTTTTGTTGGACAGTCTCCACATGAATGGCTAAAGAATAATATAGATTGTTATGAAGAAATATATGATGATCGTAGAGCTATTGATGAACCACTGAAAGAACTTAAAAGATTAATCAGACTACAGCCAGATAAAATACAATGTGCAATAATGCGTGAGATAATTCCAGAAACTACCATGAATGATTTTTGGGCTTTATGGAGACCCACTGATTTGATAGTCGCAAGCAGAAAGATAGTTCGTGATGAATTGCAAAGGAAATTATTTACGCTACATAAAGAAAAGTTTTCACATCTACCTGTACCATTATGTTATCGCCCAGCAGATACTCGATGACAGAATATTGATGTTGAAATTCCTGGTGGAGATACTGAAAGTAGCCGAGTACAAAATCTGGTATTGAATGATATTATTTTGATAGATATCAATTCGGTTGAGAGCGCATTGAGTATGGATAAATCACCGTGGACGTTAGAATACGCTATAACGATTCATTCGTCACAGGGATTAACTATATCTGATACAAATATCTGGATTGTAGATGACCGGATCGAGTGGTTAAATTTAGTATATCTTGCCGTATCTCGCGTCTGAAGAATAACTCAACTACATAGAATTGTCATAGATTATGTGATAACCGAGGAGATTACTAATGACGCTGATGTAATAAAGAAAAAATTAGTGTCTTATAAACAATGTGACAAAAAAATAAACGTGACTTTGATATTGATACTGAATTTATCATAAAACTAAAACAACGACAGAATAATCACTGTGCAAGTTGTAACACAAAAATGTTATGGCAATATTCGAATAATAATCCAAGACAATTTACCGTAGACAGAATAAATAGTGATCTTGGTCACACACGTGAAAATGTGATGCTGACCTGTCTTGAATTTAACCGACGTCGGGGCGCTGGACGCCCTGGTGCTAATTTGCATAAGTGAACGCGGTGGTAATTGTGTATCCGCAGGAATTACTTGTAATTGTTCACGCACAAATCCACGTTGAGGGGTAGTAGAATCTAGTCTGTATACGGGTTGTCTTCCAGTAGATCTAACCACGCTAGAAATTGTATGTGTGGTCACACTCCAAATAGGGTCAGTAGCTCGTCTTTTGCCACCCTCCAACTCCCCTGGTTCATATAAATATCTCACAATCACATTACCTAATACTGGTTGTTGACCTCGTTGTCCGTATTCATAGCTACGTGGTATATATTTTTTTGTTATTGCATGCATTAGAAGGTTTCATGGAAGTTGCACGAGTAATTTCATTATTTAATGCAGATATCACACTTGGTAACCTTGCAACCCATTCACGAGATCTCTCACTGGACTTAAAGTCAGCAGATATTTCCTTCGCATATTGATATCCAAATAACCGCTCAGCAAGTGTTCGATTAAATCGTTCAACGATTGCTTGATCACGATGAATTTCAGTATGCCCTCGTCTGATTTGGACGTTATGTTTTTTCATCAAAGATAATACTGCACCAAGAAATTCTTTACCAGGATCTACTTGTAATAACTGTGGCCACGTTGATAAATTCGCTCAAACGCAGATGCAACTTCAAATGATGTTTTTGTTAATAATGGCTCAGCTTCTTTATATCTACTTGCAATATCAACAACAGTCAATGCGTATTTATATGTGCCTTTCTTTCGTCCACGTGTTTTAATAGATTCATGTGGTAAAAACAAAATATCTGCTTGGTGAACTTCGTTAGAAATACTGACATCAAAATGTGCATATTGAATTGTTTTTGGTGGTGGTAGATAAATTTGCCATATTGCCTGTCGTGCTAACCACGCTGCAGCAACAGAATGTGAAACTTTTGCTGATTTAGCAAGTTTAGTGATCGCTGCTTTACCTTTCCAATACCCTCTTGGGCTATAATAAATAGATTCCATTGTAATAATTATATAATTAATTACCAGCCCCTAACATTATTTTACTTTTCATAGCGGATTTTATTAGTAAAAAAAGCGAGTTTCTCTCTAACAGATTTACTGGGTATAGAATTTAATGCATGAATCAATTTTACATCTGCAAGATGCCGTTGTTGCAAATCTTTACTTTTATAAGCAACGTCATGAATGTCACATGCTTGATCAATTTTATTTACTGGATACTCTCCTGGTCTTGGTTGATCTTGATCATTAAGTCGAATATCAAGTCGACTTCCAGGACCACAATAATTATATCCAGAGAGGTGTTTCTCACCAACATATTTAGCCCATGGTAAGCCGGGTAATTTTCCTAATGATGCGGCTATATCCCCACCTATCTTTGTTGTCCTGAGATAAATTTATATTTTTTGTACCACATTTTACACATTTACCTGTTAATGCATGTCGTTTAGTTTTTGTTATTATTGTTATCAATCCAACGGTGGGTGTAGATCATCTACATCGAAAACAATATAGACTCATGTTATTAATAATATGGATACAATAATTGATTTTTTCGGCGACACGAAAACAAGAACCAGTAAAGCACCATCCAGCATTACCAAATTCAATAAGAATGATTATAATAGGACAATCTGGATCGGGTAAAACACAACTGTTATTAAATTTAATAATGCGATGGATGAGATGGAACAAACTATATTTAATAGCACCATCTGTGGATGATCAGCATTGTTACGAAGTACTTAAAGATTTTAACGAAAAAGCAAAATCAGTTAATAAAGACGGTGAAGATATTATTGACTTTATCACAGATATAGATGAAGCCCCGTCCGTAGATGACTTGGATGGATTCATTAATAATCTCGTAGTATATGATGATGTGATGTTGGGCAAACAATCTAATCCAGCTAGAATATTTTCTCGAGGTCGTCACAAAACACAGACGTGATTTATGTTACTCAAAGATATACACAAATACCTAGAGTGATCAGAGAAAATTGTAATATTTTGGCTGTGTGTAATGGAGTAGATAATTATACCCTACGAAATATTTATTATACTTGGTGTTCAGGGGACATGAATATGATTAAATTTAAAAAATTCTTTTCTAAAGTACAATCTGTTCCATTTGGATTTATAACAATAAATCTACATGACCCTAGATCCAGATATCGTATAGGTCTGGATAAAATATTTGGTTAGTTCCCCTTGACTATCTGTTATTGAACTGTATATCTGTTTAAAAACCCAAATCTATTGTTAAAAGTCCCGATATTAATGCTAAGCAGCAGGGAGGGTGAACCTCTACAAAATGTTGCTCGAGGTTTCAACGTAAAAAATAGTTCAATAAAATCAGGGTAAAAAAAGTCAATAATAGTATAACAAAACTGAGCTAACCTCATGCGGTTTATAACCGTCCGTACGGTAATATAAAAGTTAGAGATTTTGGTTGAGGGTTATTGACCCTTTTTTCAGCCTCTGTAGGAACCCTTATTTTAGGTTAATTTCACGAGCAAAAAATTTGTAGGGTTCACCCTCCCTGCTGCTTATTTCCATTTTTAGGGAGTATGAGTCAGGTGCATTGCAATTTATCCACTTCTGTTGTAGTCTTCTTTATATTTCTCGATTGATTGCAATGTTTCCGTAGTATATAAAATCTTCATTATAGCCAGCATACCTTCTGTCGTTGGAGTGTATCGAGAACGTAATTGCAATTTATCCACTTCTGTTGTATTATTCTTTATATTTCTCAGTTGATTGCAATTTTCTTATTGGTTGTTATCTTCGTTATCTCTGGAACACTTGTTGTTTGTTGATTATAGATAGAGCAGCACACCAGAGCCGCTGTGACGGGTTTATTAGGGGTTTAGGATTGAATTGGCTCCGGGGTGTAGCTATTCCCTGACATCACAGCACGCTCCAAGGCCGCCCAAACACACCAGCAGCAAGCAAGATTCGTTCATGGTTATTATCACCATATTTATTAGAGAAATGTAGAACCAAACATGAGAATATCTCATACAGGTCAAATAACCTAGGTTGTGAATATTCGTATTAGTTAGAAAGTTGGTGATTTGTATACTAAGCGTAAAAGTGCCTAAAATTTTGTCAAATTGGTGGGTCGAAGTGTCCCTTAATTTTTTTGTTTCCAAGGTTGATAAAAGGGGAGTGAATTAATAATTACCAATCGGGTTTCAAGGGCCAAGCGAAGTTGTAAACCAAAAGAGGGCTCAACTGGATCGAAAATAGAGTCCTTTGTTATATAAGAAAACATAATTTGGACGGTACATCACAACAATAAACAAAGGACAACACATGCCATGGTAAGAAATCGTTGTTCTGCACGGATTTGCATACTTTTCGGATCCTACCCAGGTATTTGCTAGTATGTATTCCTAGCACCTGTTGAACGGCGACAAATAGAATAGACAGGACGGTACAACATATATGGGTTAAACATATTCATCGAGTGATTTAATAAAACATGAATTGGATAATACACTCCAACAATAAACAAAGGACAACACATGCCATGGTAAGAAATCGTTGTTCTGCACGGGTTTGCATACTTTCGGATCCTACTCAGGTATTTGCTAATATGTATTCATAGCACCTGTTGAAAGGCTATAAATAGAAAAGACAGGACGGTACAACATATATAGGTTAAATACATTCATCGAATAATTTAATAAAACATAAATTAGGCATACACTACAACAATAAAGGACAATACATGCCATGGTAAGAAATCGTTTTTCTGCACGGGTTTGCATACTTTCGGATCCTACCCAGGAATTTGCTAGTATGTATTCCTAGCACCTGTTGAACGGCATCAAATAGAATAGACAGGACGATACAACATTTATGGGTTAAACACATTCATCGAGTGATTTAATAAAACAAGAATTGGATAATACACTATAACAATAAACAAATAACAATACATGCCCTGGTAAGAAATCGTTGTTCTGTACGAGCTTACAGACTTTCGGATCCTACCCAGGTATTTGCTAGTATGTGTTCCTAGCACCTGTTGGAATGGCAAAAATTTAAGATAAACAGAACTATACAACATATATGGGTAAAACACACTCATCAAGTGAGTTTGGCGTTGTCCAGGGTATGGGGGATTACGGGGAAATAGGTAGTGCTTCCTATTTCCCTTATTGAGAATATTTAAATTTTAAATTTTTAAAACTGTCAGTCTATAACTTATGTTATCTATATTGCATATTATAACAATTAGCAGAATATATTAAATATATTTTTTAAAAAATTATATAGCGATGAAATGAGAATGTTTTAAATATTTATTATAAGAATTATTATGTAAATTATATGTACCTGACGGTGAGTCCAAAGAATTTATAAATCCGATAAGATATAATAAAGTAAATGGTCCAGGTTATCGTTCAAACTGTTCCAGTATTTGTAAGATGTGTGATTCATGTCCATTGCAATTTATCCACTTCTGTTGAAATCTTCTTTATAGTTCTCGGTTGATTGCATTTTATCCTTTAATATGTATCTTCGTTATAGTATCCTGTGCCGAAGTCCAGGTGCATTGCAATTGGTCCACTTATATTATTTTCTTCGTTATAGTTCTCTGAAGATTGCAATGTATTCTGTGTAAATTGAATCTTCGTTATAAAATTCTTTTCTGTAGTCCTGGTGAACTGCAATTTATCCACTTCTGTTGTTTTCTTCATTATTGTTCTCAGTTGATTGCAATTGATCCCTCATCTAAGTCTTCTTTAATTTCTGCATGTAGTCGGAGCTCCGAGAAACACGTCCTTCCTCTTCGGCAGCCGGCTCCAATCTCTATTCTCTCTCCCGTCACAAGCTTTAGTCAGTTCCATGTGATATACTCCTCGCTAGAAGGTTTCCCACATGACAGGCCTTAGAACACAATTAATTTCACTATATTGTCTTTACATTTGTTTCTCAATACTGAACTTTCCACAGTGTGACAATCAATACAAATCATATGTTAATCTAAAATACCTTCAAAGATGACTTTACGGTTTAGTTCTTGTCAAGGGTTGACCTGCATTTTTTTGAGAGGCTGAATTGTAAACAAAACACCAGGCAAAGGAACACAGATTCCTCTTCCGGATCATCACCATGACCTTATTACTCAATGTGCACTGTCGCCGAAATACACACAGACAACAACACCATAAGCTCACATTTTAAAGAATAAACAATTGCCTTTAAATACTTACCAAGAATGCCAAAATCTAACTCTAGTATCACCACAAATTTCAGAAAGGAAAAAGTGATTTAAAATAGACTGGGACTACATTCGTGGGTACTGAACCGGATTTTATTAATTGTGTACTGATTCCAGTAGTTCTTGTCTTGGGGTGATGCTGTTTCTACGCATGCGCCAGCAATTTAAAAATAAGGTCATTAATAGATGAATACATGGGTGTTCTGTTCTGACAGGGATTAGTTACTAAAATGTGAGTGTTCTGAAGGATTTGACGCCATAGGTCAAAAGAAAAGAGATTTTAGTTTCTATCCGCATATTAAGGTCAGTAGAAATAAATTTTATTAATTGCTAGCGAGCGTCCGATACGTAAGAACTGAAAGTCTGTTAACGATCAGTATGGATTAGTGCATAAGTCCGTTGGTCTCTGCTGCCGTCAGATATAAAAAAGCAGAGACCTACTTGTTGGTCTATTTGTGAAGGAAACTGACAATCAAGCCAAGGTACCTGTAAATGTGTTAGAGCTTTCAAAACCAAGGCATCAACTGTGTAGGCTTGAAATGTTGTCACTACCAGAGGAAGTAACTTGTCAAGTGTCACCACGAAAGAAAATAAGAAGGGGGTATTTTTGCAATCAGTACGATTTATTAACGGGACATGCTAATTGAAGACTTCAATAGTTGTGGGAAATTAATGTTTGACGCAACATCTTGTATCAGTGGCATAATTGCAATGCTCAAGGTCTTATTGTTATGGATACGGGCATATCAAATTCCTATAGCAGCTTGGTATTGCAATTCATATTGTTTTTCATCATTAAAATAGTGCAACCATTTGTTATCACTCTTAAATCTTTCAGTTCGTCTATTAGTCAATCATAGATTGATTCTTGTGAATATCTCAAGCCAGAAAGTGTGGATCTCATTTGGATCGGGATAGGCTTACTTTCCGGTCGGGTGTTTTAATTGTTTCCTGAGGAGTTTTGTATGCTCATATGTTACACTTGCAGCAATGTCTACATTCTTATATTAGAGACCGTTTTCATTTTGGAATAGATGGCTTCTGTAATCTTGTTTTTAAAAAGATTCGGCCCTGAGGTAGCTTGAAAATACATTCCTGCTCTTATTCAAATAAATAAGGACTTTTTATGTCCTTGTGTTAAGTTAAAAAGTATTTTCAGCAAAACAATAATAAAATATATGATCAAAAGAAAACCATATTTCTCCTCTTTGACCCAAATTAGATACTTATTTTTAAGGGATTCCACAGCTTATTTGATACCAGTATTGAAGTTTTGAAGTTTATCAAGTCCTTTACTGACAACAAATTATCTAACAATCATACCTAGTTGAATTATTTACTGGTGTCCTGTTATTGCTAGTTTAAATATGCTTAGGAGATTACAGAGGCAGTCCAGTTACTGTTATTGTTACCATTTTTAATATAATTATGGTTTTAGATTCAAATATCTCTGAGCCTACACCTACAATTCCAACATCACATTGTCCTGCGGGTTATACAGTGTACCCCATCACTGAACAGTGCTATAGGATCTTGAATTCCTCCCAATTCTGGAATGAGTCTCTTACTCTGTGTCAGGCAGATGGGGCAACTCTGGCCAGAATTTCAGATATCTAGGACATGTACTTCCTGGAAATACTCAGCAGTGCCAAAGTTCCCAGTGAAGCACTACTTTGGATAGGTCTTGCTGATTTCAAGGTATTATTATTATTTTAGCAAAATTACATTATTTACTTACAATAGTATCTTTTAAAGCCCTAATCTGCAAACCCTTATTACATTCACTCTTTGAAGAAGGTCTGCAGATCCAATATATCAGTTGTGCATTGTGCTCTTAGGTCTGATTTGTGAAAAGGATACATGATAATTATGCAAACGTCTTAATCAGGCTGTTCATTGAAATAGCTGAGACTTTTCATCTTAAAAACTGAGTTTGATGAGTATTTACCATATGCCACATAAATGTTTTGGCATCAGTTCCTCATCTTTTGACCATAATATTTTGCAAAGTAATTATAACCATTCCAGAATGGATGTTTAAAAACTTATGTTTTATATTTAGAAATTGTTAAGTCACATTAGAAAATTACTTTAGGTACATTTATTTATAAGTTTAAGATCTTTTTTGGTTAATTTTCATATAAAAATAAGGTGATGTTTTCTGATTATGTGTCATATGAAACTGAATTTTTTATTTAAGTTGTTTTTATAATCATCAAACGAAAACGACTACGTAGGCTACATATAAAATGATTGGACCCAGTACTAATTGATGCTCTTGTTAAAAATTATAATTACTGAGAAAAATCCACTTTTGCTGTCTTTCTTGCTAATGTTTCGTATTTCAGAACAATTAATTTTTTTTCTAACTCTCCATCCTTTAGTTCAGGGAAGAAATTTTATTGTCATGTGTTAGCTTGTTGTTTTAAACATTATGATTCTCATACTGCAGATATTTTGTAATAAATGTAATGTTGCTGTCAATAGCGATAATGATGACTGGGTCTTGCTAATTTGTAGGTTTGTATAGATCATATCTGTTTTCTTCCATACAGGGAACAGGTGTGTTTCAATGGATGAGTGGTGCAACTGTCACATACACCAAATGGGATGATACAGATCCGAGACTAAAAGAGAACACATGTGTCGCCATTCATAAGGGTTTCTGGAGGCAAATTTCATGTGACAGTTCTCAGCCAGCCATTTGCCAACGTGTTAAAGGTGTGTTGTGTTTTTGCTGCATTTGAATAAAAATAACACATTACATCATTAATCTTATGTTTTAGTTCCTAAAGCAGGACACATGCCTATCTAGACCTGAATTTGTTATCTGCTACTTGTGTGTCTTACAGGTTTAAGCCATGATAGAATAGATTTCAAGCTATGTAAACATAGGAAACATGGTAATGACAATCATTTTACATGTCTAGCTTGCTCTATTTTCCACACCATGAATACATGTATTATACATAATGTCAGTGAGCAGCAGTATTGGGAACACAAAAGGGTAATAAACAGAGGCTGATATTTGCGAAAAGTATATAGTTTGGTGAATTATTTACTTTCGAATGGTATTGCAGTCCAGATGACTTACCAGCTACAAAGTGATCCATGTTATCTTTGACAATGATAATACCAGTACCAGTTCCAGCTCCACTCTCACCAGATCAACATGACAAACCTTTCTGGCAGAACCAGTAGGCCTGATACTTCAAACCCATGACAGAAAATTGACTGTATTGGGTTCATAGGAGGAAGTTCAAGATAAAGATTAAACAAAGCCAACTGAGATTCCGTCTTGCACATCAGACATACAGACTGGTTCTGTGGATTAATATCCTTTACCCATTTCAACATTAGGAACTGGATTATGTCGTGCAGCATAAGGCACTGTACCATCGTGATTGATTACTACAGATGATCACAGCTGAGCTTCCTTTAAGCCAAAAAATTTAAGGTCTTTTTCCAGTATGCCTACCCTACCCCACACATGCAATACTATGTATCAGCATTCAAAATATGATGCCTTAGGTCACTCAAAGAACTCAGTGCCATCTTCAGTACCACATTATACAAAGTATGTGGATAGATTTCAGAAGGGAGACATCGCTCTCAGCGTAGACCTGCAAGATGCATATTTGCATGTCCAAAGTCTTAAGGTTTCCAAACAATATATGCTGTTCTTTTTCAAGGAAATGGTTTATCAGTTCAGGGCACTCCCTTTCCGACCTAATATCAATCCTTGGTTCTTCACACGTTTTACGGACTGAGTAATGGCCTTTTTCAGGACCACCTCCGTGACAGTGACATTCAGTTACCTGGTTGACGTTCTTCAAAAACACCAGGTGAGTTGTATCTTGCACTCTTCTTCTCAGCCATGGATTAAATCTCCAGATGTCATAACAACTTCTACAATATCCAAATGAATATGGGGTTCAAAACACATGGGAACAGAGTATGTCCCCTCTGAAAATCAGTTCAGTGGTGGTTTCAGTTCATAATCAAGACGTCTTTCAGTCCAAGAATTCATTTTCCTTTGTCTTTTGAGTTTGCTTCATGCAGCAGCAAACCTCATTGTTTTATGTTATCTTTTTATGCAATCATTGCAAATTGTTATGTTGTCCGAGTGGTAACTGGGATATAGCCCCTTGATCAACCAGCAGCTTTTTTGTTGTTTTTGTTGTTTTTGGGTTTAACGTCATTTTTCAGCACATGGCGGCCAGTATTAATGGTGGAGGAAGAAACCGGGAAATCACCGGAAAGAACCAACGACCCACGGGAAGCTACTGGCAAGCTTTCTCACATATCCACATTCGCCGAATCTTAGACTCGAACCCACGCAGATAGAGGTGAGATGGCAGTGATCCGTAACGGACAGCGCTTTAGACCACTCGGCCACTCGGGCCCCCACCCCAAACAGTAGCAATCACAATGTATATGTGGTTCTATCTCAGAGGATCCGAGTTCCGTGATTGTCTCACTCTGCACGTTTCCTTGCAGGTGCAACCTCCAGAAATGATTGCTTGTATGAATGCAAGCGCAGAGGGATTTGGTGCACATCTCCTTTGATCATTCTTGGATGACAGTTGAGTGCAACCAATTGAGATGTATGGGTGCAACCCAATTGGGATAGTGTTTTGCTTTTCAATATCCATAATATGAAATCCATGCTGAATGTTCTACCTGAGAAGAACTCATCCGGTGAATTGAGGGAGTTACCATCTAATTTTACCTCTCAAAGAGGGAATGAATGGCTCATCATTGCATATTCATAAGGACACTGCTTGATAACCTCTTATTTTCGTACGGTATAATGATTGAGAAAGGATTTTGAAAATGAAATCAATTTCTTCTAGTAAAATAATATTTCTTTAACCATACTTACCTGGTCAAAAAATGGACGCACCATCTTAATCTGTTTGCTGTTACCATCAACGTATGAGCACATGAATACCACTCCAGCACTAACTGAAGTATTCATGGGATCTGACACCGATCCTGTATCAAGGGGAGATCACTCTATTTAATTACCTGCACCTATGTGATTTGGTAATGTTTAGCTTTCATAACTGATTTAGTCTGGAAGGCATGAATTTGTGAGATAGTAGTAATTCTCTAAAATATCATGATCAGATAAATATTCTTGAAGAAGTATGTTACTAGAAAAAAATGAATTTTTTAAAACAAAGTTATAAATCTATACTTAAAAATTTCACATGATAATTTGTTTATCATGGAAGACTTTAATAAATTTAACATAGTTGGAATAATATGAACTGTGCAGAATGTTTTAAATTGCAAATTTACTAGTCAAAAATATTTTTTGCTTTCAGAAGTCTTGAAAATGGGTGTGGCAGCAGGACAGATAGTTGGTATAATCACTGAAAGTGTTGGGGCATTGGTCATTCTTGGTGTGTTCATATATGCCTGTGTACATTCCAGATGTAGACACTTTCTTGTCTTCCACAAAGAAACTTATGTGCAAGCAACTGTTCCAGAAATTAATGACCGTTTTTATGATTGAATAGAAATGGCCCGTGTTTATCAGTCAATAGATAAATAACAGACATTTTATAAGAGAAACAATTAATTGAACCTTATTCAAGAAGATTTCATTAACAGCTGCAGGGACCAAACCATCAGAAGCAATATAGTTAAATTTTACATAAATTCAAGCAATATAGATTGTTCAAGCTTTATTTGCCCACACTGAACTCAAAATTGTTATTTGCTTGGACTTTTAACACTATTTGTATGCATTTAGATATACATTATATTTGCATGCTATATGTATCATTGAGACTAACACAGATATATGATTCTATCAAACTTTGAACAAGGTTTTTAAAAACAGCGGCTCCATACAATGCTTTCCTGCTGATCTGTGTATTCCACATAGTTCTGTTCTGATACCCAAACAATAAGTATCAGCAATAACAATATTAAGTTCACAAAGTCAGTAAAAACACTTATTACATTACTCTCTCATTCTACCAACATATATTGAAAATTTTGTATAACCCATATCTCTTTGGGATGTTTTCTGCAGTGGGATAGAGATGGCGGTGCAATGTGTCCGATATAATTTGGTCTTCCTTCCATTGTATTAACATGGTATTTATCAGTTTATTTTTTTATTGATGTCATATGTATTTTTATTGTTAACCAACAGTCTCATTTTTTCACATAATCATCCCTGTTGAGTAATACCATGGTGCGTCTTTTAGTGGGCTTGAATTATTAACAATCTACATCAGTCTCCTCACATTACATCAACATTAAAAGTCATGTGATCAACACTAGTCACTGATGATGGCAGTGTGATATTGCCAATAATTAAGAATTCTTATATTTGCTCTGAGTATGATTTTTTTATCATGGATTATCCATAGTAAGAAAGCAACCTTTTCAATTCCAAAATGAGTAGATTTTGTGCTGGAAATGTTTATGATTCCATGATACAATATGTGAAATAACTATACTTCCTCGGTTTTATTTTCCCTTTCACGGAATAAACTTGGTCTTTTCTTTGGTGTGTGTGTGTGTATATATTTGCATGTTGGCTTGTGTGTGTACTTCTTCTCCATACCATATATTGTATCATACTAACTCTTGTACTTTGTTGTTTACTTTTGCTATTCATTGAATTGTTGTTACCGTTGCCCCTTGTGGGCCCATTATTGGAAATAAACTTCTTTTTATCTTCATCTAGATCATATCTTATATTTTCAATTAAAAGCATTTTAAAATCAGAGATACTTATTTAATTCATACCACGATTGCTCTAACCAGTATCAGGTTAAGATAATGTTCCCTTTCACATCATTTGATGGGATCTTGCAGAGTGCAGATAATATAAAGAGTTTTCTATTCTTGTTTCCATTATATTTTTGTGACTTATGAGCATGCCAATAGCAGACAACAGCCTTATATAAACTTATTATAAAAAACTGTAAACAATTAGATATTCTTTTTATTTATATTGCCTTTCTGAAAACCTTACGACATATTATACACTTAAAGTCATTTGTTGAGGTAAATATGAAATCTTACCACATAGTTGGTTCACTTTACAATACAGTGTTTTGCAGTTCATTTTTTAGTTATGTCAGCAAATTAACATATTTTCTGTAAATATGTTTGGTACAAATAGTTTCTTGAAATTCGTATACAGAATTCCAATTATTGATTGGTTTGAACCATGGAATTTTTTCTTGCACTGTTTTCTAGAGGCATTTAAGTTCCTGGTACTGTCAACAATATGCCAATATAATCAAGTTGGGTACTGATAACACATTGGAAAACTATGGTTGACTATCACAAAAAGGTACAGTTTACAGTGCTTGCCCTTTCAGATCACTGACATCTCACCTCTGTCCACATGAATTTGTGACTTGGGCTCAGTCAATGTGGGCATATAAGAAAGCTTGCCAGTAGCTTTCCGTGTGCTGAGGCTTTTTACCAAGGTGTAGTGTATCATGCACAGAAAAATGTCCTTAAACACAAAAGAGAACAAATACATACAGTTATGGTTATGTAGCTCATAACATGCTAATTTACCCTACAAATAATTATTATCTAAATGGCAGTCTGAAAGTAACATGATTGACATTCACCAATTATACCAAAATGTGAGAGTGCCCAAAAAATGTCCAACATAAATATGTGTGATCTCTCCAGAGAGACATCCAGCTGTATATTGTAATACAGTGTTTTTAACATTGCTGCTAGTATGCGGTGTCTATATTTACATTCTACCTGCCGGGATAGCCAAGATTTATATGTCAATCTATCAGAATAAATAAACTCTCCATTCTTATGAAGAGAATATTAACAAATACTGATCTCTCCACTGACAAAAGATCTGCAACCACATTATTCCTCCAAAATAAAGTCATGCAGATATCAGTTTTAAAAAAATGCATCGAATGTGGTAGAAAACTAGGGTCATATGAATACAGTTCAGCACCTGCATATTTCATCCGTTCTCGCAAACATCTTAAGAATAAGAACCATTTCTGCCTCCAGTAATTGTCTCCTTGGAATGCTATGTCTTCCGTCATATACAATACTGCCTCTGTAATGAATGCCCTTGGTGAAATTGGCATACATTGCAGTAGTAACACACATTACAGGAGAGACATTGTAAGTAGACTCATCAGAAACCTTGTATAAAGCACCTCAACTACTTCGTGACATCACACAAAAAAATTCCATCAGAGATACAGTGTTGAAAAATATGTATTTATCAAATGTTCAATGAAATAGTTTCCTTATGAATTGAAATTTGTAAAATAAGAAACATTCTTAATCGTATTGGTTATCGAATTCTGCATTATAGCTTCAGCGTGCAACAGTGACTATATTTCACATGCAAGAATGGAATGGTACAACATCTGAACTTGAATGAAATGAAATACTGAAAATTATTTATTCTTCTTTTTATATGGACTCATTCCACTGAAAATAATTCTTCTATATCTTTTAGTAATGTTGCATCTTCCTGTTCTATTTTCTTTCTCTATATATCGCCTCCACCATTCGTCTGTACTGAGGGGAGCGTCTAGCCCATCTTACTCCTTTTTGCTTGATTTTGGAGATTTTTCTCTTTTTGACTATATAGGAATCATTTCTCCACGTGGTGTTAATGGTGGTGGTAATTCCAATGTTGTTAAAGGAGCTGTTTGTCCTCTATTTGTATATTTTCGTTTTGGTCTTGCTTCTTCTTCGTTTTGCTTTTTCTTTCTTGTCTTTCTTGTCTTTTCTTTTTTTCACTTTGTTTTTTATTCTTGTCTTCTTACTTTGATTATATCATCAATTTCATTAACATAACCCTGATACAATGGATCATTAGCTTTAACTGTTTCAACATCCATGTGTATGCGATATAATGATTTTTTCCATTGTTCGCGAGTTTTAATATCATTAGCGTGTCCAGGTTTCATTAATTTATCTCTTTGACCAGACCAAAATCATCCACAGCAAATAAAGTTAATTTTTGTAGGTCTTCGATGTTATTCTTATTTACTTTAACATTGTCTTCATTAAATATATTTAATAATTCAGCATTACCTACTGCAAAACGCTTTTTGTTTAGGGGATGGTGCTTCAGCTCCTTCAGGTTGAGCAGCATCAGCTATATCAGCTGGAAGAGCACGTAAAATGCTTATTTTCTGCTATTTGTTTTCCAGTTGCTTCAGCTGTCTTTTTCCAACACAGGTAAGAAACCTTTAGTGGTTTCTGTGATAGATTAAAGTAATTGTTTTGTATCCTCTTAAAATCCAACTTGAGATTCCTGACGTGATTTTAGTTGTTGCTGAACAGAATCACGAACAGGTAAATATTTTTAATTGCCTCTAATCGCTCTCTATCTAATTTAACTGAGTGTGGTTCTCCAATATTCATTATTGATAATATTTATAGTGGTTGTTTAATTTATAGCTGCAGAGAGGGTGAGCGACACAAATTGAGTGCACAAGTACATAAACGATCACTCACAAAATGTTATAAACACAAGCGGAAACGGCCAATTAAACCCCTGTGATCTTCTCACCATTGACTTTGTCATCATAAAAATCTCGATAAGTTAGAGAGTTCAGTTTGACATTATTGGCCTTTTTAAAAAAAATTCCGTGTGATCATTATTGTTTTCTGTTTTGCTTGAATCCAATTTATAGGGTTCACCCTCTTTGCTGCTGCGATAAAAACTGCTAAAAATCCAAACCTGATCATTGAAAATACTTCTGTACATATTTTAATCATAAACATGATATGGTGTTTTTAATGTTAATTAGACAGATGATTGTTATCGGTTGAATTTATTGGAATATATCAATGAAAAGAAACATGCTTAACGACAGACTTTCGACTTATTATTTATCATCCAAACACTTATTATTTGCAAAGAAGTCAACACTCTCATTTAAAAAGTCGATTTTCATTAATATGCATCATAGTCTTCTGGGAATCTAACATTCCGTCTAATGAATCAAACATTCAACATCAAAACCATTTTACTTATTTTCGTATCTTAAGGCATTCAACGAACTCATCAATTCCGGATCCTTCTTAACACCTTCATAATCAACTGTCATATTGACAAAAATATCATATAAGTAGGATGCAGTATTGCCAAAAGATGGGAATCCATTTAAACAACAATTTAAACAAATGCTATTTTCTTCTATCACAAATTGTATCATTAAAGGTAAAGTGCATATATAATGTTATGTCAGAGAGTACTTTTGATTCTATTCACATTAATTCTGTGTATGTATTACTACGATTCTCAGTGGATCGTTTCTGTCGAATCAAGTACTACTTTGTTTCTTCATTGCATAGTTAGCAATAATGAAGAAAAAAGCCAATAATCCGTATCTGAATCGCTCCAATCATATTGTTTTCTCCGTAATACTATTCAAACAAAACAAAATCATAATTCTAGATTCTACACCGCTATATTCACCGAGAAGTGTATTTCGGTGCGTATTTCGGTCTTTCAGTGTATTTCTGTGTTTATAGTCATCCCGAGAGAAAGCTTGCCAGCAGCTCAGTAGCTTCTCACGCGTCGATGTTTTTTTTTTTCGAAGGGGTTTTCTCGTGTTCTTCCTTCACTATTTATAGTGGACAGCATGTATGGCCTATTTTGTGTTAAAATGACGTTAAACCCTATAAAACCATCTACTACTGGTTGTGTATTCAAATAAATATCTATGCTTCTTAATTTCATTTTTGTCATCTTTATTTAGTCAGTTTATTTTAACCCTGATAAGTATGTATGCGTTTGTAGCATATGGTTCACAACGCTAAATTATTGCTCTATCTAAATTTAATTTCGAAATACCGGTACCACTGAACGGGAGGTTGACAGTCATGCCGTCTATTTTCGCCAATCCAATAGGTACATCCGACTCGTATTTAACACCATTTTCGGTCTCAAAAACAATAACTGGTATCTCCATTAACAATTTCCAAGCTGCAATAATCCGATATACTTTATAACTTTAAAAATTATCATCACTATCAGAAGCTAGTATATACAAACAAAACATAATGAACCAGTCTAGGAATCAGACATTTTGGGTATTTTGGTAACCCATGTTTTTAAAAATTTCTTCATGGACGATTCAAATGACGCCATATTGCTTATTCAAGAGCACAATGTGTCAATCAAATTTGGTTTAGCAGCCATTCACGTCTCGCTTGAAGTACCCAGCTATGTAACAGTTGCCTATCTGAAAAGCAGATGTCGCGTCAAGAACAGTCAATACAAATTTTATACTTCGCAGAGCATATTTTCATCTATGGAGGACTAATTTGATGGAGCTATTGTGCATTACTGTTCTCCAAGTGTGCCAGTTCTTTCAAATTTGGCACCATTCACGCAATCACACGCCATGACAGCAGTTATGTTCAAGTACCTCACATACATATCAATGACTTGCATCGCTGTTGCTTTCTCTTTTGTCATGCAGGGAATTATATGCACTTATTCAAGATTGGATGTTATCATTTACCATGGACCGGAACAAGCAATAGCCACTAATAAGATTTCACTGTAACTTATTTCAAAGTGTGACAAAACACTAGAAAATCTGCTTAAAAGAGGTTATTAAATGATGAGTATAGTACTTAATTATACATGTGGAACATGTTTGGAATGTATCCTATATGATGAACATGTTGCTGGTTTAAGATAATTTGCATGAATCGGGAGGTGAGATGAGATTACAAACCATGTCAATCTGTACTAATTTGCTGACGGCGAACGAGTATTATCAACAGCCTTTTTCGTTTGTACTAATGAAATGAGTGCATAGGACGGCAAATGCTGTTTCTGACGAATTCTATATTGAAAGAAAATAGGAAGATAATAATAATAATAATAATAATAATAATAATAATAATAATAATAATAATAATAATAATAATAATAATCATTCATGACTGATAAGGACTAAAATAACTTATATACAGTATTATTTTGTATAATTTCTCCATCTCTTATATTAAAATGTGTATCATTTAGCAAAACTACTGACGCATCGATATATCGATGAATCATTTCACCCTAGTATCAAATATATATGACACTGTCAAGGCACAATGTATATTTGCATATAGTTTCATCATCATATTTCCTGAAGGTGAGAATGCTACAGATAAGATATATAAACATATCTGAGTGAAAATGTTTGCTGTACATGACACTGTCTAGCTATGATAGATATCTGGGTTAAATATTAATAAAAAAGACAATCAAATGACACACAGTAATGCAGAATAATCAGACATATTTTAGATGGCTCAATGACTGCATAATCCTTCCAGCTATTTTTAAAAAATGATAATGACAAATATTGGATTGAAAAGGGAAGCAAAATGAATTATTAATATTTTAAATGAGGTAATTAAAATAAAAGTGATTATATTTAAACCAATTATCTGGAATTTTTACATAAAAATTAGAAGCATTATAAGAAACTGCTATCTGGGTACTAGTCAGTCATGCCATGTAAGGTATCACTCTTGATAATTGCTGATATATGTATTGCCTCAGCAATAACTAATCTAAAGCATATAAAACAGTCCAACTAGGCCAAGTTTACAATAATATCTCTCATACAAAACTGCTCAGATTTTCTTCTAATTTTGTTAGTCCAGCTATATTTACTCTGATGCCTTTCTCCTTACAAATGCATATACAGATATAATCAAGTGGTCATGTGTTGACCATCATTTCAGTGGATTGAAGAGCTATCTTATACCCGGTGGTATATTTCTACAGAAAATTAATTCTCAAATTTGGTAGACAAATATTCGGTTCTGCATACAAAACATGTTGACGTCATCCATAAATATGTTTTCCGCACAACGCTCGACATCTCGGCACATAGCAGAGTAGGCCCATTAACGAACTCGGCATACCCAAATCGGCCAATAAAATACTCGGCCCATAATACACTCAGTCCTTGTAACGAGCTCAGCCCATTACGTACTCGGCCCATTATATATTCTAATAGCCATTTTAGTCCACGATTTATAATTTTGGAGACATCAAATATTCCATTTAATTTTGCAATATTGTCTGTTTGTCGAAAATTACTGCAATACTATTTGATAGCAAGAGCACATACAATGTCAGGTTAGCTTTCCCATCGTCTCTACTGATACGGTTATGCCAACCTAATAAAAGACGCAAATTAAATTGATTACAAAATAGGTTAATTCACTAATTAAAACATGAAAACTGATGAAAATAAGAATTAAAAATTTACATAAAGTTTTGCAAGGGTACTGAAATTATTGATGTTGTTAAACTACTTTTATTTTGTCTACGTCTTTATATCACCAGTGTTCGTTGTCTGGTCACATTTGACTACTTCATCCATATTATATACCATCAACATCATTATTTGTTCCGATGCGTTGTTGGAAAACATTCCAGTTGCTGGGATGCCACGCAAGGTTGACCAACCAGTTGTTTTGCATGTAACGTACTAGCTGCCGAAGTTCAATATAATTTGCCCTTGACTCCAGAACGTCAAAGACTGGTTGTAGGTCTGCTGCTGGAAGTAACGGAAGAGCCATTAGAGACCTTATGTACCGGTACTCCGAACCACGCATGCCATATGTTGTTTACAGACCCAGTTATCAAATTGCAATCACGTATTCTTATTTACAATTTAAAACAGGAGGGGGATAGGGAAATTAAATTTAAGAAAAAGTGTGCCATTCTTGCTCCAAAAGATCTGCTGACACTTTCAGATAGAAACTTCTCTCATACTAAGATATAAAGATATTTATCTCCGATAAATTCATCCCTTTTCTTTAATTTCCTTTCCATCCTTTCCTTCTGTTTAAATCGATAATTCCTTAAACTTCCGGCATACTAAGATGTAATGATTTTTTTTCTCTGAGCAAAAAGGTTTACTTTCTTTAATTTCTTTTCTATTGATATGGTTGTTTAAGATTCTGAGTGTGTAACTTGATAATCTTGTTCTTAAATTATCTGGTGTAATTAGGCTTGCACGATTGTGGTAATTAATGCTCTTACAAACCATGTTTTCCTTCCTAATTTTAATTATAGAAAATAAGCTATTGTTTATATAATCACCCGAGTTATCAAACGTAATGCACACAAAAACAAAATGTGAGAAATGCGCGTAGAACAATAGCCACTCATTCTTGAAAAGGAAAGTCTCGCATTTTGTATCAGCTAAGGCTTGTACTAAGGACATTTTCAGAAAGGCTTCAAGGAAGAAGATGTTTACCAAACTTTGGTGATTACACACTTTCTAACAAATCTCAACAGTTGTGAACTTTTGTTTATTTCTATTTTCGTTTTAGCACCATTGAATTTTGCAGAGTTTGCATTTTTGTTTTTTGCATTAGTACTGCAATTTGTTCTTTCTTTCGCCTTTGATTCAATTTAGGATCACGCTTCTCCTTCCGCTTTTGGCTGAGCAGAAATTTCAGAATTTGCGTAAATTACTAGTGAATTGATGTTTTATAATTCATTCTGAATATTTCTTTTCATGCATGTATCACCTATGTTTCTTCAATCATGAACAATGTGCTCTAAGACATTTTCAAATTGAAAGTAACGTATTCAATATTTCGTAATTCAACTAGATAAGTAGTTGGAGGTGGCGGGGGGATATCAGCGGCATACTAATGTCCTTGGACGCCAGGTGATAGCCTGTTGGAGAAATCCCCAATTACCCCAGGGAACCTGATATCCTCACACCATTAGAAGCATATAGCTTAAAAAATAAGAAACTAACACACTTCAAAATGGCGGAAGGGGGGGGGGCGTTTCTTTCTATATCCCAAAGGGAGCAAACCTCTACTACCAAATGGGAACATATACATTAAACGGCACTCAGCTAAAGTAGGTGATCACCCCCTCCCTCGGACATAATATGGAAATTGGAGGCAAAGCCAATTTGAATCAATGTATCAGGATATTGAATAGAATTAGCTACTGGAGCAAAAAAACACCAGAAGACAGAAAAGATACTCCAGACACAAGTAAGACAGCACTCTTTTGCCACTATTTGTGGTTTTGAGGGTGTAAAATCCGGAGTAAGGGTAATCAATGTCCTTATGCAGGAAGCTCCCTAAATCTCAAACGTTTTCTTTGTGATGGATTTTATGCTCAAAACAGGGTACAGCGAGTGTAAGCATGATAGTAGGTGCTCAAGTTGCAAGGAAACTGGACATGCGTCAAGGGACTTAAAATACCACATCAAAGCGGTTTTTTTTTTAAAAAAATATAAACACAGACGAAGAACAAATAGTGACAGATACAAACGGGTAAAATAAATGAAAGAAACGATCAAAGCGAGGGACAAATATTGATTAATGCCCCTCAAGGGGTGGGTGGGACATGTAATAATTGCACAGAAGGCGATAAGCACAGTAAGTAAAGTCAGTGTAGACAATGAAGGAAAATAAATAGTGCAAATAATTTTAGACATTCCGCAAGATACATGAAGGACACGCACATAATGCGTTGAGCGTAAAAGAGGAATGAAACAAAGATGGTGACATTAATCCAATCAGAGATCTGAAAATGAAAATTTCCAACGGAAGAAGCCTGCAAACAGAGGCAAACCGACCAGACTAGGTAGAAATAGAGCAAAGTATTTCTGGAAACTTAAAGATTTGAGAAATTTGCAACTTTGTTGTCTATATTTGTAACGAATAATGTTCACTTTATTAATTTCATATTGATTATCACCTTTTTGCTGGTACATAATGTTGGTCCCAACTGCCAATTTCTATTTTATCCTTGGTGATATTCTATTTAAGCTTATATATGGTTATATTATCCCCATTTGCACGCAGACAACCGCAGAGAAACTTCAGACACTTCTAACGGATTTAATATGCTCTGAAATATTGCTTGGCATTTATTTGCCATAATAACCGCTTAACACTTTGGTGTAATGGCAACTTTCACGTGTCTGTATAAGTCACAAACAACAACAGTCGCGATTATGTGTTTAGAAACCTGTTATCCCAGACATCCACGAAAATACTTTCGATAACAAAATGTTGCAAAAAGTAGCATCATTATCGTTACATACTGAATCTGTGTCTTGATTGTTATTTGGGTTTAACATCACTGTGTTTTGGCTCTAAAACTAGCTTTGCAACATTGCTGCAAATCACAGGATATAACAAGGGCAAATGACACATGAAACGACAATGAGGGTCACGGCATTGTCTTCGACGTTATGAAAAGCCAAAGTTGAAAGTTAGGCTCACACGTGACATAATGACAATAACTGGTCTGGCGGGCATTCTAGAGAGTAGTGTCAACGAAAATATCATACTTAAGTTGATACGATGCAAACTGAGCATAACTTGTCAGCAACAGTATCATGGCAATCACGTAGGATTCTCGTTTAGTTGACGAGATCGTGATCTCTGATATGGTTGTGTGTGGTATCGCAAGTAAAACTTGAGGACTCTGAGGAAACTACACGGATCTCAGTTGACCTATTAAGAAACCCATCTCAGAAATAATCATCAGCATGTTATAGTTGACCCTTATTACGTTTGGCACGAGTGCGGATCATTGTATTGCATATAAATAATAGCCAGATGGATTATCAAAGAAGGTGCGATAGCCGAAAGATTTAAATTCTCGATAGAACAAGCGTGCCTGCGAAATTGCTTGCACAAAGTTTTTGAGCAGACCATGTTCACAATATACTACTGGTCCCGAGTGTTTAGACTACTTAATTGATTGATTGATTGTAATTTTTACGGCGCATCAGCACTGTTAGGATATTTGCCGTCATACAAAAGGTTATATCTAGGATCATTTAAAACTGGTAAATTGTTTCGTATCGACCGACGATAAAAAACCAGAGTTGAAGTTACAAAGATAAAATAATATCGGTAATAAATAAAGCTTCCAGACCAATGTGGAATGCAAATAATTTATGTGTATAAGACAGATGAAAATATATTTAACATATAGAACCGTAAACACATGACAAGGTGAAAGTATTAATGTTATACCGTAGAAAAGATGTTTAGTTTTTTTAAGGAATTCTATAACGGGAATTTTCACGCTTATTTTATCAAAAAGTTCCATCATGTCATGCACATTGTAGTAGTGACCATAAAATGCTTAACAGTGAATGATTCATTGTGAGAAATGCACTTTGGCGGGTCTTCTTTTAGTGTGAATATTTTATATAAACATGACCAATTCGAACACGTGCAATTACTACCTCCTACCTACAGATAGTTCTGTAGGAATAAGTCCATTTTCCTAGGGTTTGCTTGATGGCATGAAGATTGTACCATAAACAGTACAACCATAGTCTGGAGTGAGTAAATGTTCTGTTTAAAATGAGGTTGACTTTTCTATCAGCACTCCAATCAGTGTGCACTAATACTTTAAGTGGATCTAGACATTTCCAGCATTTACCTTTCACGTAATTTAGGTGTGGAATGAAAGTCATCAGTTTTCTGTTGAAGATGATACCTAAAACCTTGTTGCCTCAACAAATGGAATAGGTGTTCCGGTCAACATGAGTTTATGTTCATCATCATGTATTTGTAACATGAGTTTAGATTCATCATCATGTCTTTGTAACATGAGTTTAGATTCATCATCATGTCTTTGTAACATGAGTTTAGATTCATGATCATGTCTTTGTAACATGAGTTTAGATTCATGATCATGTCTTTGTAACATGAGTTTAGATTCATGATCATGTCTTTGTAACATGAGTTTAGATTCATGATCATGTCTTTGTAACATACAGAGATGCATACATACCGAGCTTGATTGTGAGAATTTGCTATCATTATTTATGTCACAAGTATGAATCTTGTTGATAATTTGCTATTGTTGTCTTTCAATATTATGCATGTGCTTTGATCGATAACATATAAGTAAACCGTCATTGTGTAATGAACATTTTAGTTATCATGAAGTTTGTATTCCTGTACCTTGTACTTCAAATAAACTTGGTCATATGGCATTGAATTTCAAGCGGACATGGTAACATTTGTCTTCATGTAAGCATGCAGAGACAGAACAGAATAAACCTTGAAGACATGAACACCATGTTTATTAATATCAAAATTAACAGTTAAATAGGAAAAGTGTCAATGTAGTGTGTGAAAATGTCCAATATATTTTATATGTGCATCAATATGGAGTTTATGCATAAAATGAGTTTATGTGCATTCTCTCATATCTATATCTGGTTAAGCTCTCTCTCTCTCTCTCTCTCTCACACACACAAACACACACACACACACGCATTTATTTTATCACAGACTTCATCATGTCACACACATTGTAATATGGATTGCACGGAGGTTGAAGGTCGAAACACTCCATTAAAACTGCGTAGCATTGAATGGTTCATTGCAAGAAATGCACTCTGGTGGGTCTTCTCCTTTCAGTATGTGAGATTGTGATATATAAGTGTGGATATATAAGTGTGACCAATTATAATTCTTGCAAAGACTACCTCCTCTTTATAGATGGCTCTTTAAGAAGGAGACCATTATCCTAGGTTTGGCTTGATGGCATGAAGTTTGCTATTGACTGCATCATTCCATGATGCCTGTCATTTCTAACGTAAATATTCTTTGACTTTTGATTTCAAATCAGTGTACAGTATTTTAAAAACTGATGGTTCTTGGGATAGAGCCATTTTAGCAGTGCGATCTGCTTTACATTACATTAAATGGCAATATATGTTTGATTGGGATATCTTGCAGAGCAATGTCAATTCCTCCCATTTTGGATGAAAATATTGACGTACCATTTGGTAAGCTAACGTTTGCTGTGTGGTTTCCACTAACGAAGGCTGCAGCAGCCTGTCTCTCTTTATTTGATCCATCAGCATAAATTCTTGTGTAGTTTTCAGATTTGGTGTGCAGGTCATGGTAAGTGTTGTGGAAGAAGGAAGGGCGTGTCTCCAATTTGTTTTCTATCATGCAACGTAAAAGGTACTTTTGGTTCTTGAAGTAGCCAGGTAGGTTTTCAGAGATGGACGTTTTCTGAACTTATGAAAGATCAATTTTGTTACAGTCAAGGCTGGATGATATTCTAATGCCAAAGGTTGGCATTTGGTTTATTTTCATATAAGGTCTTGTATTTTGGTTGAGAAACGGCATGGTTCATGGTTCGGAGCATTTCGTGTGTAATGCATTTATCTACGATGTGATAATGGTGGCTCGATCGCTTGAATGAGAGGGCTTCCACATGGGATGCCTTATATGTCTTATTCCTTGATGATGAATTGGATCAAGCACCTTCAAATAAGACTTCCTATATGAACCATAAACAACGCATCTATAGTCAAGATAGAGTGAATAAACGTCCTATATAAATTTATGATGACTATTCTATCAACACCCCAGTTAGTGTGCCCTACTTCTTTAAGTAGATTTAGAGATTTCAATCTTCTAGCTTTCGTCGTCTTTAGGTGTAAAATGAAAGTCAGTTTTCTATTTGCAAGATAAAAATACCTAAAAACAATGTTTCTTCAACAATTGGAATATCTGTTCCGTCCAAAGTGAGCTTATGTTCATCATAATGTCTTCGTAACTGACAGAAATGAATATCTACCGTTTTTATTTCGAGAATTAGAAACTGCTAGCACTGGCCCAATTTTGAATCTTGTTGATATTTTGATTTTTTTTTTCTTCAGTTGTATGCATGTGCTTTGATCGCTAACATACGCTACTAAATGTTCCTCCTAGATAAAAGTGTCGCAAATAAATCTTTCCAGTCTAACCAGATGACCATTGGTGTTACGACCATAAATAAAGCCACTCTGGAAAGAAGATGTTAAATTGTTGGTTTCCAAATAACGTACAAGCCAAGAAATGATCATTCGTTAAATTATTTTGCACATGAATCAAATTCGGCCTTGCTTAAATTATATTGTGGAACTGTCTCGTTAATTGTTACGTTGGTGTTCCTAAGAGAGACTGGAACGTGATCACCGTTGTGAAGGTTATCAGCGACCTTCCGATTATAATCCAAAACGAAGCAAAGGAGAACAAATTGTCAAGTGGACACGTGTATGTAACCGTTCTTAGGTGTACATACATCGGAGAAATGGTGTTATAGAAAAAATTGTGTATAGAAATGACGTCTTCTACATTGTGGTCTCTGTCATTTAGGTGATTTGATTCCCATAAAATGTTATGTGCATTAAAATACCCGAATAAAACAAATGCTGCTGTAAGTCGTTAACAAGACTAATTCATTTGTGGAAGGTTGGAGTTTGGTGGTATGTAAATAGATGAATCTGTAATCACTCGATCTGGAGTGGTACTTACAGCAATGGCTTGCAAATTTGTGTTTACAGGGATGACGTTTTAATGGGCTCTATTGTTAACATCAACATAAATTCCTCCAGAGGCCCTGTCAACTACCTAAAAGTAGGTATTAAATAAGGAGTAGTTTGTAAGGGTGATGTTATCCTTATCTTTTAAAAATGTTTCCTGAAGGCATAATACAGCAGGATAATCATCGCTTTAAAGAAGAACAACATTGTAATTGGTTTTAAATCTCTGATCTCAACTGTTTAACATTGTTTGGTGTACCAATCGATCCCGTTATTTTCTTTACAATCACAACTGTAGAGAGTACGGTAAGCGGTTTTGAGGCATCTTTAGACTGTATAACCATGAAGCGTGGAAATGAACTCACACTACGTCGTTCGTCATCGGTGGTCAGATCTCGCTTTCGTTTGTTTATTTTGACTTGTTTCTAATTCTCCATGTTGGTTTGTGTAAAGTTTAGCACCCGTGCTCCCAGCCGACTACGGAGCCCAAAAAAGGTACATTTTTCACGTGCCGATGATAAACATACTCAGTAGGAAAAATCACCTTCTGATTCACTCTGTATGATATACTCAGTCGAAAAATTACCTCCCGATTGACCAGTTAAACCAACGCCTTCTAGAAAGTCTTGTAACACTTGCCAAAGGGAAATTTAAATGGATAGATTGTAGGGGCAACAATAGTCGCAAGAGTGATGCAAGGAGAAAGATAAAGGGAGTGAGTAAATAAAGACTTTCGTAACTCGTATAAGTTCAAAGATTTCCACTCAATGAGATTCATGTATATCCGTTATTCACTCGTTTCAAACAATGATCCTCTACTATATCTTGTTGATATAGATCTCTTCCGCATTTAATTTCTCAACGCGATTTTCTTGGTACGGGAAACAACAGCTTATGAAATCGCGACAAGCTCGTCAATAATTAACCAGACATAGCTGAGAGGGAGCATTATTTAATTTCGTACGGGTCGTAACAACAAGACCTAATACTGCAAGATCAAGATGAGGGTGATTTGTGCTTTGTTTTTTCACTTTGCTGTCACGTATGGTGAGTTGATCCGTAATGATAGTCATATTTTATTCACTAGTGTAAGACCTTGCACCAAGTTTTCAACCAGAGAATTTTATCAAAGGATGTATGTAATATACTAGGCAGCTCGCGGCATTTGGCAACTGCAACGATAGATCTTGTAGGAAACATCTATCAACGATACAAGTAGATGAAAATGTAAAGTTTTCCAAAGATTTAAAGACTAAAAAAGACTTAATGGAAACTTAAGAAAAAATATTAAAAACAGATTTTGATATCTTTAAGGAAAACGAGTGCCAAAACTTTAGGACAATTACACATATTTGTTACTTTATTAATAAGTTTTATGTAGAAAATTAGATGTCAACATCAGAAATATTTCCCATGGCAGTCATTTGCTTTGTATCAAATATGTATTAATGTTATGACCTAAAACGTTTGAAACCGAAATACCAGCCAAATAATATAATACGCAAAGAATTTCGTTAAAGATTTTCGTCATAAGTGCTAATTGTCATTTGTTAAAATATAGAAAACATAAGGATAAATTTATTGTATATGCTTGGTTTTGGAGCAGACTTTTCTATAAATAATTTAATTTTATTTATTTTAGTTTTATTCAAATTCTCGGTAGCACGCTAATTATAGTTTTCATTCTACTTAGATATACAGCCTAAATTTCGAAACGTTTTTGACATGTGCGGACTTTAAAAAGATACTTTAGATTGACGTTTCTCTTCGGTTGATCCTTTTTTGTTGCTAATTATTGTAGTAAAAGAAAGCAAAAAATAAAAAATTGATTGAATAGTTAAAATGTATTAAAAATCATATGTGATGGAAATTGTTTATCTACAGTTACATCAGTTAATAAAATTAATTTTAAAAACAGAATGATAGATTTGAGAACTTCGCAGCTTTTGTATTTGCCATGAATGATGTTGACTTCACTAATTTTAAATAGAGTGCGACATTTGTTCTGCCTCAAAAATCCCACAAATTATGTAAGATTTTCATACTTTTAATCTTTAAAATTTTAAAAGGCACATATATTTTATTAAAAAAGCAAACAGTAGAAGTTTACTAATAGGAATTTGGACCGACATGCTAGTCTGGGTCAAAGCTTTAAATACCTCTAACTGTACCTTATTTAATAACGTGGTTTACACATACACGTCCAAAGATGCTTTGGCGGTGAGCCTTACGGATGTAACTTCCGTGGAACCTCTCTCTCTCTCTTTCTTTCTTTCTTTCTCTCTCTCTCTCTCTCTGTCTCTCTCTCTCTGTCTCTCTCTCTCCCCCTCCCCCTCTCTCTCTCTCTCTCTCTCTCTCTCTCTCTCTCTCTCTCTCTCTCTCTCTCTCTCTCTCTCTCTCTCTCTCTTGAAGCTACATTTTAGAACCATTTAATCGACTTTTATTGCTTGCATATAATATCCCTCTTTCGGGTTTGTCTCCGAGCTAGCAATCCGATTTTATATTTGCACACGGTTTAGTAGGAAGTTTTCCATTTTCTTTAGCACTATTTCGGACTCCATCATGGCAATTGTTTTATTTTCACGGGTTGCGGGTGCAGTTTGTTAATTTTGCTAAGACTGCTCAGGGCGACAGATTGTATTTCCAAACAGGCAAGTATACACGAATGCAAATATATTAAAACTACTTTGCTAACGCCGTCAGCGGCACTGGTAGTTATCGATATAGCTATGACATAAAATTCAGTAGATGTTTTTTTTTCCCGTGGTCGTGTTTCTAGCAACGACAAGACCAAAAGCAGTCGCAGCAGCGATTCCGCTAACAGCACCTACAACAATATTGCAGTTTGTGGTGTACTATGGTTGGCCGAGTTAACTTTGCTTGTTTGATTTTACTGACGAGGTTTGTTATCGCAGTGAATTTGTCGGCAAATTTCACTTCATCGTCGTAGAAGTAAACCCTGGTTCATTTTTTCTGTCTCACGTTGTATTCAGTGATCAGCAGATTTTGCTAAGCTGGTCGCGACGGGGTACTGGTACATAATGTTGGTTCCAATTGACATTTTCTATTCTTCCTTGGTGAGATTGTATTTAAACGTATGTGTGGTTCTGTAAGTCCCATTTTCACACAGGCGACCACTAAGAAACTTTATAGACACACCTAACGGATTAAATATTTGCAGGCAACCACAAAGAAACTTTTGACACTCCTAATGGATTAAATATTCGCTGAGACATTAGTAACAAATTGGCAATAATAACCATTTACACTTTGGTGCGCGTGTAATGGCAACTTTCACATGCTTCTATAAATCATAAAGAAGAACAATAATTATTATGAGGTTAGAAACTGGGTTATTACAGACATCGACGATATTATCTTCAATTACAAATCATTTCCATCCATAGCATCGCTATCATTGCAATTTGCATCTGCGTCGTGGTTGTTCTTACGATATAATATGACTATGTGTTTGGCTCCAAACATAGCCTTGCAACATCAAAGTATATAACAGAGATGAATTGTGCATTAAACAACAATTATGTTTCATGACGTTGCCTTCGACGCCTCGCAAATACAAAGTTGAAAGTTTGGCTTAGACGTGGCATAATGACAACAACAGGTCTAGCAGGCATATTTATGTCTCAAGGAAAACGGCATGCTTAAGTTGAAACGACACATACTGAGGTTAACTTTTTAACAATAGTATCATGGCAATCACGGAGAATTGCGGTTTATTTGGAGAGATTGCATTCTCTAATACGATACTCGGGGTTGTATATTGAACCACCAGTTACATTTCGGCATTGATTTCGCATTTGAGTAAAGAACTATGAGGAAACAAAACGGATGTCAGTTTACCATTTAAGAAATCCATCCAAGGAAAAATTATCAGCATGTTAGAGTTGTCATCGATTACATTTGGTACGTGTGTGTGTGTCGTTGTATTGCATAGAAAGACCCGCTAGATGGATTATCAAAGCAGCCACGATAACCAAGATTTAAATGCTCGGTATTTTATTTATTCCGCACAATCACGTACATGGACACAGATAAATAAACGCATTGACCATCGTGGATGTGACCAGCAGATAAAGAGAAACAAACCTATCAACATATGAAGATTCAACACGTGTTGCTGGCACGTTGAAACACATATGAGTAAGTTTGCCGTTTGGCTTCTTTAGGTGAACTCCGGCAAGGAAATTTCCAAAGCCTTTGGTAAATTGTTGAGTACGTGATGATGAAGCTATTCTTAAACGAGTCAATTATTAATTTGCTAAACTATTATTCGGGTAGTAGCGCTTATAAGTATTATTGTCTCACAGTGGAATAACTTCACAAGTGGATGCAGGGTCTTTGATTGGTCATATAAAGATCGAAATCAGCTGATGAAATGCAAGAGTAAACATATGTGATTTTCGCTTTATCACTCGTGCTAGACTTCATCGAGTAAATCAGGTTTTGTACTTATATGCCCGTGAGAGATGGAATGTGGAAAACGTGGTGCAACTAACCAGGAATGGTTAAGGTTAATATTCCAGGGAAGCAAAGCTCTGTCATTTGGTTTCGCGGCCGTAAGCAGACCTCATCAACGGTAAGCAAATCCATGTGAACTTAATTCAAAAGAGGAAAAGCCTGTTAATAAAAGATTCGAGAAGAAATAATTATTACAAGTCATTCAAGATAATAAAAGATTCCCACGAAGATCTGTTTGAAATATTTGCTGATTCTTATTTATAAGTGATGTCTCTATAAGTGAAAACCTACCTGGTGTCTAACGGGGACATCCTTAGATTAGCTCAGCGCTACAGACCCATTCGATGTTACAGTGACCAAATAAGATTAGCCACATGGATAAATCTGCGTAGCTCGTGTAGGCACTCTACGATCGTGTTCTTCCAGAGATCCTTCTGCATAACCATAAGTGTGACTTCTTTGACTTTCTTGATGCTTTAACAGGACCTAGTCAAGATTGAGTACATATTTTATCTCGGTCCCACTTATCCGTAGATGGTCTTATCCGTGCACTCGTCTTTGAATTTGCCCATAACTTTCGTGTTAGTACTTAGAAACAGCAGATGGTCCTTCGGGTAGGCTTTGTCAGCTTCTGCTCCATTTGTTAAGTGTGAACTGCGATTTCGCCATAAAATATCCGTTTGTTTTTAAATGTTCAATGGTGTAATGACAAACTATATCCCATATATTTAATTGTCTCTGTAATGCGAGTTCTGACGAGTTTTGCACTGAATGTTTTCAGATGTTGGTCGAAAATGATCAGATATATGTATCCAACGACTTCTAATGTATGATCTATACAATATGCCATAACGTGTCCAAGTACATACAAATATTTTAATGCTTAGACGTTTATACTGGTAAAGTCCATCTAGAGTCACAAATGCCGAAATTTCTCTTGTCCTTTCCGCTAGTGGAATTTGCCAAAATCCTTTCAAAAGTAAGGTCAAAATTGGCGAAGTATTTGGCATTTCCAATTTGTTCGATACATTAATCGATTCCACGCAATAGAAATGAATCGGTGTTTGTCACACTGTTCACCTTTCTATAATCAATAAACATTCTTAAAGTTTAAGCCGGTTTCGGAACAAGAATGTAGGGTGAACTCCAATCACTCTTACTTGGCTCTATAAAAGTATTTCCCAGTAAATACTGAATTTCCTTTTTCAAGTGTTTCTGTTTGAGAGGGTTCATCCTGCATGGGTGTTGTTTCAATGTTTTTGAATCTACTATTTTTTCCCATGTAGGTACGTCTGGAAACAAGTGCTCATATTCATTCAGGCAATAATTGTTTAAGATCACCTTTTCTTGATTTGTAAATTAAAATAATTGTTGTCTAGAATTTCCATAACTTCCGGATTTCGAAGATTTGTTGTTTCAGGATCAATAAAATTCGAATGAAATCCTTCATTCAAATACTCATTTGGTGGGGCAGGTACAACTAAATTAATTGCATGATTTGCATGGTTATATATTTTGACATACTCCTTAAACATATGTTTTCGCATATCAATAATATTTCTAATGTAATTTAAATCATATATTTTCTTTTCAACCGTGTATGAACCATAATATTTTGCTTAAAGACGTTTTCGTGGTATGGACAAGAGAGCTAGAACCCTATCAGCAGATTCAGAACTCTTATCCCTTGTGTTTTTGTATCTTATCTTAATTTCATCTTTGATTAAGGAGAGTGAAAATATGCTCTTGCGACCTCGCATGCCATCGACAATTTATACTTGAAATCAGAGGCATAATCCAGAAGATTAAGTTCTGTTTGTTCATTTGAAAGAAGTTTCTGTTTCAATAAATTTAAAGGTCCACGTACAATATGTCCAAATACCAATTCAAAGGGACTGAATCCTATAGATTCCTGAACGGACTCTCTAACTGCAAAATAAATGAATGCCTTCATTTCAGTCTTTACCTGTGTCAAAAGAACATGACTTCATCATGTTTTTCAGGGTTTGATGAAATCGTTCTAAAGACCAATATCTTTCAGGATGATAGGCAGATAATATGAACTGTTGAATGTCCAATACATACATGGCTTGCTGGACAATTTCATACATGAAATCTGTACATTGATCAAATTGGACAAATTTGAGTAGGTCAAATTGAATAAAGAACTTTATCAAAGCCTTAATTATATTTTTGGTTTTAATATTCATCAAAAGAATTTTTTTCTGGAAATCTTGTTGATGCACACATAATGGTCAACACATGTTGGTTGCCTGACTTGGTCTTTGGTAAGGGACCAACAAAATGTACCTTAATTCTACTGAATGGTTTGTCAAATGCAGGAGATTGGTGCAGATGAGCTTTAGGTATCTTTTGATTTGGTATTTATACAATTTGACAAGAGTGACAAGATCTACAAAACATGCACACATCACTTTAGATAATTGGCCAATATAAGTGAGTCAACATCTTGTTAAACGTTTCATTTATCCCTCAATAACCAAAGAGAGGAGTTTCATGGGCCAAACTAAGTATTTCCTGATGCAAGGTTTTGAAACCATAATCTGATATTTTACTGACCATTTGGCACTAGCGTAACTTCCGGAGGTCTCCATTTACTTATAAAACCTCCATTTTTGATGAAGTAACATACAAGTACCACATATGATTCAGTTTCACTAATAGCCGCTGAGACAATCTGGAGATGACATCTTATTTCTCGTGTTCAACGACAAGTGATTGTCATTTGTTACCTTCATGCGATGAAAGAGAATGAGTATTCAAAAGAGAATCACAATGATCAATACCTTTTGATTGATCCAAATTAGAAATGAATGTGACCTCACCAGATCTTGCCCAATACATATGTCAGCTAAAGGAATACTTTTATTGTCAAAATCATTCTCAAAAACTTACTTTACCAAAGCTCTAATAACTTCACAACCTGGATATAAATCACGGATACCATTTTCAATAGAAGCAACTTTCTGATCCAAGGAAGGCTCGTTAGTTACAAGCGGATTAACCACAACATTGTCTCCAGCTAAGTCATTGCCTAGCAACAAATTAATGCCCTCAACAGGTGAAGTGGACACTACACCGACTGTAACATGTCCTGAAACTAAGACTGATGACAAGTGTACAGAATGGAAAAAAACACATTAACATAGCCGCACTCTAAGACTTATCAGTAGAAGGCAAATACCTGAAAGTAAAAGACTTAGAAGCTCCTGCATCCGTCAAAATTTTAATATGGATAGGATTGGCCAAATCACCCACCCAATAGTGATATAGAACCAACCCTTTGACTTAAATGGTTCAAACTTCTGCAAAACACAACCAGGTTGTGGTTTTTCAGAGCCAATATTGTATTCTTTCAATATATGGCCGTGACCATGACCTCTTAGAAATAATATAATTTGGGATAGGTCTAGCTTGAGTCAGATGCCTATATTTCAATTTGATGCAATTAGAAATGACGTGTCCCTTTTTCTTGCAATAGGGACACGTAGGAATATACAAGGAGTTTGATCCAAGTCTATCAGGAGCTTGATTTTCAGAATTTGTGCCAGATTGAGTTTTTCTAGGAGTCATATTTGATTGAAACGGCTTTCTCTCAGTAAACCGGTGAGTGAAAATGTGCTTACCGCTGAAACTTTGTGAGATAAAGAATACCTTTTTATCAGCATCAAGAACATCATTTGCCAATCAATTGCCAAGGTTTTGACCCCATGATGTTCAAGGTGATTCTTGACATCACTAGAAATACAATTGTTGTGCTCTTTGAGTAATACCAGTTGTTTGAGTCTTTCAAAATCATGTTCAATTGATTGTCTAAGAAAGCTGTAATCTGATGAACAACTGTTCTTTTCCTCTAGCAAATTCAATATAAGTGTCTATTGTTTTATAGGTTTTAAAATTTTTCCGATAAGCCTCTGAGATTAACTCTAAACCCTTCAAAATGCATTCCTTTACAAAATCATTAACAGAACCTTGTCGTTCTGACAGAGATATATAGACATCTATGGCCTTGCCATAAAGTGCACTATACAATAAGTGAGTTCAATACTCCCTTGGGTGTTTTGAACAGCATTTTTTCAAAAGGAATAAAATATTAGTCTACTTCGTAACACCATCATAGACAAATTCATCAGGTTGCATTAATTATATTCGTTATAGGTATGGTCTGGGATTCACAATGTGGCAGGATGTCTGAAGCTTTCTTGTTTGGAGAATTCTGCTACCAGTTTAATCATTCCAGAACTACTTGGGAAGATGCTCGCAGTAGATGTCAACGAGATGGGGGAGATCTGCTTAGCATTGCCTCAGAGAAAGAAGCGTTATATATAGCTAGTAAGTGTCATTCGTTGTCAAAAGAGTGCGAATAGTTACAAGTCATTTGATCTTTACGACTGTGCCTTAAAACTTGTTATTGGTGTTTTTGACTGTCACAAATGCAATTTTGAAAATTAAAATCTTGGTTCAAGTTGATCTTCAGTTTAAGGTAAGACATATAACAGGACTCTACTTGAATTCTAAAGTTTCGATACCTTTGACTTGGCTGCTCATTTGTAATAATTGCATTACTATGCATTCCAATTAATAAACAAGTTTCCATGGGTATATTTTCTAGCATCTTTTTTATCTTGTCTAAATAACTTTTCTTTGGGAAAAGATTGCTGTATTGATTTTGGATCCTAGAATCTTGAGTCATACCTTCCAACATTGCACAAAACCATAAATTAAGGCAAAGGTCATTTTCTTTATAACATTCTATAGAATAATATATTACATTGTGTCGTCATTCTAGTTAGAAATTCATACTTTGCTTATAACTATGTTTTATGCAATTCGCAGATCAGTGTCTAAGTGTACGCATCACAAGGATCACGGTTCTGATACTTTAAAGTAATTATTTCATCAGCTGTACTTAGAATAAAGGTCTTGCTAGATCAGGCATTAATGGATGGAATAGTACAATTGGTGAGTTTTGCCTTGTTCATTAGCAGTCAAATTGCAAATTAATGCATATTAGCAATATACAGCTGTATCAATATAAACAAAATAATGTATTATCATAGAATACGTATAAAGCATATTGATACTTATGATGTTTCTCTTCTACTTCACTAAAGCCACCAGAAACTAAATCAATCAAATATTATCATACGAATTATCCATTGAAATGAATCTTGTTTGTAGTCCACTTGAATTCCGGGACATTTCGAAACTTATGGATAGGAGCAAATGATCTTAGAAATGAAGGAGTCTGGGAATGGTCAAATGGTGACCAATTTGTCTACTCAAACTGGAACTCAGGTAGGAATGAGACATTTATGAGACTGTGGAAATACCTGTGTTTGAGAAATTATTTCTGATTTTTTCCACAATAGTTAAAGTGCATAAATCCAACCTGGCTCTCATTGCTGATGGTTGTGGGCTTGTGTGAAAATGTACACTCGTATGCACAAGTAAAGCATAAATTTCTCTGACAGACACCTCACGCTTTAAATGGTCTATAGAATGAAAAATTTACCTTACGTAATCATCTTATTTGTCAACTCATTTTTTTTCGTAGATATTTCTAAGATATCATTTGGGATTTATTTAAAGCACATAGGAATTCAAATTATCTGATTTAATAATAATAATAATAATAATAATAATAATAATAATAATAATAATAATAATAATAATAATAATAATAATAATAATAATAATAATAATAATAATAACAATAATAATGATAATAATAATAATAATAATAATAATAATAATAATAATAATAATAATAATAATAATAATAATAATAATAATAATAATAACGATATCCTTTATTTATCCATGGTAGGGGTGATCGTAATTCAGTTAGTTTACATTATAGTCCTATATTGAATCAAAAACATACGTAATTAGTAAAGAATCTACAATGTCAGTGTCTACTGCATAATGAAATACAATTATAAAATTACTACAAACTAAAGATGGTTATGAAGAGTATCCTATATATATATATATATATATATATATATATATATATATATATATATATATATATATATATATATATATATATATATATATCCGGGGTAGGGTGATTTTCAAACAGCTAGTTCATATATTTGGTCCTGTATTAAACTAAACTCACATGTAATTAGTAAAGAATCTACAATGTCAGTGTCTACTGCATAAGGAATTAAAATTATAAAATGGTACAAATTATAGAGGGTTATGAGCTGTTATCAGACAGATATATCAAAATTAACATGTACAAGGGATATGATGTAATAAGACCAGGATTACACATTAAAATATTGGTAAAGGACAATACAACCTGAAGCATCAATTGTGTCCTTGTTTAAAATCGTAGAACAAATGTTTCCACGAAGCTATATTGGCAAAGTGTTACTTGCCAAGGGGTCGTATTCAGTAACAAAGAAAAGAAGCCAACAAGCTTTGAATATTTTCAGAAATAATTTATTTCCCTAGACAACAAAGTAACAACTGGTAAATAGGACTTACAATCTGTGAATATAATCTAAAATGTAATCCTAAGAATGAAAACACAAGTCCTGTCACTACATAGTCATATAAGAATCCAGATTCGAGTCCCGGCGACGTACAAATGTGAAAGGCGATGACGTTAGATATGGTCCAATGTATGAATAATAATATTTCCTCACTTTAATCAGTCTTTGTTTCCGAATAATTTCAGGATAAACTTCCATGAATATTTTTCAGAAACTTTTTTTTTTTTTAGAAAAGTCAACTTGTTGAGTTTCCAGGTGAAAAATTAATATATCCAAACTTCAGACGAAGAATAAAATATTCTGGCAACAAATTAAAAATAATACAACTTATTTCTTCAAGGTTTTGAATGACTCTACCTGAAAAAATATTCAAAAAGCGTATTTAACCTCAATGCCTCATTTCATGTCTCGCGAGATTTGTCATGTGGTCTCTTACTACACTAATTTTCACATGTAAGCTAATGACACTCCACCTGAAAATCAATCATACAAAAGGTTGTTTACCTATAGTTATCACGCACAGAAAGTATGACCCTGCTACTGGCCAATCATTTTAACTTCCTGTTGACAGTATTACCAGGGTAAGACGGACTTAATGATAATTCTCTCGTATTACTATTTCCTCTTAAATAAACATTTTTATGATAAAACTATATATCACTACTAAAAATAAAATCCCGAATCCAAACAAAATAATCATTGCAATTAAATACAATGAAACCAAATTAAATAAAAAAGAAATGTAAACCTTACACACAAGCAATTTAATCACATATACGTAACAAAACTCTAAATCTTTCTTACATTTATCTGTGTATACTCTTGCTATATGTCAATCACTTGTTTTACTCAACCATGAACTATTTGTGTTTTGTTCCTTACAAACATAAAACACTAAATACTCTGGTGCCAATTAGTTCAGATCTTGAAAATAAAATAGCTTTTCTAAAACAATAATGTGATTCTTAATCGGTATCAGATAAATAATGTTAAAAAGAGATAAAGCAAATGTGAAATTACCTTTGAAATTTAAAATCATCATAGTTGTTCTTTTCTGTAAGCTGTGTAAACCACTGCATGGAAGATTAAGTACATGATTTCGCTCTGTAGTACACTACTATTAAAATGTGCTCACCTTTTGGCATACATAAATCATTGTTTATATTCAAATGTAGAAAATCAAATACACTTGTCACTTTCACGCTCGAGTGATGTAATATACAACTTTTGACCTTTATAATTCCTACGTTTTCATGTACTGTAATAACGAGTGTTTTATAGTGGTTTAATCAGGTTAAAGTATTATTATGGATTTGTATAAATGTGTCACATACAATTCAAGAAATTTCAGCAATACATGTATGAAAGCCATGATTTTATTTGTGTTTTCCAGCACAACTGCCATATTAGTAATCTTTCAATCTACTGCTTAACCATCTGCTGCTTACTGATCATTATAAAGCTACCTCACAAATGCAAAGTTTTATTCTGTTTAAATGAAAAATAAAAATAAAGCAAGTAATACGATCTAAATTATGATTCTGTACAGATTTATGAGAAAATGAAAGTATTTTGGTATAGAGACTAGAAATACATCTTTATCTTTCGAAAAAGAGTGAGAGACTAGTTTATTATGCACGCATAAAAGGGTGATAGCATACGCATTAACAATAAAGTAGGCAATGTGATCATATACTATGTTGATATTCGCAAATAAACGTGACCCTTTTATTTTCATTTTCTTCTTTTTTTTGTTTCATACATAAGCTAGCACTTGGTAAGTCCAAAACAATGAGCTTGTGAAAAGTGTTTTGCTTGAAGTCTGAGATTTCAAGTGGACTAGGCGACATATATACATACAATAATTGCAAGTTAAGAGAAAGTTGTGGTGGCTAATGCTGCGACGGATTAAATTAATTTGTTTGCCACACACTCATAGAAAGCACTCACTTTTAGTGATTCATGGACACATTTAGGGATTGCATTACTATTGATGTGAAAAAAGATGTGCGACTGTGAATGTTGTCAGTAGTAGAGGAAAACAAGGGTTTTATTCCAAACCTTGTTTTTACCCCTCCAAATAAGTATAAACTATCCCCACCCCTTTTTTTTCTCCAAACGTATTAGTAAGGTTTCTAACCCACCCCCTTCTCTGATTTTACAGTGTTAATGAATTCAGGTAGAGAGTTATGTACATGATCGGTATTCAGATAAACTTCCTTATACATCCAGGTAAGTTAACAAAAGGTATTTTACAAAACAACAGGTGCAGACAGGTATTTTGTATTGTTACAAAACAACAGGTGTAGGAATGCTATTCATCCAGGTAAACGGAGGTTGACGAATTTGTTAGAACAGGTGCATGCGTGGAACGTTCACGAACTATTCTAAAGACGGCAAGACGGGTTTTATAATCAGTCTACCACAAGTTTTTCATCAGATAACATGCTATGCAGGGTGGAAATTAAACTGCGCATTAGAACGTGGCGATTTCAGTTAACATGGCGGAAATTAAACTACGCATTAGAATGAATGTGAGAAAGGCAAGTTATATTATTTTATACCTTATGTTTCATTAGATTTTACTACTGTTAAAATTTTCAAACATTTTTTCTTTAGTTTAGATAAAATTTCAGTCGGAAAAGATAAGAGCTATCAGTTTACCTGGATTTTATACTGCAGTTTACAGGTAGGGAAACAACCTTACACAATCACCTGTGTGTAGATTCTTAGTACGCATTAGAGCGTGGCAATTTCAGTTAACATAGGCATGACTGAAATTAAACTACACATTAGGGAAGGTAAGTTATATTATATCTTAATTTTAGATAAAATTATACGTTACTCATATTTTCTTTGCTAACCCTCATTGGTAGAATGTCTGTTAACATATTGTCAATAATACGAAATTCACATAATAAATCATCCATATTATATTGACTCTTCGTAGGTAAGACCGGATCTGATCAAGTAGCTTCTTGTAAGTTTTAATAGATGTTAAACATCCGTGCTTCTTTATCAAAAGTCTTGGTTCTACTTTTTTACACGCCGCTGTAAGTGAAACACTAATACCGCATATGATTAACAAAAAGGGATTTAATGATACCCTACTTGAAATTATACCAGAACTGGTCATTAACAACGGCAGATATGATATTACTCGAAGGATCTTGTTGTAGTATTTGTAACATTGTTTTATACACCAAAGTTTTTTGTGATAATATTTGTAGTATTGTATTAGTGCGTCCACATCCTGTACTGGAATATCTTTTGAAATATGATTGAAATCAACTATACTTCTTTTCATTATAATATTTGTTTACATAATCCCTAGGATTGGTTAAGTAATAGGTAATTATGATGTTTCAGTTATAAATTCCAAACACCAATTATAAGAGACATTTGTTAAAGTTTTATCGACTGGTTCAAGTATAAATTCTGAAGAAGAATTTTTATCTATTATTACAGATAATACTCCAGACGAGCCATCATTTGATTTTTTGTTTTTAAAATTTAATGCTCCAGATTCATCAATTGAGTGACGCAATGATTAGATATATATTTTAAACTTTTCACTGCTAAGCACTGACAATCTATACACACCGGTAACCTCTGTAGTGTATTTGATAGATTTATTTTGCTTTGTCCATGTACCAGACCCAGAAGCAACAGTATACACAATATTTTTAATCTGTTTGTGAGGAATTTAAACCATACTCGTTTTTTGAGTAATATCAGGAATTCCACTAATAATATCATTGAGTTTTGAGTTTATATTTTTGCGAAAAGTTGTAAACGTACTCACGTGACTGGTAAAATCAGTTTTGAGCGCTGTTATTTCATTATTGATTGGAACGTCCTGATCATCGGCATATTTTTTGTTTACAGCATCAAAATCAGTCTCGGATTTTCTGAGGTTAGTAATGGAATTAGTGTTCGTATTGAGAAATGCATGCATCATACCACCATTGACTGACATGTACTTTGATTCTTGATCGTCGACGTATTTTTTAGTGGCAGCGTCTCCATCTGTAGATGGGTTTCCAAGATCTGTAATCTTTGTCTGGTTCATAACAATATTTCCACTAAATAAATCACCAGATTTTTTAACAAAATCATTCACTGACCTACCAGAATCTTGTATCTTACCTCGATTGTTAAAAGTCACGATATTATCAGTAACCGCATCAGTATTTCGTACAAGTACATCTGACAGTTTTACATTACTCGTCTTTACTCGTCCTTCTTTGTCCTGGAAAATGACAACTTCATTTGGATCTACACTGGCAACTTTTAGTAAATTATTGATTTCATTTTTGAGCTGATCAAGAGTTGCATATTTGGATAAATCACCTTGATTACCTTCTGTGGAGAAATCTCCTGATAGTGTTCCAAATTTTGTATAGTAGCTCATTATTTACTGTCCTAGATAAAATTATCAACACTAGTTTAATAATATACAAAATGGCAAAATCATCGATATTAAACTTTGATACAGAGAGACTGGTGAAGCACAAATATAACAATGAAATTCCTGATTGTCATTATCTTATTGTTGGGCGAACAGGATCGGGGAAAACAAATTTGCTTATGAATTTGCTTCTTGGTGATAATTTTAACTATGACAGAGTTTATATTTACACGATCAATCTACAGCAGGATAAAGTCGAGTTATTAGGCGAGTATAATGACAAGCTTCGTGATGAACTTTAGGCTGGTGAAGATTTTTTTTTATAATTAGACAGCCAGAATATCTTATTCCAGTTAACCAACTTGAGTCAGATGAACATAAGATAGTAGTTTTTGACTATATTCCTCTAAATAACATGGAGATGGATACAATAAGATCATATTTCTCACTGTCACGTAAAAAACAGTGTAATTCTGTTTATCTCGCTCAAGGTTTTTATAATGTTAACAGATTTATTCGGCGAAATACGGGTTGTTTTATATTATTTCCAGGACTGGACAATGTTGACGTTAGAAATATTGCAAGCGAACAATGTGGTGACGTGTCAAATGATAAGTTTATTGAACTTTGTCGTAATGCTACATAAGATAAATTCAACTTTTTCTTTTTTAATAAACTTACACATGATCCAACTAAAATGTTTCGCTGTTGTATTGACACTTACTTACAGTATGGGGTTTCAATTTTATAAAATTTATAATAATAATAATAATGGACAAACGAGCAAAATACAGACAAAATATAGAAGACCTAAAAAAAACTTGCTCAAGTGACTGATACAAAAGCAACAGCTACAATTTTCAAGCCGGTTACTAAGGCACTATTAGGTAAACAACCGGAAACTAAACCACTATCAGAAGAAGAACTTAAATAACTGCAAGAAAAAGGTTTGGCTGCAATTGTTAAAGAACAACAGGAAGCAGCTGCTGCAAAACTTGTTACTAGATCTGATGAAGAAAAAAGATAACTAATTGAGGCACTTACAACAAATATAGCTGATCCTGCTGCTATATAAGCTGAAACAGATCGTTTGATAAACAATCCACTGGAACTTGAGCGAAGATTAGCAGAGTTAACAACGCAAGGAATAACAGATATTATAAAAAATTTATCAGGAGACATAAAAGATATTAGAGAGGAGCAACAAAGAGTTGGTGAGCTTACTGTAAAGTTTATGGAAGTTGGAGAGCAAAGACTTCATTTTATAAAAAGAGCAAATGATGTGATAAATGATAGTGAATATGATGATTTTTTAAAGAAAGAAAATATAGAAAATATGAATAATATAAGCAGGTGGACTGATACAGAATATCAAACATTAATCAATAGATTAGATGCAATATTTGAAGACGGAGTTGCTGCTAAAGATGAAATAAACACGGTTACAGAAAGTAATGATATGCTTCCATTTTATGATAGAATTAGATATGGTGTTATTGCTATCAATTTTAAAGACATTTGATCATTTAAGATCGAGCAAATTATTAACATCTGACGAATATGAAACTTTACATTGCGACTTAATCGCGGCGACTTAATTTTGTAAAATGATTTAATATAAAAGGAATGCAAACAACATTATTACTAAACTCTAGTGAGTCTGTGAAAAATAGTGCAAATTGTTCAGTAAATTATATTCCGCCTATCTAACTAGATCCTGCAAAACAATATGAGATTGAATTAATTTCTTGTACTTGCTGGAATGCTATGCCTAACGTGAAAACTGATGTTAACGATGAAATGCAGTTTACTATGATTACAACATCTCCAATATCTACAACAAACAAAATTCCACAAGGAGCATATAATATTACTGATCTAAACAGGACAATCAAAGAGCTCATAACAAAAGCTGGCGGTGTGGCTGATAGTTTTGAGTTGGCAGCGAATTATAACACATTACGAGCTAGGATAACTTTGAAAAATATATTAATCGGTCTTGAACCAAGAGAAATAAGTATTGCACAACTGTTAGGATTTACTAAAATAAGTTACGATGCATTTAAACAGCCTATTATATATGATAGTGAACTGCCAGTTAATATAACAGAAGTAAATACGATGTTAGTAAATTGTTCTATTGCTTCTGGCTCTTATACATCAAAAGGTAGCAAAGGTCAAACGATTTACAGTTTCTCGCCAGAAGTTCCGCAAGGTTCTCTCATGCAAATAACTCCACGACATATTATCTATTATCCTTTTAAACGTTGAAGATCAAATATCAAGTATAATAATGCAGTTGACAGATCAATCAATCTGGAGAACAGTTGCATGTTAAAAATTAAAGTTTTAACTTATTATTTACATCTACGCAAGCAAAAGTAAAAATTATGCAACATCAAATATAATAAAACAAAGAAAAAAAAATTATCATAGAAAAATAATAGGAGGATTTTTTTTGAAATATATTTACTAAAGTTATTGAAAATATTCCGAGTATAGCGCGTAAAGTTGCACCAATTGCTATTGACGCTGGTAAAGTTTTTGCAACTGGGGTTGTATCTGCCGCTGGGACTGCGGTTGGACCAAAAATAGCTGATAAAATAAAAGGTGATCCACCGACTGCATCTGAAATAAAACAAGCTATCTCAGAAATCGCTCTAACAAAAGAAACTCAACGAGCTATGATAACAACAAAAAAAAAAAACTATTATCACCAAAGGGCGAGCAGATCATACAAAAATTGATATCTAAAGTAACAGTGTCGCAATAAAATTTTATATAATCTAACAAAATAAAATGTCTGTTAAAAATTATCTCGAGTTAACAGAAAATCATGACATCGTCAACGATGTGACAGAATTTGAGTATGTTGAATATCATGATGACAATTCTAACGAACCAAATAAAGCTGGTATTAGAACCTTTAATACTAGAGACGAAGATGTATTTATACTGCCACATTAGGCTATGTTAGAAGTTCCTGGTCAGATTATGACAGTAGCCGATCCACCTGCTGTAATTACAGTTGGAGCAGAAATAGCTCTTATAAATAGCGGCTGTAGTTTATTCAAAAGTGCTAGATATCAACTGGCCAATCACACTATAGAAGATATTTCAGGTCATCTACAAGTTGCAAGTACAATTTTAAATATTATTTCGTTTTCTGACGATTACTCGAGATCAACTGCAACCAACATGACGTGGTTTAAAGATACTGGACGGGGTATAGCTGAGTCAACTGAATTTTTAAAGAGAGGCGCTATAGTACATGGAGCTGATGCTGATGCAAATGCTGTAATTGTGAGAAATTTTATCATTGCTAATGCTGCTGCTCTAGATATTGTCACAGCTGCTGCAGATGCTAATGCAAACGCTACAAGAGTTTCTCTTATAGCAGCTTTTAATAATCTAAACATAACACCACCAGTTGCAGATGCAAACGGTACTGGAATGCTAAATTTACTTCTTAACACACTTGACGTGAGAAATCCACACTATAACGAAGGTTTTGCTAGGCGAAGAAAACTTACAGCAGGATCAAGTCAAATTACAATGATGCTTCCGCTAAGCATGATTTTCGGTTTTTGTCGCGATTATGATAAAGTATTTCGCGGAGTTAAACATACGCTTATTTTAGATCGAGCAGAACAAAACGATTGCTTGTTTAGATCTGGAGGGGCTGATGTACAGTTTATCATAAACACACTTGCTTTGTGGATGGCACGTATAACACCATCAATAACTAAAATGTCAGAACTAAATAGTACGCTTGATAAGCATACAAACAGAATTTATTTTAAGCTGCATAAAATATATCAGACAGCGGTTCCAAATACTACTGACTACACGTGGAGGGTCACAACAACATCAAGCAAACAACTGCCGAGACAAATATTTGTCGTATTTCAACAACACTCCCTACGAGGAAACCAGCAACAAAATAATGCAATATTTGACCACGCTGATGTCAGACGCATATACGCTAGACTAAATTCGAAGCAATATCCAGAACGAGCTATCGAATGCAATTTTGCTGATGATGCTAATAAAAATATTACTCGACCGTACATGTATCTACTTGGCGCAATGTAAAAATATCAAGATGTAGAAGATGGATCTCAGATATCAGCAGAGGAATTTCGTGCCCTTTATCCTATATTTCATTTTGAGGTTAGTAAACATAACGAGCGAGATGTAGACAGCACAGCGGATATTGAAATTACCTGGACACTTGCAGCGGTTCCAGTAGCACCCTTGTACATATACGCATTAGTGATTTATCACGGTAGATTCTATTGGAGGTAAAATGACAGTTCAAGTTTAATCTACAGTTGTTATATAAAATGGCAAAATATATTATAAAAGAAGTATATTTGACCGATGGCAAAGTTAAAAAATTAGTAGCTGCTATTGCAAAGCGAGAACAGGTATCATTAAAAATCAATCCTAATATTTCTGATGGTGTTTTAACAAAATTATTGCTAACAAAAAATCAAGTAAAGAAGTGTGATCGTAAAAAACTTTTGTTTTAAATTTGATTGCTACACAAATGACAGCGATGGCAAACGATATTATTGTCCAAGGTGGTTTTTTTGGTCCGGCAGTTTCAGTATTAGCTAGTACAATAATGCCTAAAGTTTTGCCGGTGTTGGGAACATTAGAACTAGCAGCAATGTCAGGAGCAGTCTCTGGCGCAACGAAGAAAGCTGTTGAGGGTAATGGTATCATTCGTGGAAGTGGAATAAAAAAATTGTAAATTTTATGTAAATGATATATTATGCCACAACGGAAAAATAGATCACCAGAAAAAAGAAAACAAAAAAAGAAAACAACAAAATCGCCAACACCAAAATGCAACTGCAAATGCAATCAAACAAAAGAAGGAGGAATTATTCCAATCGCTCCACTATTGGCGGGACTAGCGGAAAGTCTGCTGCCAAATCTTTTAGGAATCGGACTTGGCCTAACATTACCAGGGACACGACCACCCCGCTGATTAATTTTGATATAATCGATAAGTTAAAAGCAGTTCCTGGATTTCACGGAGTTTATCCTAAAGACGAACTCGCAGCAATTAAATCGCCGTCAGCTGTAAGTTCGTGCGTTATTAATATACAAGATTTTAATGACGGATCCGGAACGCATTGGGTAGCAGTTTATAATAATAATTATTTCGACTCGTTTGGACTTCCTCCAAGCGATGTAATAAAAAGTATATAAACAAAAAATTTAAAGGGTATATTATTCATCAAATCAACTCCAACCTGTTGGAACTTCTGCTTGCGGATATTATTGTATTATGTTTATCCAACAGATGAGCAGAAGTCTCAATTTTTTAAAATTTATTTTACAGTTTGATAAGCAACATTCACACGCTAATGATGAGATCGCAATTAATTTTATCTAAACTTAAAAATATAATAATGTCAACATACTGTCTCAAGTGTAGAACTAAAACAGAAAATAATAATGAAACAACAGAAAAAACAATAAACAACAGGATAATATTAAAAAGTTTTTGTGCAGTCTGCGGAAAAAGAAAAAAATATGTTTTTAAAGAAAACGTCCCCAGCGGAGTCGTCAGCGACAGTGTCGCTAGGATCTGGTTATCCTGATATTATTTTAGTCGACGACTAAAATATAGAATGATATGCAACTGTGATTCTGACAGAGATTTGTGTCTTGAGCAAAATAAAATTGTCGCATACTGTCAATGTTGTAACAACAGAGAAATAATAGGTACAGGTATAGATATACACAAAATTATTGGAAAATTACCAAAACCAAAAGGTGGTCGGACTTTGCCAGGTCATCGGTATACAGGATCTTACAATCCGCTAGATCAACAACTAGATGAAAATGATAATCCGTTGCCAGGACAAGAGCCTTACAATCAAGTGGATGCAATAGCGATGCGTCATGATATCTGTTATCGCGATCATGAAAACTCGAAATCAGATTGTGATAAGGTAATGTTAGACGAATTACGTGATATGGAGCCAACAAATCTACGAGAACGTTTTGATAGAAGATTTGTTCAGGGAATGATTGGAGCAAAATATAAATTAGGACTTGGAAAAAGTATACGATGATCTTGCAGTCGAACTACACAGACCTAAAAATAGTTCCCACGACGTAAAGTTGTATCTAATGGTGTAGATGATATCTAGGCAATAGATTTGGTGGATTATCCAATTTGGCTCAGTTTAACGTTGGCGCTGATGGCGCTCCGAAAAAGTATTTGTTTAATGTTATAGATGTTTTTAGCAAATACGCTTTCAGTGTACCTGTTTCGGATAAGACAGGGACTTCAATGACTAATGCGCTAAAACAAATAATAACGAGCACAGAAAGAAAACCAAATAAAATCTGGATGGATCACGGATCAGAGTTCTTCAACAAAAAGTTTGAGCAGTTTCTAGAACAAAATAATATAAAAAAATATGTTACAGGAAACGAAGGTAAAAGCGTTGTTGTCGAGAGATTTAATCGCACGCTAAACGAAAAATTACACAAACATATGACAGCTAAAAACACCAACAGGAACATCGATGACCTTTCTCAAATCGTAGGCGAATATAATAACACGAAACATCGAGCCATAAAAATGTCACCTAATAATGCTATTAAAAATCCGATATTAGCAAATTATAACATGTACCGCAGACATAAATTTAAGGTTGGTGATAAAGTTAGAATTTCTTTGATAAAAAAAGGTATTTGCAAAAGGATTTACTCCAAACTGGAGCGAAGAAGTATTTGTGGTTGATAAAGTAGTTTTCACAATACCTATAACGTACACGTTAAAAGATCTGGCAGGGGAACCGATCGTAGGTAGTTTTTACGAACAAGAACTACAGAAAACTGAGCAGGATGTTTTCGTTATTGAAAAAGTGATTAGAAAAAAAAAGGAAATAAAAGTTTAGTCAAATGGCGTGGGTATAGCAGTTGGATTCCAACCAAACAAATTATGATATAATGCTATTATAAATTTCCTCATACTTTTGTTTGACAGATTCACCTTTTACTGGTTTACATAACGATATTAGATATTGTCTGCGATCGTCAGAGATCGTCATTAGATTAAAAATCTTGACAAATATGAAATCGAATTTGATATTTTTCTTTCGGCCTGGAATTCTGATGTTTAAGAAAGGTTTGATTAGCTGGTAAAACAGTTGATGGCCGGCAACAGTAAAATTAAATTTCGTTATTGTTTTAGCAATGTAATACTTGGCATTATATCGTTTAGTTGTTGGTCTGCTGTAATTAGATCTGTCAGCAACAGTGACTATTTCACCATCATCATCAGATTCGTTGTTATACAAAATATCATCTTCACTATAACCAAAAGATTTGTCTACGAAATCTTTGGAAAATGTAATACTATGCGTGACATTATCACTAGTATCTTCTTCGTATAATTCAGCGAGTCGTTTCATCAAGTTCATTATTATAATATTTTTATTTAACTTTTTATTATAAGATGACTGACGAGATAAAATATCACCAAAATGTTAATATAGTAAATTACAAAGAGCTAGCCGAAGCGGTAAGAAAATTTTTGTCGGGTTATAGTGTATATTCTGTTGACGTTATTGTAATGCAAGGTGATTCTCATAAAATATTGCTAACAGAAGCAGAAAAAAAATAAAATTAATGAAAGTGCAGTAACGACGCTAAAATTTGATTGCGATGATATCATAACATTTGCTCATCATTGCTTGACTAAAACTGAATTACAAAATATTATTGATCATCATATTTATAAACAATCCTGGCATCGTATTCGTTTGAAAAAGTTGATTTTATTACTCCATCAACTACAAATTTTACTGACATAGACTTTATCTTATAATGCTTTGCCGCAGATGTAATCGATTTGAATTTGATCTCCTCATTCGTTTTGAGGTTTTTTGAAATAACAGGTTTATTGGGCATCTAAAATTAATACCATTATTATTTTTTCCTTTTCTCACATTTTCCTGTTGCGTCACTAGCTCCAGAGTTTCCAATCGATTGTCAGTCTTTACGTTATTAATATGGTTAATAACCAAACATTTGGGTATAGATCTGTTTAACACCTCATAAACAAACCTATGCGATTTATAATTAACAAAATCTGTTAGTGTTCCTCTAACTTCTACTTGAGGATATCCCATATTACCTATAGAACCAATAACTTTTTTTAGTTTTACTGTTTCTAATAATACCGCGATCGTTAGCCTCGTATAAATCAAAAGATCGAATGCCACTGAAACTCATCTTCTAAGGATAAGTTTTCAATGTTATCATCAGTGACTTTACCGTTCACGTGATATACACGCTGTCCCTCTGGAATGTCATCGCAGAACAACGTGTAAATAAAATCTTTTCTAAGCATTGTAATCCTCTCGGTATTATCTCCTTCTACACTAAACTGATAACCCGCTGACGTTAATTTGCCAACAGATATTCTAGTTTTAGTGTTAATAACCGAACCTAATGTATTTCCAGCGTATAAGTTGTATTTTGGGTGAACATGATATATCTCTTGCTCACGTGCGCTTGTCAGATTTGCTGTCATTATAATATAGGTGAATTTTTTTTTATCTCTAATTGATTTTTAGCGCATGCACAGTGTGAGGTAAATTATCAATTAGATATTACACTATAGTATAGTAATGTTAAAATTTTGTGATATAGCCAAGAAGATCCTTATGGGAGAACCTGATAAAATAGCGACTGCTTTTGCAGGTTTTGACAATAGTTTTAAATTTGATAATCAAAACGTTTTAGTAAATATTACTGCAACAAATCTTTACCACCTACTACAGACAACTGTAAAACGTGAGCTCGAAAAACACAATAGTATCAGATTATTAGTGCAATATCATGTTATATTTTCAAAGCTACTTGTAACGAAAGAATAAATTGAAAAGGAAATTGCCGATCATTATATGAACGCAAAATCAAGACGTGTTTTGCTTAGGACTGATCTTTTATCACTATCTAATGAAATACACCAAGAAATTTGGAAAAAATAGAGGAATTCACTGAATTAGGTTCGGGTTGGAAGTTTGAAATTATCAAAGAAATATTGTTTAACACGATGAAATATGACGCATTACGAGGTAGTTCGTACATCGACCTGCCACCAAAAATAAAAAGTAAAAGATGTTGTATAAACATCAAAAACGTAGATAACAAATGTTTCCAATGGGCTGTTCTTTCCGCGCTATTTCCATCAGAAAAACACGCTGATCGCGTTGAGAAGTATATCAGTCACGTGTCTAGATTAAATTTTAAAGATATTAACTTTCCAGTGGCAGTAGATCAAATACCAAAATTTGAAAAGCAAAACAATGTTTCAATTAACGTTTTCGGACTAGATGAAAACGAGGATGTATATCCGAGATATATTTCAGCAAAAGCTTCACACTTGACTATAAATTTACTGTTTTATAAAAATCATTACGTTTGGATTAAAAACTTTAACGGACTAGTTGGTAAACAGTACAATAAGAATAAGAATAAAAATTCTTTTGTTATCGCTGCTTGCACGGTTGTACTAACAATGAAATATTACAAAATCATTTGCAGTACTGTAGTGATGTACAAAGAATAACATTGCCATCTAAAAAAGATAGTGTGTTACAGTTTGTCCATCATAATCACAAACTAAAAATTCCTGTCGTCATATACGCTGATTTTGAGTGTTTACTTCAACCTGTACTTGGCGTAGAAAATAATCCTAATCAATCGAGTACAGGAAAAGTTCAAAATCATGTTCCGTGTGGAGTAGCGTATAAGGTAGTTTGTTGTAGTGATTCTAGATTATCTAAACCAATCAAATTATATCGTGGTAAAAATCCAGCTGTCTGGCTTCTCAAGCAGTTGATTAACGAAGTTGATAATATTACTTATCGTTTGAAAAGAGTAACGCCAATGTTAAAATTAACACCTCAACAAGAATCTGATCACGAGCAAGCAGAAATTTGTTATATTTGTGAAAAACTTTTGACTATGACAACGTTAGTAATAAAAAAGTACATGACCATTGCCATTTGACTGGACAGTACCGTGGAGCGGCTCATAATCAGTGTAATTTAAAATTTCATGCTCCAGATTTTATTCCGGTTATTCTTCACAATTTTCGAGGATATGATAGTCACATTATAGTAGAAGCTTTTGGTGATCCTGAGATAAAAGCTCGTCTAAAACTCGTTAACGTCATCAAATGCATTCCAAATAATTTTGTACAGTACATGTCAGTTACGCTAGGTAAATTGCGTTTCATTGACAGCCTGCAGTTTATGGCAACCTCTTTAGATGAGCTAGTAATAGGTTGTAGTAAATTTGATAACCTAAGAGGTTTTTTTGGAGATAAATTTAATCTACTAGCTAAAAAAAAGGAGTTTTTCCATACGAATACCTCAACGACTGGAGTAAATTTGATGAAACATCTTTACCTGACAAAGATAAATTTTACTCGCAACTTAAAAATGAAAATATAACTGATGACAAGTACAGGTATGTACAAGATATCTGGAAAGAATTTGATTGTGAGACGTTTGGTGATTATCATGATTTATACCTGAAAACTGACGTGTTATTATTAGCAGATGTTTTTGAAAGTTTTTGAGAAGTGAGTTATAATAATTATGGACTAAATCCTTGCTGATATTATTCTGCCCCTGGGCTGTCATGGGATGCTCTGCTAAAGTTTAGTAAGGTAAGGTTAGAATTACTGACTGACGTCGATATGTTCAATTTTATCGAAAAAGGTATCAGAAGCGGTATTAGCGTGATAACAAAAAATATGCTGCAGCAAACAACAAATATTTGAAACGGTATAACCCTGAGCTCCCTTCGAATTATATAATTTATTTAGATTGCAATAATCTTTATGGTCGTTCGATGGCAGAACCAATGCCTCTTGGTGGATTTCACTGGATTACGGCTGATCAATTTCTATCTGAAACAGAAAAAAAGATACCCGACGATGTTTCCTATTTTGTTGAAGTTGATCTTGATTATCCAAATTCGCTACACAAATTGCATAACGATTACCCTTTCTGTGCGGAATCAATGGTCATAGATTATAGCTTGTTATCAAAAGAACAACAAGCGTTAGCATCACCAAGACAACATTCTATTGTCAAGAAACTAGTATCAAATTTGCTTCATAAAGGGAATTATTTTTTGCATTACAAAGTTTTAAAACAAGCAGTCGATGTTGGTCTTGTGTTGAGAAAAGTTCATCGTGTACTAAAATTTAATCAGTCGCCGTGGATGAGAGGTTACATTAATTTCAACACTTCAAGAAGAGCTGCAGCAAAAACAGATTTTGAAAAAAACTTTTTTAAACTGATGAACAATGTTGTTTTTTGGTAAGACGACGGAGAATATTAGGAAACGCGTAAAAATTGAATTAGTTAATGATGTCAATCGCAGAAACAAACTTGTGTCAGACGATGATTTTGTAAGCATGAAAATATTTAACGAAAATCTTGTTGCAATACAAAGAAAAAAAATAAATCTAAAACTAAACCAAGCCAATCTATGTTGGAGCTGCAGTGTTAGATTTATCAAAGTGGCTGATGTATGATTTTCATTATAATTTTGCTAAAATTCAGTGGCCGGCTAGTAGATTATTGTTTACTGATACCGATTCGCTCGTATATGAAATCGAATGTGAGGACATCTATCAGGACATGTACAATAATCGAGATCTGTTTGATCTTTCTGATTACCCACGTGACAGTAAATTTCATGACGACACAAATAAAAATGTTATTGGTAAGTTCAAAGATGAAATGAACTGGAGCGCTATCAAATACCTTATCAGATTACGCAGCAAAATGTATGCCGTATTGTTAGATAATAATAAAATATTAAAAAAAGCAAAAGGTCTGCCTCATGAATTTGTTAAAAAGTTTATGAAATTTGATGACTACAAATACGCGCTTGATGGTGGTGTTAGTTTTATGAGAGCTATGGCAATTCGGACTAATCATCATAAGCTTGAAACAGATGTCATTATCAAACGTGGATTGTGTAATTTTGATGACAAACGTTATTGCGAAAATAGGGTAGATACATTTGCCTTGGTTATTGTCATTGTGACTAAAATTTTATCTAAACTTATAAAATAATGTTTGAAAATTTGATAATGACAAATAGCTACAGTAGTAAAATCAAATATCTAATGATGGACGGTAAACAATTGATAGTTGAATTTAATAATGAAACATCAGGTATATGTTTTAGTGGAACACGTGACAAGCTAAAACTTTCGCTCATTTCGTGTATTTCAATTATATCGAACAATTGTATCAAAAGTTGCTAGCGGAATTTAAAAACTTTCACAGTCCGATTAGCCAACAAAAATATACTAAACTCTCAATTGATCTCGATCGGTCAAAGGTGTATTTTATCGACAAAAAATATCCTCTAAACAAACCAGAAATAAAAGATTTGTTTGAGTCCCGTCGCTGTGTGAGCGGTAAAGTAAAATGTAGTATCTATAATCGTGATAATGAAGTATTTTTAATATCAACAGTTGAAACATTAATCGTTAGTCACGAGGTATAAAATAATATAACTTGCCTTTCTCACATTCATTCTAATGCGTAGTTTAATTTCCGCCATGTTAATTGAAATCGCCACGTTCTAATGCGCAGTTTAATTTCCACCCTGCACAGCATATGTTATCAGATGAAAAACTTGTGGTAGACTGATTATAAAACCCGTCTTGCCGTCTTTAGAATAGTTCGTGAACATTGCACGCATGCACCTGTTTTAACAAATTCGTCAGCCTCAGTTTACCTGGATGAATGGCATTCCTGCACCTGTTGTTTTGTAACAATACAAAATACCTGTCTGCACCTGTTGTTTTGTAAAATACCTTTTGTTAACTTACCTGGATGTATAAGGAAGTTTATCTGAATACTCATGTACATAACTCTCTACCTGAATTCATTAACACTGTAATAACAGAGAAGGGGGTGGATGGGTTAGAAACCTTACTAATACTTTTGAAAAAAAGGGGTGGGGATAGTTTATACTTATTTGGAGGGGTACAAACAAGGTTTGGAATAAAAACCTTGTTTTCCTTTACTACTTTGTCCCAGCTATAAGACATAGAGGATGCATGTCAAAGTTGTAACCTCTTGATGTGAGCATAAACAAACTTATGAGTTGAAATCACGAAATGAGGAACAGTTCAGCAATATCGATTATGAAGTTGACAGTGACATAATGAGAAGGCTTTTCACAAGATAATCTAATTGAGTCTATGGTCAAAGTCCTTCAAATTGGTTAAAATTATATTTAAGTATTGGACCACATTAAATCAAATTTATTTCCAATGATATTTTCTTTCATTTATTGTGAATGGCATAATCCTGTTAATATAAAAAGTATAGCATATTAACATGGCATGTTCGTCATTCAGGTCAATGTGGATAACTTTAGTCAGCATAAACGAAATATATGTGGATGCTTAGGTCACTGATGAGGCCGATGTGCGCCCTGAATGTATTATGGCATTTTGGACATGGAATGGTGTCAATGCAGATCACGGGGTTGATAAATCTGGAAATGCAGGTCTGCCTTCGTTGTTCTGGTGAGGCTGTCCTGTTGGCTTCGCAAGCTTCAGCACCTTTACTGATGGAGAAGCGACACACGACCTTGACCTGGGCAATTTGCTTTCACTTGTTATAGCCAATACCAAAGTTCTTCAATGAAATTTCAGAGTCACTTTATATCGTTCATTTCTGGCCTCCTTTGTTGTGTTTTCCTTGCTCAAGCACGCCATAAAATAATGTTCTTGACGTTGGTGGTCGGTCATGTGCTTCGGTATGGGGTAAATACTGGGCAATCTTGCTTTTGCAAGGACATCATTATCCAGGATCCTATCTTCCTATTTGATGTTGCTTCCATGCCGTTGTGGAATTGCTGCACCAATGTGATAAATTTATTTTGGCATCCATTCTTGTTCATGACTTCTACAGACCGTCTTTACCAGTGTCGAAGGCCTTGGTTAGGTCGTCAGTGGTAGAGAAAAGGTAATCATTTTGCTCCTGGTAAATTTGCAGTTGTCAAGCAACAAACAATCATGTCGATGTGTCCACGCTCCTACCATAATCCACACTGGCTTGCTGGTTGGAGTCTAATTGCAAGTTTTGATGCGGGACTTTTGAGTAGACTCCTAGCAAGTATCTTACCTCCGATGGAGTGCGAAGATATACCTTGGATGCTGTCACAGTCCTTATGATTTCCTTTGTGCTTATACAGTTCTATAATATTAGCGTCGTTGAATTTCAATGGGATTGTTTCATTTTGCCATATGAGCTGAAACAACTGACTGATCTTTGAGTCAAATTATACCGCAGTCCATGCTTATCTCAGATCGGATTGAGTCTGAGCCAGAAGCCTTGCGCTATAGAGTAGATGTATTGCTTTCTGGATCTCTAACATGGGTGATGCTTGCGGAAGACGATCAATGGTTTTAACACCTACAGATGTTTGGTGGATAAGAATGCATTTCAAGTGCTCAGTCTACCTTTCGAGGTGGTTCAGTTTATCTGTAATCACTGTGTTCCAATCTATTTTGAGGAGAGAAGATGATCCTGATGATGAGGGGATATAGACTTTATTCACCACATCACAAAACTTCTTCATATCACGATTTTCAGCGTATCTCTATGGATCTCACCAGCTGTGTTACTCATCCAAGAGTCCTTCATTTGTTATCTCTTAAAATATTCAGCGGCAATACACAAAACTATATAGTCATCTTGCCAATGCTGTAACAATTTGCAAGATTGGTGCCTTTTGTGATTCACACCCTATGAACTCAGTATAGGGTCAATGGTCAGATGTGCCAAAAGTTATATTACAATGAAAGTTTCAAGTCTGACGAAACTTTACATGACAATCATTGGATGCATGATATGATGCCTGTGGGTGGGTACTTAGGTGGATATGTTATGGCATATACAATTAACAGCGTGATAATTTGCAAAGGCATGCAATTAGAGTTCCTCTAATTTTAAATTAGTTTAAGAAGTTATACTCATCGTTCACAAATTTTTATAATGTAAACGGAAAGTGTTTACAGTTGCTTTGATTTTCAGGTGAACCTAATAATGAAAATGGAGAGGATTGTGGCGCAGTAACGGCTGCGATTGAATATAAGTGGAATGACATTCCATGCAACTACAGAAATGGATACATCTGCAAGAAGAAACGTAAATTTTTTTTTTACTGTTCCAGGAAAACAAGTCTTTAAATTTTGACATTTCCTTTAAAGTTATCATAGTCCATAACCAGTATGCCAAGCACGACATGAATTATTTCGTTGTGAATTAAAGCAGAAACAATATTGCTAAGTGGAAATTTGAATAAGTATAACCCATGTCATACAAATATGTGCAGGCAATGATACAATATATTGCATTGAAGTAATCCAAACCAATTAGAGCATCAATAACCAAAAATGCGTATTTCCTAATTTAGAATAAGCATAACCCGTATCATACAAATATGTGCAAGGACTTAAACAATAAATTGTATTGAAGTAATCCAAGTCCATTCATTGTCAGTATCGTAATGATAGAGTTGGTTGAAGCGTAGAGCATCAATACCCCAAAAATACGTACCTCCTAATTTAGATCATACAACATTAATATATCCAATGCTGAAAACGACTATTGATCTACAATATATTACATGCTGCATGATGATGAGAGGATATCAGACATAGCAAAAGACTCCTATCTAATGCTTTTCATTTCACATGTCCAAAGTGGAATCTATTATAGTTTCTAACCTGGCTGAATAAGGTATTGCACTGTTTGAAATGCTCTCCATAGCTTCATTGGTTCATTTCTCATATATTAATTAATTTATTATTCTCAGCAGGCAGATTCAGCGATATACACGCTTTTGACAGTTTACCCTTACAGGTCTGATGTGATATGTTAGTATCATTCATGATGGAACCTGCTTACATTGCCAAGCGCAGGCTCCCACTCACAACACTGAGTCATTTATGGTGAAACATCTTTTGAGGTTGGACCATTCAACTCGTCATCCAAAGGACCTAGTTAAGCTTTGAAAAGGCATCTAGAGAACCGGTGTAAAAATAAAGATCTACATCTACTCTTACCACTAAAGGAAGGAAATGAAGATATATCAGTACAGGAGACATTGTCCTAGATAGATGGATTATCCATTCTACATAAGGAGAATGAAACCAAGATCGACAGAACCTGCTAAATATTTCTCTTAATTCAGTTAAGGTAGTTGCAATAAGTATTGCATTCAAGTGAAACTGTCCATTATCTTAAATCATACACGTTGTATCAAGGAGTATGTCAGATTTCACAAACTACTTATAAATCTGATGGGATATGTTAGTATCTTTCATGAAGGACCCTTCTTTCATTGCCAAAGTGCATGCCCCCACTCACAGCACTCAGTTTTTAGTTTACAAATTTGGTGAGGAATTCGTTGTCAGAGTTCCAGAAGATGGAAGGGTTTGTCTCCGATTTTTTCCATCGTTTAAAATAAAATGTAATTTGGTTTTTTAAGTAGCCATGGAGGTGTTTTGGAAAAGGACAGTTTCTGAACTTTTGAAAGATCAATTTTGGTACAGTCATTTCTGGATAATATTCAAATTCCTTAGGTTAGTGTGTTGTTTGGATTATAGTCGAATAAGGTTTTGTATTTGGGTTGAAAAACAGCCTAAAAGCAGAGTTCAGAGGGTTTCGATCTTAATTTGAGAGTATTCTATGCGGAAAGCATTTCTCTACGATGTGATAAAGGCGTTTCATTCGCTTCAATGAGGATACTTTCACACTGGGATGTCTTAAATGCTCATAGAGTGACTGGCATTTCTTGATGATGAATTGGTTCAAACATCTTCAAAAAGGACTTCCTATCTGAACCATAAGCAACGCAATCATAGTCCAGTATGGAGCGGATAATCCTGCTATATAATTTGAGGATGACGTTTCTATCAGCACCATAGTCAATGTGCCCTAATTCTTTAAGTAGATCTAGAGATTTCAAGCATTTAGCTTTCAAGTTCTTTAGGTGTGAAATGTAAGTCAGTTCTCTGTCGATGATAATACCTAAAACCTTCGTTTCCTCAACAACTGGAATAGGCGTTCCGTCCAGAGTGAGTTTAGATTCATCACGATGTCTTCGTATCTAACAGAAATGCATACACACTTTTGTGATTTCGAGAATTCGAAATCGTTAGTACTGGCCAAATTTTGAATCTTGTTGATATTTTATTGTTGTTGTCTTTGAGTTCTATACATGTGCTTTGCTCAATAACATGAAAATTGTCAACGTGAAGGAAGAAATCCAAACCAGGAGCCAGATACTTGGGGATGCTATGAATTTTGATGTTGAAAAGCGTCAGTTATGAAATACTGTTATGGGGCACATCCATCTCTTGCTCGTGCATATTTGAGAGGGTTGATCACACTCATACCTTGAATTCTATTAGAGATAGTTTGATCTGAAAGAGGGCAGACGGCCTTTTAGATCTAGATTGTGCAGGTCATTTAGTATCCTGTACTTTCATGTCGTATCCTAGGCCTTTTCTAAATACAACAAAAGCGCTACTAAATGTTCCTTCTAGATAGCGCCTCGCGAATAAATGTTTCCAGGCAAATCAGATGATCATTGGTGCTACGACCATAACGAAAGCCACTTTGTAAAGGAGATATTAAATCTTTGGTTTCCAAATACCATACATACCGAGAAGTGATCATTCGTTAAATTATTTTGCACACGCAGCTAGTCCGTCTAATGGATCGATGGTTAAGGTAGAATCTGCACCATTTTTGCCTGGTTTGGCAATTGGTATTACTATTTCTTCTTTCGAAAGTTTGGTACTTCACCATTAATCCATAAATTATTGAAGATTTCCAGAAGAACTGTGAATGATGGTTCTGGTAGGTGTTTCAAAACCTGGAATTGTATATCGTCAAGTCCAGCCGTCGTTACATGGGCCTTATTCAAAGATTCCATAGTTGCAACAGTAAAAACGGTTGATTATAATTTTCTGAATTATTCATGGAAATTTTAACCGTGTTTTTTCTTTTTAAGTTTTTAATCTTCAAAAAGCTTCTAAATAATTAGACGATGAGCATCTTGTAGAGAAATTATCAACATTATATTAATTATGTAATGTTTAGAAGAAGTAGAGACCAAAGCAATGTATTTATCCTAAGCCAGGATTCTTTTCTTCCCCGACACGGGATACCACACACGGTGAACAGGTTGACTCTTATTGGTCGTCTGTTACGACACGTAGTGAGGACTCGTCGGGTCCATTCTACAATCCTGGATCCGCAGTGAGTTGGGGATGTTGACAGACATGATAACATGTGTCTTCTTGTAAGCATGTAAAGATAAAATCAAACTTAAAAACACGTACGCCACGTTTAATAATCTTAGAATGACCAATTAAACAGGAAATTTGTGAAAATGTATGCTGTGAAAATAATCAAAATGTTTTGTATGTGCATCAATATGGAGTTCATGCACAAAATGAATTTATGTACATTCTTGCATGCTTTTATTCGGATAAATAGAAACACATACATACCTACAGACTGACAGAGTTCAGGACTATGGAGACTTTTAAAATATATTGTTTACTCAAGAATAAAGATATTTCTCGACCAGCGACGAGGCTTGCCATTGAACGTATTGTTGATAATTTTATATGAAAAATGGCAGCTATGACAGACTCACGAGCACATATACAACACACAAATTTTAACTTATAATTTAAAACAGACAGGTATATAACATTCAAAATCCAGCAAATGAACAATGGTAGAGATGTGAAAGATAAACCTCAATAGGTTCCCCCTACTCCCGTTTCTTTTGTAACTTTTTCGATATGGTCATTCTTATTAATTTTCTCTCTCACAATCTTGTCCTCACTCTCGCACACATATACACACCCAAACACCCTCCACAAGCACAAACATACACACACACAAACACAAAAATAGTTATGAACAAAATGTTTGTACCAGTCAACATAAGGAAACAGTGGAATGATAAACAATGAGGTTGAGAATTATATATATATATATATATATATATATATATATATATATATATATATATATATATATATATATATATATATATATATATAAATGACTAGTTGAAATATAATTTTAAAATTAATTGATTTTACTGTTATTTTTACGCTATTCAGAATTCGGATTTCTGATTAGATGACACGATATATAAAGACTTAAAAAAAATAGATAGTGCAAGACGAACAAACTTAACTCACTGAAAAAAAACAATAGAAGAAATCTTATTTATACATTGTAATCGTTAAGAAAGTGATTGTACTTCGATGGAGGCTCGAACTCTCATTTACATGAAGTATCCGTGCAGTTTAAGTGTACGCCATTTAGTTATCTTAAACGTGCGACACGAAAGGTAATATATATATAACGAGCATGTATGAGATATTATCTCATATGTTGTATGAGATAAATTTTATTCTAAATATTGTGTTTGTACGTTTCAAAGAAACGTTTTATACATGTCTTTATATTACAAGCCTGGCATATTCTTTACACTACAATATATATCTTTCTTTGAAACTACTTCAGCGGTAACAACTATTTCATTTTATCCTCTTTATAATCAGCTGTAGATATAAATATATGGTCCTCAGTAGAGTACACTGTGAAGTTGTGTTCTGATCATCAGTATAATTCATCAGATGGGAAATATACACTGTATTATTATTTTATCATGCTTCCATTATCTGTATGACCCCATTTGTACAATATTACCGGAAACTGCTCTTTGTTGTTGCTATTGTGGATCGATTTATATCAATCGACTCGTTTGTATTTACCTTACACTCAGCTGAATATTAAGAATTGTTCGAAATACGATCAGAAATAATGAAACAAAACTATATTACAAACTACAGGCAACAGTTGAATGTCAATTTTAACTAATAGGTTAATCACGTATTTCTTTATATTCTGTAATATATGAGTATGGTGCCACATGTGGACCATATTTATTTTAAAACAAAACTCCAATACGAGCACAAAAAGGCAATTATATTGCCAAGTGTGTCATCATTTGTACGTGCGTATGGCATCATATCAAATAATTTTAAAACGTCAATCGCAATTTTAAGTTTTTCAGATGTTGAAACATCTTTTTTCATGTATTATATGAACATATATCGAAAATGTGTGAATATTTGGGTCAAGAAAAGCCATTATAGAACATACCCCTTTACCAACGTTCTATCCTTTATTGTTATTGCAAATTTGAAAGTGTCTGCTCCAAATTATTCATAAATTATGAATTCCGAAGATTTCTTACTCCAACATCAATATAGTCCGATTGCATTCCTTCACTTGAATCCTCACTGAGTGGGACAGGTACAACTAAATTAATTGCATGATTAACCTGACTACCTCTCTCAATATACCGGTACTCCTTTAATCTATTTAGATCAGAGTACTATTATTATAATTTTACTCATTCAGTTCCTTCTTTACTTTGTAAGCGCCGTAATAACTGATCTGAAGAAAATTTGGAAGTATGAGCAAGAGAAAAAAAAACTTTATTAGCAGACTCAAAAGTTCTCTCCATTAATGTTCTGTGAAGACATAATTTCACATTTGACTTGAATTGTTGTATGCCAAATTCAAGCATAACTGGTTCCAAAATTCCAGACATTAAATCTGACCCTTGATAACACTGGACAGATTTGGGAGGCCAAATAGGTAACAATCCTTCTCAAAGCTTTTACTATTGTTTTATATTTTATATTTCTCAAAATAATTGCCGCTGAGAATCTTGTTGACGCAAGCATAATGGTCAACAAGGATTGGCTGCCTGACTTGGTCTTAGGTAAGAGACCAACACAGTCTATAATTATTCTGCTAAATGGGTCGTCAAATGCATGATTAGGTTACAGATGGGCCTCAGGTATCTTCTAATTGGGTTTCCTATCATTTAACAAGTACTTCAAGATCTGCAATATTTACAAACATCACTTTTGGCCAATAAAAGTGATTCAAGATCTTATAATATGTCTTATTAATTCATAATGGGCCAGACTAAGAATTTCCTGTCTGTAAGATTTAGGAACCAGAATGTGATAGCACACTTACCACTCGTCACCAGCAGGTACATCGGGAGGTCTCCCTTTTTCTTAAGAATTCTATGTTTAATGTAAAAAAGGACATGGACTTCATTGGCTTCAGTTTCACTAATGGCCCTTTTAAACAAACTGGAGATCTCATGATCTTTTTCTGTTTTAGAGAAGTGTTTGTCGTTTCTCACCCTAATTAAAATAGAGATAATGAGCTTTTAAAGAGGATCACTTTGAGCAAAACCATTTGATTGATCCAAACAGGGAGTGAAAGTGACCTTATCAAAAGCTTTACCAATACATATGTCAGCTAAAGGAATATTTTCCTTATCAACATCATTCTCAAGTGCTTTCATTGCCACAGCTCTATAAATTGCACAAGCATGGTATCAATCAGCGAATTCTGTTTCAATAGGATAAACTTTCTGATCCAAAAAAGGCTTGTCAGTTATAATTGGATTAGACAGATCCTCGTTTCTAGTTAGGTCGTTGTCTAGTAAAAAATGAATCCCCTTAACAGATAAAGAAAACATTATTCCCACTGTCAAATGTCCTGAAATTAAGCCTGATAAGAAATTTACACAATTGAGAGGAATATTAACAAAGCCGCTTTCTACTACCTGCATACGAACACTCTCCTTTAGATGAAGACTTCTTAGAAAAAGGCAAAGTATCTGATAATAAAAGACTCTGAGAAGCTCCTTTCTTACCCATGCGACCGAGGAATCTAGCTTTTTCGCTAACCATACTTTTCTTATCTCAGTCTGATTATCTGAGACCGGTCATCTCAGTCAAGTTGTTCACGCGCTTGGAACTACTTTTTTAAAAAAAGAAACCTTTGTCGTCTGCTATTCCAGACATAGTTGTTCGAAAATCAAAACAACATTAACAAACACATTTATTAACATAGTAGCGTATGGTCTCTATTTTTGTGAATACGCCATGCAAAACATTTCGAGACAGGCAAACACACACACTCACACGATGTTGAGATTTGTATTATTATGTTAGTTCGTTCTACACAGCAGAGTTAGTTTTATCCTATATGCAGGCCTGACTCAGTACTTTTTTTTAGGTAAGTGTCATTAAATACAGCTAAAACTACTTAACTAGTTTAAATACTTCGCGTGAAACAAATTATATACTGCTAGCTACATTTAATGACGCTAACCTGAAAATTGACTGTACAACAGATAGGATCAAGTTCTCAATGCTGTGCGAAATGAACTATGATTAAAAACACTGATCTGTGGACATAGCCTATAGACCTATGCACTTCGTAGTCTTCCAACGCTCTTAAATACTGAAAACTTAGTAACAGCCAGAAATGTGTTATGTATTATGTCAAACATGCTTTATTTTTTTGGTTAAGGATTTCCTTTGCGCCAAAGTAACATCAAAAGTATGCCTATAATATTTAATGAAAAATAATGCACTTATCAGCCAGAAGGAATTAATTATCCGCCAACATATTAATCTATATGCAAATTTCACGGTATCACTTGCCTTATTTTCAAGACAGAAAAATAAAAGTTTCAACGAATCCGTGAACTTCAAAGTTTAACACAGGGTTATTCGCTGGAGTCCGTATCTGGAGAGTCTTTTATACACGGTGGTTCTTTTACAATTAATATTAATTACAACACATGTATCACACAAACAGTTTCAAAAGTAGAGTTATATATGATAATGACATGGATCTCTAATTACCCTTGAATAACGCAAGCACTGACACTCATGATATATGTATATACACTACAATAGAGCTGTGGACCGAGTATAGTTTCATTATGTACAATATAATGTTCTAAATTGGAACAAATGAAAATGAAACATTTTCTTGTGATACATATTAACTATTTATTATAAATTTCATATAACATCCATATATTAAATATGATAATACCTGGAACTATGCAAAATTTTATGCTATTATTGTTTTTGGCTCAGGCATAAAAACAGTGCACTTCGGATGATACGTCACGCCACAGTCCTCATTAACATATTTGTATTAATTCACCGCATGTAAACATTGGCGCGTGGACTATGCTGCACAAGTAACGGTTTTCTTTCTTACTTAAAATGATAATATTGGGTGGGAAAAAGTATCTACGTTGGGATTTTAACCTAGATAAGGAAACCCCAGTTGCGGAGTTACATTATGTCTCCCCACTCGAGAAGCCTCGTGGGGTGGCAAATATCGTAAACCCTTTTCTGGGATTGTATTGCCACGACCCAAGCACGAACATAGATTCTATGTGTGTCCCTTAAAATTTTAATAGGGAAAGGATTGGACATATCACCGAAGAGTGATATAGAAGCCTTCGACAGGAATTGTTCATAATTCTCCATAATAAATTAGAATGGGGTTTATTAGACCCAACAAATGTATTGCTTTCAATATATGACCGTGACCTTGACGTCTTAGTAAAAACATTTAGGATAGGTCGGTCTTGATTCTGGTGCTTATTTTTCAATTTGATTTAATCAGACATAACGTGCCTCTTTCTCTTGTAATAGATACACGTAGGAGACAATAGATTTTGATCAAGCCTATCAGAAGCTGTGGCAGATTGAGATTTAGAAGGACTCGTATTAGGCTGAAATACCTTTTTACCAGAAGATTGTTGAGTGAAAAATTTACCTACAAAAGGAACTTGATAAATTAAGAAATACTTATCAGCACGAGCAGCATTTTCCAAGGTTTCGACCTTATGCTCGTCAAGATTAGTCTTAATGTCATTATGGACACAGTTCTTCAACTCTTCAAGTAATACAAATTGTCTGAGACTTCGCAATCTTTATAGACCTTTCTAGTAGAGCACCACGTATCACATTGGTGTGCTTTCTACCGTGCAGATTAGACATAGGTTTGGTCAGTTTCTTTTTTATAGATCATATATGTTTGCCAAAAATCCTCAAGGACTAACTCATAAACCTTCATGCTGTATTTCTTAACCACATCATAGTCAGCACTTTGCTGAACTGAACTGTCAGCGAATAGTAAATATCACTAGCTTTACCAATAAGAACACATAAGAACACATTGTAAAAATTGAATTATATGCTCCGTTGGCCATTTCAAATTTTCAAAACGAGGAAAATATGTGTCTACTTCTCTTTCACTGAAAGGGGGCACTAACATAATATTCTTAGCAATATCAAAACTTGAATTTGTTTGTGAAGTGAGAACGTGCATTTTACTTGCCAGCTATACTTTGTCTTACTTTTAATTGATATTCCCTCTCTTTGCATTTGCATTTGCATCTGTCTGCATGTCTGTTTCTCTCTCTATCTTCTTTATCTAATTGCATTTTGCATTTGTTGTTCTCTCTCCTCTTTCTCCAATACCCTTTCTTGTTCTTTCTGTAACTGCATTTGTCTTTCGATCTTTCTTTCGTCCATATCTATATGCTTAGCTTATGTTTCTTCTCTTTCTGTCTCTTTCTCTCCTCTTTCTTAAATTGTAGCTGCATGTGCTTCTCTTCTTACTAAAGTTCAATCTTTCTTACCAACAATTACATTTTGTGAATTTAATTTTAATTCCTTTACATTTATCTTAGAGTCAGATATATATTTACTGATCGAAATCAAATCACTTTTATCCAAAACGTTCTTGTCTTCCAAATACTAGACCAAAATGTTTTTTATTTCTAGTTTTATTAAAAGAAGCTCTTCCCTCAGAAAGATCATATTTTCTGGCACGTTAAAGCAATTCATCTTTTTGTTCAAACAATCCAACTCTTGGGTAGGATTTGGAAGAAAGAGCATCACGTTTAAAAACATTGACAATATATATATGTATGTATGTATGTATGTATGTATGTATGTATGTATGTATGTATGTATGTATGTATGTATGTATGTATGTATGTATGTATGTATGTATGTATGTATGTATGTATGTATGTATGTATGTATGTATGTATGTATGTATGTATGTATGTATGTATGTATGTATGTATGTATGTATGTATGTATGTATGTATGTATGTATGTATGTATGTATGTATGTATGTAGGTATGTATGTATGTATGTATGTATGTATGTATGTATGTATGTATGTATGTATGTATGTATGTATGTATGTATGTATGTATGTATGTATGTATGTATGTATGTATGCATGCATGCATGCATGCATGCATGCATGTATGTATGTATGTATGTATGCATGCATGCATGCATGCATGGATGGATGGAGGCATGCATGCATGCATGTTTGTATGTATGTATGTATGTATGTATGTATGTATGTATGTATGTATGTATGTATGTATGTATGTATGTATGTATGTATGTATGTATGTATGTATGTATGTATGTATGTATGTATGTATGTATGTATGTATGCATGTATGTATGTATGTATGTATGTATGTATGTATGTATGTATGTATGTATGTATGTATGTATGTATGTATGTATATATATATATATATATATATATATATATATATATATATATATATATATATATATATATATATATATATATATTCAACGTAATGTTGTTGATTAACGGTACTCTTTTCAGGATTGACCTGGGATTCACACTGTGGGAGAATAGTTGAAGGCAGCCTGTTTGAAGGATTTTGCTACGAGTTTAATTTTAAGACAACCACTTGGTTTAAAGCTCGCACTAGATGCCTGGAAGTTGGTGGCGAACTGCTTAGCATTACCTCAAATAATGAACAGTTATACATAGACGGTAATTACCATTATGTGTAAAAAGGATGAAAAAAGATGTCATTCGATCTTGAAAATTGTGTCTTGCAATTTTTATATATGTTTTCTTCTGGTAATGATCTCATTTTGATGGTTAAAGTTGTTTTAAGTTGATTTTCAGTTTAAGGTTAGAGACATATATCAGTGCTCCAGTTAATACTTTTGAGACTTCTGTTTCATTTTTAAGAACTGCTTTAGCATGCATTCTAATTAACAAATAAATATTCCATGGGAATATTTTCTTGCATATCTCATTTTATCTTGTATTAAACTTTGTTTTGGGAGAGGGTTACTATATTAATTATGCATCCTGAAATATTGAGCCATAACGTGCAACAATTCCCAAACCATAAATTAAGACATATTTCATTTTCATTATAGCACTCTTCAGAATAATATATTATATGGTGTCGTCATTCAAGTTAGAAATCCATACATATTATACAACTATGTTTTTTGCAATTTAAAACCGAGTGTCTTAATGCTCACATCTTCAGGATCAGGGATCTAAAATTTTAGATTTATTATTTAAGCAACTTTGGTTAGAATGATGGTTTGCCACATCAGGCAATAATGGTTGGAATAGTACAATTGCTGAGTTTTGCCTTGTTCATTAGCAAGCAGTTTGCTTAATTAACGAGTATGAGAAGTATACAACTGCATCATGACACACAAACAAATGCATTATCATAGAGTATGTACAAAGCAGCTTACTAATCATGATGTGTCTATTCTACTTCACTGAAGTCATCAGAAACTAAATCAATCAAATATTATCATACGCATTATCCAGGGAAATACACACGCATTTCATTCATTTGGCAATAACCCCATGTTTTAAAAAGTGAATCTTGTTTGTAGGCCGCATGAGATTTGTGAAATTACGAGACTACTGGATAGGAGCCAATGATCTTGACACTGAGGGAGTCTGGAGATGGTCAAATGGCGACCCATACGTCTACTCTAACTGGATCTCAGGTAGGAATGAAACATTTATCAGGCCTTGGTCTGAGAAATTATTACTGAACTTTTCACCCTATTTTAACTTCATAAATACAAGCTGGCTCTCACTGATGATGATTTTGGGCAGGTATGCAAGTGTATACTCGTATGCACAGGCAAAATATATGTGGCTTTGACAGACACCTCACGCTTTCAAAAGTCTAACGAATGGACGAATAATTTTATTTATCAACTAACTTTTTCGTAGATGTTTCAGATGTAATTTGCAACTTATTTAAACGTAAGTGCTAGGAATTATAATTAAATGCTTTGATAATAATAATAATAATAATAATAATAATAATAATAATAATAATAATAATAATAATAATAATAATAATAATAATAATAATAATAATAATAATAATCATAATAATGATCATAATAATAATAATAATAATAATAATAATAATAATAATAATAATAATAATAATCATAATAATAATAATAATAATCATAATAATAATAATAATCATAATAATCATAATAATGATAATAATAATAATAATAATAATAATAATAATAATAATAATAATAATAATAATAATAATAATAATATCCTATATTTATCCAGGGTAGGTTGAATTCCAAATAGCTAGGTTAGATATATTGTCCTGTATTGAACCAAACACAAATGTAATTAATATAGAATCCACAAAGTCATAAGAGAAAACAATTGTAAAATAAATTAGTACAAAGTATGCAAGGTTATGAGAATGTTATGACAAAGATGTATCAAAACTACCATGAACAATTGTTATTATGTAAGAAGACAATGATTACACATTAAAATATTTGTAAAGGTTAATAAAACCTGAAACATTGTGTCCTTGCTTAGTATCATGGCAGAAACAATTTCAAGAAACTATATTGGCAAAGTCAAAATATTTATTATTTTAATCTTTGTGAACTTCAATTACATTTAAATCATCGTTTTCACTCAGCCATAAACTGTCTGTACTAATGTAATCTTTAATTGGTCAGACAATAAGAATATTAAAAGAGATAAAGCAAACGTTAAATGACGTTTGAAATTTCAAATCACCATAGTTGCTCTTTTCTGTGAGCTGTTTAAATCATTGGTTACAAGGATAAGTACGTGTTTTCGCTCTGTAGTACACTACTATTAAAATGTACTCAACGCTTGACATACATAAATAAATCATTGTTTTCAATGAAATGTAGAAACTCAGCTACATTTGTCACTCGTACGCTCAACTGAGGTTATATAAAACTCCTAGACCTTTAATAATTCCTGTTTTCAGATACTGATATAACGAGTGTTTCAAAGTGGTCGAACCAGGATAAAGTATTATTAATATGATACCTAAAAAAATGGCACATTCAATCCAAGAAAATGGAGCCATACATGTATGAGATCCATGATTGCATTTGTGTTTTGCAACACAACTGCCATATTAGTAATCTTTCAATCTACTTTTTTACCATTTGCTATCCATGTTGTCATCAACAATCTACCTCACGAATACCCACAAGTTTCTTTTTGTGGAAATATAAAAACAAAAGAAAAGCAAGTTAAAAGGTTTGAATTATGATTATGTAAGCATTTATGAGAGAAATGAGAGTACTTTGGTGTTTATACTAGAAATACATCTTTATCTTTAGGAAACAAGAGTGTGGCTAGTTCTAGTTTTTATGCGCACCTATAATGGTGAATAAAATATATGCAATAGCAATATACGAGGCAATGTGATTATATACAATGTTGATATTAGCAAAGTGACGTGACCACTTTTCTTTTCTTTGTTGTTTCCATAATTAACTTAGCATTATTTAGCTCCATAATGAATGAGCGTGTCAAAGAGTTTTTTGAGTGATGTCTGAGATTTCAAGGTGACGAACATTTCCTGTGCAATCTGCTCTCACTTGTTTTAGCCAATGCAAAAGTTCCTCATTGACGTTTCAGAGAGGCCTTATATTGTTGTCCTGACCTCCTTTGTTGTTTTATCTTTGTTCATGATCACCATAAAAAGTGCTTTTGGAACCTGGTGGTTGGGCATGAAAGCTACATTGCCTGCCCATCGCAACTGTGATTGCTTCAGTATGATCTAGATTGTTGGCAGACATGCTTTTGCAAGGACCTTATATTGTATCTTGCTACTTGATATTGATGAAGCTTCTGAGGAAAGTTGTGTGGAAATGGTTTAACTTCTTTGTTTGGCCCTCGTACACTGTTCAGGTTTCGCAGACGTATAATAGCGTATGGAGTATTAATGTTCTGTACACCTTCAGCTTTATCTATGGACTAATGCCTTTTCTGTTCCAGACATTGACGAGTAGACTCCCAAAGGATGGTCTGGCCCTTGCAGACCTGGCATTAGCTTCGTCATCGACTACGATGTTCCGAATTAATGAACCTCTTCACTGCTCTCAGTTTGTATCCGATGACTGTGATGTTTGGCGAAACATAGTTTTCCTATGGCAGGTTGATACATTACATCAGTCTACTTTGCATTGAACGTAAGGCAAAAAAAATTGCACAAACATCATAGAACTGGTCAGAGCCAGCGTTTTGGGATCAGTCATCAGATAATATAAAGTCGATGATGACATCAGTTATGAGTCTAGATTTTGCTTGAACAGTTTGCCACAAAATCTGTTTAAGACGCCGATTCCTACATTACCATGTCTAAAGGCATTATTGAACATAGTTCGCAAAATGAAACTGAAAAGAATTGGCGCCATTACACCGCCTTGCTGCTCTCGGTTTGAGACAGGTAAGGGCTATGATGTCTCAGCTTTATCCTGAACTCTAGCTTCCATGACGTCGTGGAATTGCTGCATCATTGTGATAAATTAATTAGGTGTCAATACTTGGCAATGATCGCTCACAAGCCTTCTCTACTAAGTGTCCAAGGCCTTAATTTGGTCGACATAGGTAGAGAAAAGGTAATCATTCTGCTCCTTGCACTTACATGTATATACCGTTAATTAAACTGTACTTTATTTCCTGATTTGGATTTGTAATTAGTTGATACATCCCATAAGTATTCGTCATGAGTTTGAATTTAACTATTTTAAATTGATCAATATTAAAGTTTCCCATCATAGCAAGAGTGTTATATTTTGTATTGCATTCTTTCAGCGCTTTTCCAGAAGTTTCGTACCATTCGATAGAGGAGCATAGGGGTCTATAACAGCTGTGCGTTAAACACTGGAAGCACTTATTGGTTATAGCTCCAAAAAATGGCAGCACCTCTGGTTTGGTGTTTCTGATATTTATTGACTCTGACTTTGGCACCATCAGAATGAAAAATCTAACTTAGTATCAATAATGCCAAATATCAAGTTTGTTCATGAAGCTACATAATGTGATCATATCCGCAGATTTTCATTCTTCTTGGTTATGATGGAATAAGCTGAATTGCTGACCTATGCAAGCTAATAAAGAAATGACAAGATTATTGCCCAATTGTCATACATCCTTTCAAATCCAATTAAAGGTAATGATTGTTATGACCCTGTAGTTAAAGTGTGTGTGTGTTAAGGAATTAATTTTATATAAATCATTTTATTTCATTAATATCAGTCTAATATGTTTTTGAAAAATGAAAAAAACAGCGTTTACTTGAGTCGTAGATGTGATTCATGTGAGCACGTGCTGTGTATCATAGCTAATTCATTATAAGTAAACATTCAGGAATAGCCATGAAAACGATTATGTGATACTGAGTCAGGCTTTCCTAAATGTCCAGAAGTATTAGAAAATTGCATGCGTCCTCGTTCGCGTGCAATTCAAACAACGCATAAGCTTCATTTATATGTTTGAGATTTTTGTAAGTCGTACACAGTCAAGGACAGGCAGTCGAAGTCGAGAGTCAACAGTCGACAGTCGTAGTCGAGTCATATAAAGTCGTAGAGGCGTAAAGTCAGTTATACAATTTATATTACCTTAAAAGGGTATTTTGTGCTAGAAGTTGTCTGTTCGTTTGTCTGCGTAGAACAACATGTCTTGTTAGAGGAGCTAGTTTTACTTCGTTTTTATGAATAATTGTTTTCCTGGAGAACAACATTACTGATTTGGACAAAGACTTTTTCCCGAAAATATTCTAAATTGGAACGAGACAACACAAACTGTACTTTATTGTGTAAATTCTGGACTTTTCTCTTAGCCTTCGTCTGACGTGGTCATCCGCCATTTTGGACCGGAACTTCAGACACTTCAGACTGTGTTTAGAACTTTTTATAGGACTTATATTTCTAGTTTTATCAAAATTTGGATCATTTTTGTAAACCGTAAGTCTTGCTTAAATTATTTACATTTTTCATGTTTTCTAGGAAAATAAATTAGTTTTGTTAAATTTGCAAAGCTTGTTGTCTTCACTCTTTCTTTTGTTACTTTGAACGAGCCGATACGTAACATAAAATAATTGTCCTTCCCCATAAAGAAAAAAGAAAGATTTATGTAATAAAACTTTCTTTTTCATAACAGATGTAAATTCTACATAAGGTAAAAAAATACATAAGAACTCTTATGAATTTACAAAAAAGACACTTCTATACACGGGAAAATGCATCTGCAATCAAATTATCCTTTCCTTTTATGTGCCTGATATCAAGATTGTATTATTGTAAAAATAAACTCCATCTCAACAGCCTCCGATTTTTATTTTTCATTCTGTTGGTGAAAGTGATGGGGCTGTGGTCACTAAACACAACAACCGGAGAAGGAGGCGAGCTAATATAAACTTCGAAATGCTGTAATGCCAGTATTAAAGCCAAGCACTCCTTCTCGATTGTTGATTAGTTCTCTGGTGTTTATTCAATTTCTCAAACAAATAACACACTGGGTGTTCAACACCATTTTGGTAATCTTTAAGCAAAACTGCTCCAACCCCAACATCACTCGCATCTACAGATAGCTTGAACGGCTGACTGAAATCTGGAGCTCTTAAAACTGGTGCACTTTCAAGTATGTCTTTTTGTCTATCGAAAGCCTTTTGACATTTTCAGTCCATATAAACTTGTTTTTCTTTCTCAACAAGCTTGTCAGAGGTTCAACTACATCAGAAAAATTAGAACAAAATTTGCGATAGTACCCAGCCATACCTAAAAATCGCATCAGCTGTTTTCTATTGACAAGATCTGGAGATTATGAAATAGACTTGACCTTAGCATTTATAGTTTTAATCTGACCATGTCCCACAATAGGTCATAGAAAGGTAACACATGCATGACATAACCCACTTTTATATAAATTAATAGTCAGATTTGCATCCGTGAGTCTGTCGAAGAACTTCCGAATCGTAGTTAGATGTTCTTTCCAGATGTTGTTGTAAATGATGACATCATCAATATATGCATAACAGTTGTCTAGACCAGAAGAAATATTCATAAGGCGTTGAAAAGTACTCCGAAGAACTTTTATCCCAAGAAGACACCACTTTGAACTGATAAGAGTCCATCTGGAGTCACAAATGCCGAAATTTATTTTATTTCCGTTAGGGGAATTTATCAAAAGCCCTTGAAAAGGTCGAATTTAGTTACGTGTTTGGAATTTCCAATATTGGCAATACAATCATCGATTCTGGGCGGTGGAAACTAGTCTGTTTTTGTCACACTATTCACCTTCCTATAATCCGTACACATTCGGAAATTTTATCATGTTTCGGAGCAAGAATCACAAATGCCGAAATTTATTTTGCTCTTTCCGTTAGGGGAATTTGCCAAAATCCTTTCAAAAGGTCGAATTGAGTTACGTATTTGGAATTTCCAATATTGTCGATACAATCATCGATTCTTGGCAGTGGAAACTAGTCTGTTTTTGTCACACTATTCACCTTCCTATAATATGTACACATTCGGAATTTTTAAACTGTTTCGGAACAAGAATTCACGGTTAACTCCAATCATTCTTACTGGGCTCTATAAAATCATTGTCCAGTAAATACTGAATCTCTTTTTCATATATTGCTGCTTAAAAGGATTCATCCTGTATGGGTGTTGTTTCATTGGTTTCACTATTTCAACGTCGTGAAAAATTTTGTTTGTCCTTGTAGGCACATCTGGAAACAAGTGATTATATTCAGACAACAATTGTTTAAGTTCAGTTTTTTTCTTGATCTTGCAAATGAAAAAAGTTTCTGGTCTAGATTTTCCACAACTTCTGAATTATAAGGACTTGTTCCAAGATTAGAAAAATCCAGTTGAATTTCTTCATGCGAATCAATTTTTGGTGGCTCAGGTACAACTAAATTAATTACATTATTTTTTCGCTATTTCTTTAAAAACAGTAATACTCCATTAATTTACTTAGACTTGAGTACTAATGTTATAATGACTCGTTCATTTTCTTCTTTATTTTGTAAGGGCCATAAAATCTTAAATGCAGAAAATTTTGCAGAATTAGCAAGAGATAATGGACTTTATTACAGGACTCAAAAATTCTCTCTAGTACACATTGGTGAAACCAAAGTTTCACTTTCGACTTGTGTAACAAGCTGGAACACACCAGATTTTAACTTTGACCTTTGTCCAGATTGATCAAACATGAAAAGGCCAAATTGAGCAGAATTCCTCAAAGGAATTACTTTTGAAATACTTGTTGAGACACGCTTAATTGTCAACAAATTTTGGTTAAATGGCATGTTCTTTGGTAAGGGATCAATACAATCTACTACAATTCTACTTAATGGTTTGTCAAATGCAGGAATTGGTTTCAAATGAGCTTTAGAAATCTTTTGATTTGGTTTTCCTTCAATTTGACACACCTAAAAAGATCTGCAAAACTTGGAAACATCACTTTTGATTTTTGGCAAAAATAATTGAGTCTAGATCTTGTAATACGTTTTATTTGTCCCCAAATGACCACACATAGAAGTTTCATGGGCCAAACAAAGTATTTCCTATGTGTAAATTTTGGAACCACAATTTGATCTTTTACTGACCATGCGTCAGTAGCAGGTACCTCGCGAGGTCTTTATTTACTCATACCAACTCCATTTTTAATGAAGTAACAGATGGATACTTCAGTTGCTTCAGTTTCACTAACGGCCTGCTGAAACAAACAGGAGATCTCGGGATCCTTCTCCTGTTCAACGACAAGTGATTGTCGTTTATCACCCTGATCAGATAAAAGAGAATGAGTATTTAAAGGAGGATCACTATGATCAATACCTTTCGACTGATCCAAATTAGAAGTGAAAGTGATTTCATCAAAAGCCTGATCTATACATGTGGCAGCTAACGGAACACAGTCTTTATCAAAATCTTTCTCAAGAGCTTTCTTTGCCATAGCTCTTGTAACTGCGCAAGCTGGGAATAAAACAAGGATTTATTTTTCGATAGGATCAACTTTCTGATCCAATGAAGGCTTGTCAGTTACAAGTGGATTAATCAGAACCTTGTCACCAGCTAAGTCATTGCCTAGTAACGAATGAACGCCCTCAACGGGTAGAGTACACACTACACCGACGGTCACAGGTCCTGAAACTAAGTCTGATGACAAATTAACAGAATGGCGAGGACCATAAACAAACACGCACTCTACTTCCTGAATGAGAACACTCTCATTAGAACGGGTCTTCTCAGAAGGAGGCAAAACACCTGAAACTAAAAGAATCTGAGAATCTCATGTATCTCTTAAAATTTTAATATGGACAGGATTGGCCAAATCACCCAAGAGTGATATAGAACCCTTTGACATGAATGGTTCAACATTCTCCAAAAGAAAATCAGACTGATGCTTATCAAACCCAACAAAAGTATTGTTTTCAATACCTGACCTTGATCTCTTAGAAATAAGAGCATTTGGGATAGGTCTATCTTGATTCTGGTGCCTTTATTTCAAGCTGAAGTACTCAGAAATAACGTGTCTTTTTCTCTTACAATAGGTACACGTAGGTAGAGATCAGGATTTAGAATCAAGTCTCTCAGAGGCTTGATTTTTAGAATTTGTGCCAGATTGAAATTTACTGAGAGTCGTATTTGTTTGAAAATTTTTTCTATCAGTAGATTGCTGAGTGAAAGATTTGTTTGCAGCAGGAACTTTATGAGATAAAGAATACCTATCAGCAGCCAGAGCTGCATTTTTCAAGGTCATAACCTCATGATCTTTAAGGTGATTTTTTTATATCACTAGGAATACAGTTTTTGAACACTTCGAGTAATACCAGTTGTTCAAGTCTTTCATAATCATGTTCAATTTTCTCAGACAGACACCATCTCTTGAACAACTGTTATTTTTCCCTAGCAAATTTAAATTAAGGATGTCTAATGTCCTTTTTGTAACTTCTGAACTTTTGTCGATATGCCCCAGGGACTAACTCGTAACCTTTCAAGATGCATTCCTGAACCAAATCGTAATCAGAACGTTGTTGTACTGATATATATATATATATATATATATATATATATATATATATATATATATATATATATATATATATATATATATATATATATATATATATATATATATATATATATATATATATATATATATATATATATATATATATATATATTCATTCTGGCCTTGCCATGAAGTACACTTTCCAATAATTGAGTCCAATACTCTCTTGACCATTTTGAATTCTCAGCTACTTTCTCAAATATTATAAAATATTTGTCTATTTCCTTTTCACTAAAGGGGGTGGGACTAATTTGATATTTCCTAAAATGTTAAACTTTGAATTCGAATGAGGTGTGGAATCATGCCTGTCACTTGCCAGATCCAATTCTTTCATTTTAATTTGCATCTGTCTCTCTTTCTCCCTTTCTTCCATTTGTATTTGTCTTTCTTTTTCCCTTTCTTCTGTTTGTCTTTCTTTTTTCCTTTCTTCTATTTGGCTTTCTTTTTCCCTTTTTTCTATTTGTCTTTGTTTTTCCCTTTCTTCTATTTGTCTTTCTTTATTCCTTTCTTCAAATTGTAATCTCATTTCTTTTATTTTAAGTTCAAGTTGTTCTTTTTGTAATTGTATTTGCTCTTTTTGTAGTTCAATTTGCCTTTCTTTTTCTTTTTCTTTTTTTTATAATTGTACTCTCTGAAACTCAAACTTATATTTCAATTTTAATTCTTCCATTTTAATGTCAGCATCAGTTAAAGTCTTACTGACAGATGCCAAAACACTTTTGTCCAAGATATTCTTCTCAAACAATGTTGATTTATAATTTCTTGATTTCTTGTTTAGTTTAAGAAGATTTTGCTTCAGATCGTTCATACTTTCTTGCAAGTTCAAGCAATTCATCCTTCCTAAAACTCTCCAACTGTTCTTTGGATGGAGTAGAAAGAAAACTCTCCACTATTGACATTTTAAAAAAAAATCCTGTTGTTTTCACTAAAATTTCAAATAAAGTGAACTAGGGGAATTTAACTTTCGCATTTTAGCCAATTTCAAATATCCCGGACGAGCCCCTAATTATTTTATGTTACGTATCGGCTCAGTCAAAGTAACATTAAAAAAAGAGTGAAGACAACAAGCTTTGCAAAAGTTAACAAAATTAATTTATTTTCCTAGCAAACATGAAAAATGGAAATAATTTAAGCAAGACTTACGGTTTACAAAAATGATCCAAATTTTGTTCAAACGAGAAATATAAGTCCTATAGAAAGTCCTAAAAACAGGCTGAAGTGTCTGAAGTTCTGGTCCAAAATGGCGGATGACCACGTCAGACGAAGGCTAAGAGAAAATTCCAGAATTGACACAACAAAGCACAGTTTATGTTGTCCCGTTCCAATTTAAAATATTTTCGGGAAAAAGTCTTTGTCCAAATCAGTAATGTTTTTCTCCTGGAAAACAATTATTCATAAAAACGAAGCAAAAATAGCTCCTCTAACAAAACATGTTGTTCTATGTAGACATACGAACAGACAACTTCTAGCACAAAAATACCTTTAATAATGTAATAGAAGTTGTATAACTGACTTTACGCCTCTACGACTGTGTATGTCTCGACTACGACTGTCGACTGTTGACTCTCGACTACGACTGTCTGTCCTTGACTGTGTACGACTTACAAAAATCTCAACATATAAATGAAGCTTATGCATTGTTTGAATTGCACGCGCACGAGGACGCATGCAAATTCCTAATACTTCTGGACATTTAGGAAAGACTGACCCAGAATCAGCCAATGGTTTTCATGGCTATCCCTGAATGTTTACTTGTAATTAATTTGTTATCATACACAGCACGTGCTCACATGAGTCACATCTACGACTCAAGTAAACAGTTTTGTTTCAAAATCATATTATACTGATATTAATATAATTGTATTAATAGTTACATTTAATTAAATAAAAATGAAATTAAAAGATTTATAGAAAATTCATTCCTTAACACACACACTTTAACAACAGGGTCCTAACATGATATAGGAAGATTATGTATTTCAGAACAGCATGGGTGAAATGTCTGATTATATATAATACCAATGATTAATAAATATATAAATATATTCATAACAATTAGATAGAAGTGTTCACTTCCGTTTTAAAATAAGATTGTGCAAATGCCATTTCAAAGGTATCTTGATTCGTTATTACAGGTGCGGTTGACATTGCTTTTCTACATACAAGAAATCACATTACAAAGCCACTAGTTAAATTGAATGTACGGTTCTTGACTTGTTTTAATAAATACATTCATGTTTGTTTCCTATTCTCCATGATCCAAAACTGATACGTTTGAATGTGAAACTGAATAGTGTTAATTAGCCTTTATGAGATTATACTGAATGTTGACAGTTTCAATCAGTGCTTATTTGTTTACTCTGCATTTCAAGAATCTCAAGGTTATAAATAATCTCCACCAAGTATTGGACATTTATAAAAGTTCATAACCTCTGCTAAAATTGTGCTTGATTTATTATCAAAAATGCTTAATCGCAGAACTGCTGCAACGTACAAAGTTGCACTATAAATTATAAAAACAAGGGGCTAAACATTTGCTCAGTAAATAAAAGGGGATTAGGAAATTCTGGTGCAATATTGGGTCCTTTAAAGTGCTCATATGTCTTTGGCTTCCAGAATATGTATATATGATCCGTTTTATTATTCACAATTTACCCATTATTATTGTGGTATTGCTATACTGGTTTGAAAATCATAGGATATTGTACTGTGATCTGTCTTTATGTCATTCTGTCTGCTATCTCGTAAAATATTTAGTGGAAATTCACAAAACTATGTAATCATCTTGCCTATGTTGTAACTATCTGCAAGATTCATGCATTTTGTGGATTACATCCCATGGACTCAGGATAGGGTGAAATGTCAGATGTGCAAAAAATTATATTACAGTGAAACTTTCAAATATTTCGACCAAACTTTATATAAATGACTAATTTTATGTTATGATGCCTGAGTCACTATCTGTGTTTGCTTTGGGAGGTAAGGTATGACATATAAAATCAACAGGGTGAGAATTTGCAAAGGTAAGATATTGTAGTTCCTCTAATTTTAAATTAGTTTAAAAAGGTACACTCAGTGTTCACATAATTGTATCATGTAAACAGAGAGTATTTACCGTTGTTTTGATTTTCAGGGGAGCCTAATAATAAGACTGATGAAGATTGTGTTGCAATAATGGCATGGAGTGGATATGAGTGGAATGACGTAGAATGCACAGACAATTTGGCCTTCATTTGCAAGAAGAAAGGTAAAACAATTTTTTACTGGAACAGAGAAATAGGTGCTTACATTTTAACATTTCTTATGGGTTTTCCTAGTTCATGAACAGTATGCCAAGCACGACAAGAATTACTTTAAATTAAATTAGAAACAATATCGCTAAGCGGAAATTATAATAAGCTTGACCTGTATCATACAAATATATGCAAACACTGAGACAATAAATTTTTTCAAAGTGATCCAAATCAATTAATTGTCATTATAATAATGATGGAATTGTTTGAGGATTAGAGCATCAATACCCCAAATAGCGTACTTTCTAATGTGGATCCAGAAACAGAATTAGCTTCTATCATGATAAAGGCTATTGATCTGCAATATATGGCATACTGCATTATCATGAAAGAGAGGATATTGGATATAAAAAGCCCCTCCTATCTTATGTCTTTCATTTCACATGTCCAGTGTGGAATTTATTATGGGATATAACTTGGCTTAATAAGGTATTGCACTGTTTGAAATGCTTTCCGGAGCTTCAATAATTCATCTCTCATTGAAGACCTCCTTTCTACTAGTAATAATAAATCAGCAGGCAGAATAAAAAAAATATACCATTTGCCAGATTTTACAAAGTACTTAACTACTACAAACTACTGATGTGATATGTTAGTATCTTTCATACTTTCATACTGAAACCGGATTTCATTGACAATTACATGCTCCAACTCACAGCACCAAGTCTTTTGTGATGTAACATTTTTTGAGCGTGGACCAGTTAACTCAAAGTCATCTAAAGGATTTAAGCTTTGAAAAGGCACCTAGGAAGCACATAGTTAGTGTGAGAAGAAATATTTCATCCGTTCTTACCACTGAAAGATGGTAAAGAATATACCTCAGTATAGGCTATGTTGTCCTAAAAGATGGATTATCCATTATGCATAAGGATATTGAACCCAAGATTGAAAGAACTTGCTAAGCATTTCTCCTTATTAAGGTGGTTGCAACAAGTACAGCATTCAAGTGAAACTTTTCCCTAGCTGAAATCATGCAAGTTGTGTCATGGAGGATAAGTTTGACTTTTTCTAGCTTTTACTTAAGAAAAATTATATCCCTAAAGGCTCAATTTGATCTGGTAGTGCCTATAACCAAATCACAGTAACGTCCTTCTCAGATCATATGAGAAGGTTCTTAAGGAGGCAACTGAATCATTTCTGCTGGATTTGTGGAAGGTCAGTTTTTCTTTTCCTTTTACAGCATGCGTAGTCAATACTCCAGCTAGGTTCTCAATCTAGACGATCCTTTACATACCTGTGGAGACCCAACAGAGCCATTACAGGTTAATAAAGTGGATTTAACGCCCTCCACCGCTTCCTATGTTTCTGTGTTCTAATGTATTCGACATTGGTAAAATGTTTCATGAAGAATCAAGTTTTGGAGTAAAATACGTTTCTTCAATGATACGTACCTGATCATAATATAGATACACCCCATCCCTCTATTACATGCTAAACCGATATCTAATTATAGAGAACTTGACTTCTGCTCCAACTACGGCTGAAGTATTCATATAGGATATTGCGCCAATCCTATATCAATTGGGGATCACAGTCTTTCTTTCATCCTTGTAGGCAGAAAGCACACATGTAGTCTGGATTTCTCAGGTAATTGTATGACACGTAAGGAGTTTTGATCGGGTAGGTATTATCAAATAAAAGTGTTTCATGCATAATGATAGAAAAACACAATGCAAAATGTAGCCATGAGAGACAGGTGCAAAGAAATTTTTGTTTTGAAACAAGGTAGAATTTATGTATATATTTAAATTATATTTGAATGAATAACTCTGACACCTATTTTCATTTTCATTTAACATGCTTCACACCTGTATATGTAGCGCACTAACCTTCTGTTGTATTTATTGTTCCTTTTTAAGATATATTGTAGTGAACACACTTTGTACATAAACAATTGATAAATGTTAATACTGTGTATAGAGATCACAATGGCAAATGTTGAAAATTTTATCAATGAAAGCTACTTTTATTATGTACCAATTGAGGAAACAATTTAGTTTATATTAATAATAATTCAAACAATAATGTTCATTTTGATGATGATCAATCCTAAATTTGGATATGTTATTAGTTTCAGGAGAGAGAGAGAGAGAGAGAGAGAGAGAGAGAGAGAGAGAGAGAGAGAGAGAGAGAGAGAGAGAGAGAGAGAGAGAGAGAGAGAGAGAGAGAGAGAGAGAGAGAGAGAGAGAGAGAGAGAGACAGAGAGAGACAGACAGAGACAGAGAGTGAGACAGAGAGAACAACAGCTGTACACTATCCAGCATGTGAGGCACTCAGTCAACATATAAGATCGATTTATTACTGCAGCATACATTTATTGTTAAGAGGATGAGGGAACTGGCACATGTTTATGTTAAATATAAAATTTGTCTCCAAACTGGATAAATATAAATAAACAAAATTAGATGAACACAAAATAATTCTTATATATTTGTCCCAGTGAGCAATGCCTACCCTACACTTTACCCTGTCACCAACATTCTAGCTATGAAAACGAAATTAGGACTCTACATTATCTATTTGTTTGTTAAACAAATACGTGGTATGTTATCCTTTATATTTTCATCGGTTAACAAAATCAGGATACGGATCTACATTTAGATTTTATAGAAAATTGTACCACGTTAATGTATTTATGTTCCACTAGTTTAGAACTTTTATGTTAAATTACTTCGAAATTAAGGATGTTATTGTAAGTGTTGTATTCCCGAACCCTTGCACTTCCAATGAACTTCGTCATATGGTATTGAATTTCAAGTTGACATGGTTGGTTGGTCGCTTTTTTGTATGTTTACGTCGCACCAGCAAACTTGGGCTATTTAACGCCATACAAGTGGTTATATATAGGATCATTTAAAAGTGGTAAAAGGTTTATCTTCTTGTAAGGATGTACAGATAGAATAAACCTTGAAAAGACATACGTCACGAGTATTAATGTTAGAATGATCAATTAACCAGGACATTTGTCAAAATGTATGGTGTGAAAATGGTCAAATGTTATGTGCATCAATTTGGAGTTTATGCATAAAATGAAATTACTTACGTTCTCGCCTGCGTGTGAAGGGCTAAACACACACACACATAAACAGATCAGGGCCATATAGACTTCTTAAAATTTGTTGCTTACTCAAGAATAAGGATATTGTCTTATCAGAGGTGGGGCCTGCCGTTGAACTTTATGTTTATAATTTTATTTGAAAAAAAATGGCAGCTATGAAAGACTCACGAGCACATACAGAACACATATATTCATTTTAACTTGTAAGATAAAAAGACAAGTATATAATATTCAAAATCCAGGAAATGAACAATGGCAGGAATGTGAAAGACAGACCACAAAAGCTTCCCACACTCTAGTTTCTTGTTTTAACTTTTTCAATACGGCTATTCTTATTTCTTTTCTCTCTTGTTCTCTTAACCTCCCTCTCGTACATACAAACACACACAAGAATGGTCATGAACAAAATATATGTACTAGTAAGTATCAGGAATCAGTGGAATGATTAACAATAATGAGTTTGAGAATGTCAAATGTAAGGAACTAGTTAGAAAATCATTAATTGCTTTCATTGTTTTAGCTAATTCAGATATTTAGTCGAATGACACGAGATATAAAGACCTAAATATATAAAGAGTGCAAAAGCTACAAACTTAACTTAATGAAGGAAAATAATTAAAAAAATATTTTTGTATATAGTAATCTTTACGAAAAGGATTATACTCAATGGAGGCTCGAACAGCACACTTACAGGAAGTAGCCGTGCAAAATAAATCAACACCTTTTGGATATCTTAAACGTGTAGCATGAGAGGTGTTATAATTAACGAACTTGTACTTGTGTGGGGTTATTTTGTGTGAAATCAATTTTATCTTAAATATTGTGTTCCCCTTTTGGAAAAAAGTGTTTTATACATGTCTTTGCCATTACAAGCAGGGTACATTCTGTACACTACAATATATATATATATATATATATATATATATATATATATATATATATATATATATATATATATATATATATATATATATATATATATATATATATATATATCTTTCTATAATAAATAATTCAGCCATAATATCTGTTTCACTTTTTCCTATTTATTATCATCTGGCTGGAAACCAAAATATATGGTCGTCATCAGCGGATAATGTGAAGTTGTGTACTGTAGTAATTCATGAACTGGGAAAGATACACTGTGTTTTTAATTTTATTATGCTTCCATCATCTCTTTGACCTCATTTGTAAAATTTTTAAAATAATACCGGAAGCTGCTTTTTGGTGTTGTTGTTATTGTTGAGAGATTTCCTTTATGTGTCTCTTCTATGTTTACCTTACCTTGAGCTTAATATTCAGAATGTCTGAAAATAAGGTCAGAACAAATGAAACACAATTATATTACAAACTACAGGCAACAGTTTAATGTCTATTTCTTTTTAATTAGAGGAGAAAGAAAGACTGTAATACTTTGTACTTGAAATATATGACCCATATGACGAGGGACATAAGGTGTGTGCTATGAATACAGTTTGTCTTTTATGTCTTCTCATTTGAAAAAGTAATCGGAAATACATTTGAAAGTGCATATGTGTATTTAACATCTAGATTTTAATTTTAAAAGAGTCTCTTCTGTCAAAATGTATTGCAAGTTCTCAGTTGTGCTGGTAGTTTGTGAGGTCTTTTGGTAATCTAGAAAAATGGTAAAATTTGCAATTTTTGATAAACATGCGAACAAATATTATCTTTGTTTCACTATACCGTACGTATACATAAAATAGTGGACATGAAGTCATTTCGGTATATGTACAAGTCATTGTATATATTTATTTATTGCAGCAAAATGCCAATTTAGATGTATTTAATATTAAACCATTTTTGACATGGAAGCTACCAATGACTCATGCAATTGTAATTTATCGTTTTTCACATGGTCCTCATACAGAAAATATAAACAAGAGTCTATTAAAATGTTATTCACTTATTCCTTTTTATACCGTGCAATATGAATATGATTGCCATATGTATACCACCTTTATTGTTAAAAATATATCCCGAATTAGATCACAAAATGGGAATTCTATAGCTATGTGTGTCCTCATTTGCACGTGAATATGGCATCATATCAAATAGTTTCAAAACCGTAATTGCAATTTTAAGTTTTTCAGATGTTGATAACATTTTGTTGGCTTGGTAATGTCTGATCAACAATGGCTTGGAAAATGTGTGAATTTTTTGGGTCACAAGAGCCATTATAGAACCCACTCCTTCGCCCATAATTTATGTGAATTATTTCAACCTCCCAAATAGTGCCAACTCTTAGTCCTACAATGAAACCTCTAAATACATCAGGCAAGGAACAATTAAATGAATCAAATGCATTCGTCAGACCTATTATAAAGACGTATTTGTAGGTGCTGAAAAATTTGTATCAGAAATGCTAGTATGATCGTGCATTGTGTACCAAGATTTCAGGAGTTGCATTATCCAACAATCATGTCTATCAAAGGTAAAAAGTACTTTTTGGGAAATATATTATGTTCATCATAGGCAGTAGACTATTGAAAGCTCTATAATTATATTTTAGACGTTGCTTTGTTTTCCAGTTTTTGGATTTACTGTTTAACGGTTACTAAAATAACATTGGTGGTTTAGGTTGCTAGCCAACACAATTTGAATTTTGTAATTAAGCTAGATAATATAATTTTCAAGGGAAACACCAAGATACTGAATTCAAAACATGTATACAAATTAACATTTATTTTAAAGTCTAATGTGCAATCACGGATAAAAACTAGCTATGTAATATGTTGTTTACAAATGACCTTTACATTCTACAGGCATTAACAAAAGTTAAACGCATGATATAGATATATATACTACCACATTTCTGACCAGATCTTAATCAATCTCAGATTGAAAGCTAGGTTAACATAGATCTCGGATGCACTTGATTTTGAACAACTCTAGAGTAGTTTGATCATTCATTCCAGTATCTATCGAATACAGCATATCTGATAAAACTTTGATCAACATAGGCAAATTTATATAAGGATCTTATTTGAGTTTAGTATATGTACAATATCAGCTGACAATAATTATGTTTTCAGATGCCTAATTGAATGAACCATTTAACAGATGTAGATACTTAATATTTTATCAAGATTTGACTGAACTTTTTACATACTCTTAAAACGTCCAGATCAAATTTGTTTCGTTTATCAACCACACCGGTGCATAAGTTCATTATTTGATTAACAAGATTGCTACCCATAAAAGACCGAAGTTCTGACTTTATTGCAATTAGATTATGGATGTAAGCCTATATAATCATAAGGCCCTGTAAATAAAATATTTGCCAAAGATTTAATTTAAGTAATATAGAGTTTGATTGAATAATAATGCTACCACCTTGGAAAATGTATATCCTAATATATTTTGATAATGCTTTGTGTGCATGTGTAAAACATTGTTATGTAAAATGTTTACTATTGTAAGCAGCATCTGCATATGGTATTATGTTGGAAATTGATTACACAATGAAGATTAAACCTCTGAGAAAGTTATTGATACAATGTGTTCAAAAATATGCATTGCAGATGTGAATTATTGGGGAATTTATTATTATTTTCATCAAATTACGATTCAGATACCTCTATCCCTAGGTCATGATTTTTATCAAGCTCACTTGATTAAAATAACTTACGTCCATTTCCCTTTCAATATTAATTAGTTTGCTCTAGAATCTGGGGTTATATGTCTTTAATTTTCGAATACATTATGTGATGAATTTCCTTTACCACATTTCAAACTTTCCCTTACAATATGTATGCGTAAGTAAATTAAATCAATAAAAATCCAAGCATTTCTAGATAGTCTACATGTATGTAGTTTTTTTGAACACTTAAAGAAAAATAAATTATGTATGTAAATATTTTGATATTTTTGGAAACTTAAAGAGTGCTAGATTACGCAGGGTTACCAAGCCCTCCTGATTTATTAGAAAATCCTGGAATCCTACGAGAATTGCAATTAAGAAAACAATATCCTGGAGATCTACTTGAAAATTACTAAGATGCTAAACAGATTTTATGGAGAAAATATGTTATTTTTTCACTGCAGCTCTGCAGTGAATGGTTTCAAACCGGTTGTCATATTACTTCGATAACTATGATTGAGTCCGACAATTAAGAGATTTAACGAACATGCCTTTGATTGTTCCAGTGGCCTAAGTAGTTAAAACATCTACCTAGTATGCTGGAGGTCTTGGGTTTTGAACCCTAGCTGAGTCATACTAATACTTATAAAAATAGCACTAGCAGCTGCCTCTCTTGCTGCTCAGCATTAAGAGGCTGGTGTCAGGATAATGTGACTGGGTTCGACATGATGACACATGTATGTGGTATGATCCCATACTTTAGTGTACCTCATGCCAACATATTTTTAAATGTTAATAAATATAACGTGATGTGCTACACAAACTTTCATTATTGTGTAATTTATAAACTGTTCAAACGACTTAATTTTCATTCTCATCCTGGCTAAAACCATTACCTCAGTTGTAAAATACTTGTTGACTTAGGTACAGGAGAAACATATGATCTTATATGTTTAAAACTGCAATACATTTTCTCTTAGAGTTTGGAGGTCGATGGCGCAGTTAGGATATCGGCAGATTATTTTTAATTTTTGTATGATACTCAAGGTTAGAAGTTCAGAAATATTCAAACTGAATAAGGAATCTAAAATCTCAAAGCTACGGGTTATTTTGATATGATGATGCTTAGGTTAGTTATATACAACAGGAGAACTATTTTTCAACCTTTCTTTAAATTCATATTGCATAAAGAAAGTAATTTATACTAGAGTTCAAGACTGATGTAATACAAATTCTTATATTTTACAAATTCTGATTCTTTGTTCATTAGAGCCAGAAGCTCCTTCAGCAGATGTCACAGAAAGAGCAACAGAAATGGGTACACCATTTTATTTACTTTTGATATATCTTGACAAAGAAATGGAATTTCTAATGATTTAGCACATATTCAATAAAAATTGCGTTACTTTGATCCTACCAGTCTTTTTACCTGTAAAAGAGATTTACCTTGGAAATAATATAATTACTGCTGTTACTATTCCTTTTCCAGTTTAGGCAAGAAGGCGTGACTTTCTGCACAAGGATTTATAATAAGTAAAGGAACAGAGATGTCACGCATTCATATTAAAGAGGTTGTTTGATCTGTTGATTATATGTCTGCTTAACTCATAAAATAAACTTTTTCAACCTTCCATTCAATTCATTTTGTATGAAGATTGCTATTTACACTAAAGATTGAGATAGGTATACCGTATGTGCCGTATACCGTATGTATACCGTGTGTGCCGTATACCGTATGTATACCGTGTGTGTCGGCCTATAAATCAATGCTGATTATAAGTGGCATCGAAAAATTCTGTAAATTTTTCATCCTGCCGAGAATAAGATGAGGTCAGATCAATATGTTGGCTTTCGTCGTGTGCACTTTGTTTATCATACATGTAACTGTAATTTTTTCATATCAATAACATTAATACAATTCAACTTAAAAGTACCTGATTTATTTGAAACGAAGCATATTAAGCAAATTATGTACCTTTACATTTTAGACATTAACCTGAAATGTTCTTGTGTTAATTTAATACTGAGGATATTACAAACATTTTAAAATTATTCTCAGTGACTACTGTTGTATTTTTATTACACAATCTATTTCACAGAATGATTGACTAAGCTTTCCATCCATCAAAGGTGGAAGTTGCGATCGTAGTGCAATTAAACTTTGGATATACGCCTATATAATCATAACACTTGTAAATGGAACATTTGCCAAAAATATTATCGAAGTAAAATAGTGCTTGATTTTTATAATTATGATACCATCTTGGAGATTGTTTATCTGAACATAGTTTGATAACGTTATTTGTGAATGGTTATACGAAGTTATAAACTATAGGCAACATCTGCATCTGGTAACATGTGGTTACTTGACTGCACAAGGAAGATTAAGCTTCTGAGAAATTAAGGATTACATGTGCATATGTAAAATATTAGGTAATTTATTACCATTTTCATCAGATTACAATACAGTTGCCTCTATTCTGATGTCACGAGTTTAATCAAGCTCACATGCTTTAAATAAACTGCATTTAAATCTCTTTCATTACAATTCCTTTGATCTAAAATATTAAGTTATGTGTCGTTAATTTTCAAAAAGAATATGTCATGAATTTCCTTTACCACATTTCAAAATTTCCTTTGCTGTATATATGCATAAATACATTCATTAACAATAATGGAAACATTTCTAGATAGTTTACATATAACTTAAATTACTTCTGTAAATATCTGATATATTTAGAAACTTAAAAAAATGTTGGATTTTACGAGGTTGCCAAGCCCAAATGTCTTTAAAGGAGATGCTGGAATCCAAAGGGAATTTGCATTCAATGAAACATCATGGTCACCACCTTGAAAAAAACTTTTTGCCATAAAATGTCTTAAAATTTTATATTCAAATGCTAAGTAATTTTTTTTTTTATAGAAAAATTATATTTCTCCACTGTATCTTTGTTGTGAATCGTTTTGCAATGATCGTCATATTACATAGGTAGCACGATTGTGTGTGGTAACAAGGAGATTATCGCAAACATGCCTTTGACATCTCCGGTGGCCTAAGTAGAGCATCTGCCTCGTATGTCGGAAGTTATGGGCTTGAAGTACAGCTGAGCCATACTAAAGACTAATACAAATGGTACTAGCAGCTGCCACACTTCGTTCTTAGCATTAAGATGCTGGTTTTACGATAGTGTGACTGGGTTGGACATAATGACACATGTTTATGGCATGATGTTTCAATGCGGTACATCGCTATAATGTGCCATGCTGCAGATATCGTAGCGATATGGCTCAAATTGTTAAACCTACGGCAAAACTTCAAATACACACACATGCATATATACGATCCTTTAGCTGCAGTATTGTGTCTTTAATCAAAGTATAGACTCTTGAAATGTGTCATTTGTTAACTAAAATATTTTGGAAAATAAACAGCATTTTGTATGCAAGAACCCTGTAATTTTACACGATCACGTTTATTAACATCTTAGTTTCAATCATTAACTACGCACTGTATATTTAAACACTAAGTGTAGTTCAACTGCATGCAAGAAATACACTGATCCACCATCATATAATGTCCTAGTAGTTCAGTGTTCATGTTGTTTGTCTTACTGATTACTTCTGATAAACTGGGTGTTTACATTGTGTAGTTGGACTTGTCTTAAAAATCTCAGGACTTGTCCGCTTTAAGACGTTTTACTAGTGGAAATATTTGGATAAAACACAATGCCGAATACAAAGTCTTGTACTGTATGCCTAAATATTTTTAAAAATGGTAATAAATCATATGGTTTGCACAAACTTTCAATATTATGTAATTCGTACGCTGTTCAAATGACTTAATTGACATTCTCGTCCCCGTTAAAACCATTGCCTCGATTTTAAAATACTAGTTGACTTAGTTACAGGAGAGACAGGCGAGCTTACAGGTGTATAACTGCAGTTACGTTTCGCTTAGAGTTTGTAAGTGGGTGGTGCAGTTAGGACAACGGCAGATTATTTCCAATTTTGGCATGAGACCCCAGATGAAAGGTTCCAAAATATTCAAAATGTGTAAGGAATATAAAAGTTATAAGCTAAGGGTGTTTTTTAATGATAATGCTGAGTCTCCTTATCTCCTAAAATAGAGCCATTTTCTATCTTCCTTTCAATTCCTATTGTAAGAAGAATGTTTTTCATACCATAGTTAAATATTCATATAATTCAAATTATGTAATTCTGATTCCTTGTTCATTAGGACCGGAGGATCCATAAAGAAGCAACAACATAAATTGGTGCAAAAGGTTTAAATTTACTTATGATATATCTTGATCAATTAATGGAACTTGTAATGATTTAACAAATAGCCTTATAAAATTACCATACTTTAGCCATGAAAGTCTATTTACGGGTGGAACAGATTTACTTTGGAAATACTACAATTAATACTGTTACTATATTATTTCCTGTTTAACCAAGAAGACATGGCTTTGTGCACAAGTATTTAGAATAGGTAAAGGAGCAGAGTTGGCAAGCATTCAAAGCAAATAGGTTTTATAATGTGGTGATTCTTAATCTGGCTATCTAATTAAAATTTACTAATAAAATAAAATTATTTTTCAACCTTCCATTCAATTAATTTTGTAAGAAGATCGTTATTTACACTAGAGTTTGAGATCGGTATACCGTATTTTACTCCATATTACTCAATAGGGATTACAAGTGAATCAGAAATTCTGTAAATGTTTTCTCTCCTGCTGAGTATAAGACGAAGCCAGATCATTAGGTCGGGTTCGTCTTTTTCAGTCTATACTAGAAGGGCTAGATTTGTGAGATAGCATTAGTTCTCCTAAGTTGTTATGATTAGTAGTTTTGAAGAAATTATTGTATTTTATAAAGAAAGATAAAACTCTGAACTTAACAATTTCATATAATAATTTGATCATCATGGAAGCATGTCATAAATTTAACTTAGCTGGAGTAACATGAACTGGCCAAAATCTTTAAATTGCCATGTTTACAAGTTTAAACTAATTTTTGTTTTAATTTCAGAAGTCTTGGGAATTCGTTTGGGAGTAGGACTGATAGTTGCTATAATCGCTGGAAGTGTTGGGGTATTGGTCATTCTTGGTGTGTTTATATGTGCCTATGTGCATTGCCGGCGTAGACATATTCCTCAAGTTCGCCAAGAAATATATGTCCAATCGACTGTTCCAGGAAATAATGACCACGTTTACGAGTCAGCAGAAATGAACTGTTACGAATCAATAGATAGCTAAGTGACATATCATAAAAGAGATGCAAAAATTGGAATCTTAACCAGAAGACTTCACTAGCAGCTGCATGGACCAATTCATCAGAAGCAGTATAGCTAAATTTTACTTAAATCTAAGAATTATTTTCTCACATGGAACTTTAAATTGTTATTTTGCTGGATTTGTAGCACCATTTGTATACATTATGATATAAATTATATTTGCAGCCTAAATTTATCCAAAAGACTAAAACATATATTTGATTCGGTGGTTTATTTAGAACGTTTTCCTGAAACAAAAGGTTAAAAATGAGAATCCCAAGCTGATATGTGTGTAGGTGATCCAACTGTTTCTTTTCTTGGACCCATTTTCTGTACCCTTAGCTACACTATACATCATAGACTGTCATATGGTGTCTTAAACGTTGTATGCTGACAATGCACATATATCCTGATCTAGCCAACCAACTTAGTTGTTACTACCCTTGAGTCATAGAGGTGAATTTCTAATATGAAGTGATGGATGTCATATAATAAATTGCAGATGGATAATGACAAAACTAAAGCCAATTTACACAATACACAAAGACCTTGTATTCTCATATGTTACCTCAAACAATACACATCAGCAAAATCAACATTAAATTTAAAAATCAGTAAACAAAACCACTGAGGCATCACTGATGAAATTACTCTCTCCTTATGTTATGGAAGGCTGCTTATCATGAGCTGAGGTGAATAAGCTCCATTAGCATTTTTCTTTCAGTTGATGCCACTAAACCAGATGTGTGTTCCATAATAATTTTAGACTAGGCTCTATTTCATCACAGAATCAATTACATAAACTTCAAACATTTTAAAGCATAGCTGCTCTTATTATCCTTACAAAACCAAAAAATGAGCACTTCCCCTTCAACACCACCTACCCAGTACCCTCTACTGACTACCTGTTTGCTCCAGAATAGAACACAAAATCTATTATCTATTCTACATTTTCTTGGCTCCTTTAAATCTAAAATACATATCTGATGTCACTCATGTGTACATTCCTTCTAGATACTTGCTCTTCTCTACTCTCTTATATTTGATATGCCCACAATCGAAACAAAGTTTGATGGACGCTCTTTTATTTATCAGTGCCCACATTTGCCTCTTGAACTTAGACACTGTTACAAAGTGATCACATTTATGAGTGCTCTTGAAACACACCATTTCAACTGCAAGGACAGACCTAACGCTTCAAAATATTTCATTACCTTAATTATTTTCAGCATGTTTTTGTTTGTAATTTCATGGCATTTGTTTTTGTAATCATTTCTCCTTATATATCTTTATTGTCAACTAATAGTACTTTGCTTTGACCTTCTATACTAAGTCCTCATGATTTTTATTATTATTATTATTATTATTATTATTATTATTATTATTATTATTATTATTATTATTATTATTATTATTATTATTATTATTATTAGCAGCAGCAGCAGTAGTAGTAGGCGGAGGAGTATTGCAACAAATGTTGCAATCCCATGAATCTGAAAATGCAGGGAAATACAGGGAAATGTTTACATGATCCTTATTCTTTAGGTATCTTTTAGTTGACACCATATAGCCATTATTGAGCTGATCTGCTGTAGGATTGTGCTACATATATAATGTATTTGCTATCAATAGTTTGCCAATTGAAAGCATACTATTATTTGTTCACTTGATTTCTCTTTGACCCCAAAAATGTATAACATTTTATGTCTCATTTTTGCTTATAAATCCTTCACTGTTTAAGTTACTGTGACCCATTTTATAAAGTTTTGGGCTCAGCTCAGCTTTCAACATGAGTCATATGACCTGAAAAATGAATGATCATTATTAATTTCACATACGCAGATACTTATAACCTTAAAAATTGAAAATGTTTGAGAATATTACTCTGACGACATCAGCAACTAATCTTGATTACGTGACTTACAACGGTCACGTGGTACAACGAAAATGGTGTAAATGGGTGGTAATTCAAAGCCCTCATCCTTGTTTAGTATTGGCCTCCACTGTCGTATATCGATCACTACCTTCATTTTTCTTTTTCATTACGTTATCCTCTGATGTGAAATGCCCTCTTTATTTACAATGCTTATGTATGACTCTCTGCTGATGTGTTCCTTGTTCTTTTTTTAAACCCTCATCCTATTTCTCTGATGTAATCATTCTCACAATCATTAGAACCGATATAATAAACCACTCCACTTTTGTTCCAAATTTATGTTTTGTCCTTCACATGTTTAAGTTGTTGCCTGAAAGGGTTGTATAGCTGCCTCCATTCGATCTGTTTCAGCAGTGACACGGGAGTTAGATCAATGCATTACAGATCTTACTACTGACTTCCTGTGTTGATTGGTAAGTATTGGTTGATTTTCTATACACATTGTCTTTGTTTGATTCACGATCATTTACGTGTATACACGTGTCCAAGAATGGCAGTTTGCTATTTTGTTTTATTGTTTTGAAGTGAATTGAACATGTTTGTCAATGGAGCTGAAATAATCAGAAAACTCCTAAATATGGTACCCATGGAGTATAGTCAAGCTATCATCCACATATCCGAGCCAAAGTGATGATGGATTCTAGGCTAATTTCAGGCCCTTTTTCTAAAAAATCCATGCATACGTTGTCAATAATGGTGAGACTGTTGACTACATTGTCATGCCCTGTTTCTGTTGATAAATCTGTTCATTATATATAAATATGCATTATCCAATCAGTTTCAACAAGACATTTATGTTCAGTAGCGAGGTGACATCTAGATTTCAGAGTACTGTCTGCCTCGAATTTCTCTCTCTGATGACACTCATAGCTTTATCCCATGGAATACTGGTGAAAATTGCTGATACATAAAAAGAGACCAGTTTTCCTTAATTCTGCTCCTCTATGTCCCTGGTAGTTTGGTAGAAGTGTATGCTCTTGGTGATATGGTGTTCTTTTTTGCCTACTAGAGGTCCTATGACAAAAGTTTGATATTTAGCCCAAGCATATTGTACGCTATGTTACTATGAGATGGCGTGGGGCAGATTTCTTGCACATTTTGTGTAACTCATATATCTTCGTGATGTTTTCTGCAGTGCGGTAGAGATGGTGGTACAATGTGTCATACAATTTGGTCTTTCTTCCATTGCCTTAACATGTTAATCAGTTTATCTTTTTATTGAGGTTATAGAGTCTCAACTTTATTTCTGATATTTGTTTATGTTTGTTAAGCAACAGTTCTTTTTTAACATTTTCAACCCTGTTGAGTATTACTCTCCTGCGTTCTTTTAGTAGGCTTGAATTACCACCAATCTTTACCAGTCTCATCGCATTACGTGATCATTAAAATTCATGTGATCAATATTAGTTGCTGATTATGACAGTGTACTTTTGCCGAAATGTTCGAATTCTTAAGACATATTTGCTCCTAGTATGGGGAAACTGCTATAGTAGTTTGTGATTCCAAGATACAATATGTGGAATAACTGTACTGATCCAATTTTATTTTCCCTTAATTCTCTGTCACATTATAAACTCGGTCTTATATTTGGTGTGTGTATATATGCATGTGTGATTGTGTGTGTACGTCTTCCCCATACCATATACGGAATTAAATTAAATCTTGTTCCTTTTTTTCTTCTGCTCTGCATAGTATTGTTGTTACCTTTGCACTTGTTGGTACATTATTGGAAATAAACGTTTATTGCTTTATCTTATCTCTAATCATATTTTATGTTTTATATTCGAATAATTTTTAAATCTGAAAAACATATTTAATTCATACCAAGATTGCTTTGGCAAATATCAAGTTCAGAGACTAATTTAATATTATAACATTATTATACGTTTGTTGAGGTATATGTGAAATCTTACCACATATTGGTTAACGTTACAATAAAGTGTTTTGCATGTCATTATTTTGGTTATGTCAACTTGTAAATATATAATTTCTGAAAATATGAATGGTCAAAATAAGTTCTTGAAATATTTTACGCAGTATTCTCATTAGTGATTGATTCCTTGCCCAGTCTTCTAGATTTTTTCTATTGCTATAAACAGTATACCACATATTCAATCTGGGTGCCGATGAAACATGGAAAAATATGGAGAAGTATCACAAAAAGTAGTTTGAAGTGCTTGCCCTTCCTGATCGCTGAAATCTTACCTCTGTCCACATGCATTTGTGACTTGGGCTTGGTCGGTGTGGTTATATGAAAAAGCTTGCCAGTATCTTTCCATATGTCGATGGTTTTTAACAAGGTGTAGCCTATCATGCACTGAAAAATATCCATAAACGCGAAACAAAAACTAAAATGTTCGGTAGTGGTTATGTAGCTCATTACATGGTCAATTTACCCTAGATAGAATTATCCAAATACCAGACTAAAAGAAACATGTTTGACAATCACCAAATGAAAAACATAATGTGGGAGTACCAAACAATTTATTAATGCTGTGAAATTTAGACATGTGAGGTCTCTGCAAAGAAACACCATCCAACTATATATTGTAATGCAGTCTTTTTAAGCTTGCTGCTAAAATGTGGTATCTATGTTGCATCCTTCTTCAAGGACAAGCAAGGTTTATGTGTTAACCTATTTAGTAAATAAACTCTTCACTCTTATGAAGGGAATATCAACAAATGCTGGTCTTTCTTTCCACTGTCGAACGTTACACAAACACAGTATTATTTTAACTAAAGTTATGTATATATATATATATATATATATATATATATATATATATATATATATATATATATATATATATATATATAAAGAAAACATTGAATCAAGTTTATTTTTAGAGTCATATGAATGCAAAGCATCATCTGCATATGTCATCCATTCTCACAAACATCTCTAGATTTAGTACAATTTCTGCATTCAGTTATTATCCCTTTGGACAAATATCCAGCAATTGCTATTTCATCAGCCATGTCCAATATTGCCTCTATACTGAATATCCATAATGGAACTGGCACACATTGTAAAAGTAACACACTGCGCAGAAGTGACACACTATATAGCACCCCAACTACTATGTGACATCACACAGGAAATCCCATCAGATTGTTGAAAAATATATTATCAATGTTCAATTGAACAGAAAGACAGTTTATAAATTATATTCATACCGTAAGTCCTATTTCCAATCTTTACATTGTTTTCTAAGAAAAAATTCTTTTGATAAAATTTACAAGGCTTGTTGACTTCGCTCTTTTCATTTGTTGCTCTTCAACTAGCGATCATGTAACAAAATCATTTAGAATTCTCTATTTGTAAACAAGCAAATTATCTTGACTCACACTAAATAGGTTGGTTTGATACGTTTAATGGTTTAAAAACGTCATATTCTTGGGAACAAACATGTATCATTGTTTTCTTACATGATTTAGAGGGTACAAATGCAGTTTTATTTGCCCGGAACGCTTCATGGCATTAAGCACTCAATTTTGTGACGTCGTTGAAAAGTCAGTTGCATTATGGCCATATAATATGATAATCATCTATAAAATATGAATTATTATTACATATCATATAAGAACTTTTCACTGGATAGCACAACGTCACAAGTTATTCTTCATATCACATTCCACATGATGACATTGACATCTATGTTATGACATCATATCAAGTTCTTTGCGTCATGCAGAGAAACGAGCTTTTGACATTTCTTTATCTTCTTATGAGTTAAGACTTGGGTTCATCTCGACAACTTTAGTAGAACAAGTAAAGAAATTACACGAGAGAACAAGTAAAGAAATTATATGAGTGGGAACTCTTGATTGAATTAAAATTGTATAATCTTATCGGTGTGGATTGCTGTCACCATGCTCTTAGTAAGGATCTATTCTGTATTTCTCTAGACAATCGTGTTATTGAAACCGTACTAACACAATCATTACAGTGTTCATAAAAGATTTTAAAATCTGTACAACACTATCAGTTTCAAAAGCATGAGAAATTCATGAAATAGTAATCTTTAAAAGATGAAATTTCTATTATGATTGAAAAAAATCGATAAGTTGGTTCATTCAAAGTAATGCTTGACTTGCTGATCAGGTTTATCTAGAGACATACATGAGAGAATGGTGACTTCTGAATTTAACCACTTAACAAGTCGTACAAATATACTAAATCCAAAAAGACAGTGGCATGGAACGTATATTTTCCTTTCATATTTGGCCAAGATATAAACGCTAGCAAACTGTTGAGTTTTGATTGGGTGGCACATAGGTTTAAGACTCTTGGATGAATTTTATAGAACGGTTTGTGTCAATAGGTTAAAAAAACAAGGTTGCATAAGCATAACAAATGAAGATTTTGTTATGCTGGGGAATTAATTTTAGCATCAAAGTTCCACGTACCTTCGGTGTTAAATAAACAATTACTCATATAACATTATAATAGGTCGCTATAAAGCCAAATCAACACAATCCATACCCAAATCCATACCAAATCCACCTAAATCGACGTATTTGCAAGCGTTGTGCAAGAGAATATAATATTGAACTAGACACGAAATTAAAGGTTCTGAGTGTAGCATATCTCGATTGTCACAGACGATGGAAGAACTATTCAGTATCTCTATTTGTATACGTGAAGATAACTTTGGCATGGATGATATCGAACCACTTTCATTGTTTGTTTTATGTGTAAGACTAATAAAATAAGCAAGATGTTGGTATGTAAAACCGGGTCAAACATTCAGAAAACACTTCCATCTAATGAAGAGGTTAAGGAGAAACATTAGAATCTAATTATTTAATATGACTGCTTTCACAGCCAGTCTTGTATATATTCCCTGCATGAAATCAATATTCTTGAATGTCATCAAACTTACACTCAACCTATACTAAAGCACAAATTGGCGAATCACAAAATTCGACGATACACCTTATTCTACTGGAACTCGTGTAGTTATCGTTACGTTCAGAATAGTCGATTGGAATAAATCTGCTTATGAATGACACCTCATCGTATATCGCAACATTTGAACATGATTAAGAAACTCTTGCATCTCTGGCATTTACAAATATTACAGAAATCTGTTTAATTTGTTTATATTCATATTTTTTAAACACACTTTCAGTCAAGTTGCGAGTGTTGTAATTGATGCACGAATTCCTTTTTAAAAGAGTCAGGTCAAGGAGAAATGGATCTGTTTCACACTTTGAAAATGCTAATTCATTTTCCAACTGTCGTTTCCAATTTTGTCCTTTAAAACAGCAACACAAAATGGCAATTGGTGGTGAAGGCTTTGAAATATAGTAGTATGAACATCCTAAAGATTACAGAAAAATGCGTTTAATGCATTGAATTATTCACATACATTGTGACATATCAGCAAAATATGGGGTATAAATGTAGACGAACGGCATTATCAGCAAATGGTGAATGTTTTTTTAGAACTGAAGACAGAATATATTGCAAAACGGATGCAAGCAGTAACAGTGTATCAAAGTCAAACAATTGAACTAGAGATCTGAAGAAAAAAAGTCCAACCCTCCAACCAAAAACAAAAAAGACTCTGAACCGATAAAATTTGGATTTGTAAAGACATGGTGGAAAAGCAAGAATCGAAAACCAGTGAAACTAGCAGCCATGGATAGATTCTTATTTGTTAACATTCCACATGAAGGTTTTTATGTTTTGCACATGACAACAAATAATATTGAATAGTCAGAAACAGAAAAGATCTGATTGAATAATCAGTTAATATTACAAAATCAATACAAGTTCTAGTAAATATCGAACTTCCAACAATAAACACAAACGAGATGTTTTATAACCAAATGTCAGAATCGTATTATATTTCTTTATTGTTACTGAGGACAGATTCGATGAACTTCCTCCTGCAGTGACTAAAAGAATGTATGTTAGATTTGCACCGAGATAAGGAATTCATAGCCAAGGGACTACATTATTTATCTCCCCTCGAGACTATTCAACACAGCTTATGTGTATGACCTCTATACTTATCAGTTAAATGACCATGGGCACGAACTTTGTTTTGAAAATATTTTTCACTCGTAAGACGCATATATATTTGGTTAAAATATCGTTCCTTTACAAATGTGAACACAACATTGCCGTTTCAATCTTAATATTTCAAAAGGAAATATTGCATTTGGTTTCCAGTGCATAATATTGATAACTAAACACGGTTGTGTATTACAGAGTTTTGAATAATGACAAATGTTCAACAGGTTTAATTTGGCCAAACCAAACACAGTAGACAATGCAAGTAGAATACTGAAAAGGGATGGAAGATATTTGGACAAAGTAAGAGACACAAAATTAATCCACATTTAGGTGGTGCGTCGCTTCATATAGGAATAAAATCTTAGACTTTAGAAACAAAATAATATTTCTTATATAGCTTTAAGTGCATGTTGGTAAAATATATATATATATATATATATATATATATATATATATATATATATATATATATATATATATATATATATATATATATATATATTGCAAACAGCTGGTAGCAGTGTCTAACTTATACACAATTTTAAATACGTTTTAACATTTGAATACTATTTCATAATGTTTTTGACTTATACTTCACAACAGCCGTTGTCTAAGAATACGAGAACACTATATATGTCATGAAATGATAGTCGCATATTATATTTTCATATATATGTGCCTGAGAAATATGTATATTCCAGTACCAGTAATAAATTGCCGTTTACTTTCCTTTTTGTCAGGGCACCAATTTTTTTTGATCCAGTATTATGACTATTTTTTATACATTTTTTCATAAATTGTTAGTTGGGAGTCAGAGACACTCATCCTTGTATCTGTGGGCTACCTGGAATAATAATAACAAAAATGTTCTTCTAATGATATGATTTATAATATATTTCAAGACTTTGAATTTAAGGAATATATGCTAATGGGATGTTTTGTTTAAGATGTAAAGGTTTCCAATTAAAATAGGAGAAACGGAAATTAAACTTAAGAGTGTCCAATTTGTTCCAGAGGTAATATTCATTTCCTGTAGATCCATCGTCTTTCGTTAATTTCCTTTCCCTCTCTTCCTTCTGTTCAATCGAATTATACGTTAAACTTCCACCATCCTAAGATATAATGAAATGTATCTGTCACATTAATTTGAGCAAGAAGTAACTTATCAAATTCAAAGTTATAAAGATATTCATCTCCGATAAATCCATCCTATTTCGTTAATTTACTTTCTTCTCATTACTTCTTTTTCATTGATAAAATCTTACACTACCGGCATACTAAGATGTCCCTGATAGATCAATCTGAGCAGAAATGGGCATGCTTTGTTTAATTTATTTTCTATTAATTTTCTATTTAACTGGTTGTTTAGGATTCTGATAAAGTAACTTAATAACTCTTCATTTAAAATTATCTGGTGTATTTAGAATAATCTTTGACCTGATTTGATCAGGCTTGAACCAGTGTATTAATTAATGCTCTTGCCTACCACGTTTGCTTTATAATTTTATAAATCAAATATATACGCTTTGACGGTTTGGAATCCTGTCTACCGCTCAGCTTTTCGCTGAGCAAAAATATTGGATTTTGCACGAAGTACTAGTGCTTTCATTTTATTAAAAAAAAAAAACAAATTACATTAAACTAGAAGGAATTGATGCACTTAAAAATGGAGGGAGGATGCGCTTCCTTATATATCCAGAAGGGAGAAAACCTCTGCTATCAAATGGAAACACACACACTAAAGGACACTTACGGAAAGTTGGTGCTCTCCCCTCTGTGATAGTGGAGGCAAAGACAACTGGAATCCATATATCAGGACTTCCTATCAAGGAGAGTAAAGGAATGTCCAAAATCATGAAAGCACCGGGAAGAGGGAAAGGATTTGCAAAATTACATTCCAACAATGCTAACCTCAACTGATTACTTAAACGTGTAAGGACTATAAGGGACAGTGATATTATTTGACCAGGAAAAAAAAGCCTTTTATAGACTTTAACTCAACTACATAGATAACATATTAAAAACAAAATTGGTTTTGGAAGCAACTATCGAAAATTGACAGCAATGCTGTACACAAACATTGATTCGTGATTTAATGTAAATGGTGCGAAAAAAAAAACAACATAATTTGGAATTGATCGAGCCGTAAGACAGAATATACTTCATTCATTCTATAATATATAGTAGCAATAGACGTATTATGATCCAAAACAAAACAAACTAAAGGGCTAACAGCAAAGGAATCACAATACCCAATTGGAAGAAAGAAGTAAGAATGATACAATATACTGACGATAGTGTTAACTTTATAACTGACCCGAACTCCATTGAAAAACCTGGAACAGGAATATAAGAATTTTGAAGAAGACTCAGGATAAAAAAAAACCATGACAAAACAGAATTGTTTCTAATAGGTTAGCAAACACACACACATAAATTCAAACATATATATATATATATATATATATATATATATATATATATATATATATATATATATATATATATATATATATATATATAGCATCAGAGAACAAGCTACAAATCACAACAGTAAATGTACAATGGAAAAACAGTAAAATTTTATGGAAAGGCGAATGGAAACGATGGATAGATTAAATCGTTGGGAGATTAAAAAAAACATAATATGCTTTTAAACTATTTACATGATACCTGGCTGACATGAGAAGCAGCAATAATAAGACATGATCGAAATAATGCTCAAATGTCATTTGTGTGAAAAAGAAAATTTTCCAACCTCCCTAACCCTCCCCCAAACAAAAAACGATACAACGCAATGCACTGATAATATTACAGAGCAGGACACCTTAAAAAGATCAACTGATACAAAATTGGGGCTACCATTTGATTCAGATTCTTAATATAGCTTTAAAAGATATTCAGTCATATTGCTACTATATCTGCAGTGTGGCACTTTATAGTGATGTTTAGTACTGGAATATCATGCCGCAGACATGAAGCATAATGTCCTGCCGAGTTACATTATCCTGACATTTCGACCAATCCTAACACTAACCTCTCAATGATGATCGCCTAGCAAGGCAGCTGGTAGTACCATTTTTGTAAGTTCGTGGTTTGACTCGGCCGGGGTTTGACCCCCCACGACTTTGACCTCCCGCATCAGAGGCGGACGCTTCAACCATTAGGCCACCGGAGCGGTCAAGGGGCTTTTATGAAAAAGCCTCCTAACTTTAGACAGGGTACTCAATACAGATTTACTCTCCACAATAACTGATTTTATTACAGACAAAAATATGAACAACTATGATCAAGTCATCACAGTAAAGCGATACAGCTGGACGAAACTCCAATATGCTAGCATTAAATTGTAATATATATATATATATATATATATATATATATATATATATATATATATATATATATATATATATATATATATATATATATAAGAATGAATATATAAATAGAAGAAAGTCGTAAATAATAACACCTTACTGATATACGATCACTGTAGGAGAACATTATTTCGTACAATAATAAATGTCGTGATTATTTTAGTGGACAACTATAAGGAACCAAATATGGACTGAAGAGGTAATCTGCTAATGGAGTTAGTTATAACTATCATATATTAATCTCCGGATTCCAAGGAATCGAGCATATGAATTTTCTTTTAACTTTTCCTACAGTTGAAAAATATCCCGAAGTAGATATTGTCCAAGAGGCGGTAATTGCAATATATTCTAGTAAGGGGTTCATTGATTTAAATATTTTCAATCGATCAAAATTGCATACCCTCTAGTCGTATGTTGCGCCATTTTGTTAACTGAGTCCGCTCCATGAGATTCGTCAGGATTACTTTCGTGGCACGACCACTATCCCCTAGAGATATATTGTCAGGAAAAGTTCCGTGTCAAAAGTCGTTAAAGAAGAGACGTTTTGGTCCACCTGTATCAATAAGATATAATCTTTTGTCTGCATGTGTTGTACTATCGTTCCCTCTCATTATGTCGCCCCAATTTCTGGAAATAGGTTAAACGAAAGTTTTTAATGACTTTGCTTTTTGTTGGAACAGATTTCTGAATATAAACTATCCATCAGATGTTGCAATCAACATTGTTTAGGTACGGGTTTAATTCAAACTAAGTATTAATAAATTTGATCTACAATGAGCGTGTTTCATACACCTACCCTTATGCATGTTGTCCAGTTCCAAGGACGACAAGAGAACAATCGATGCCAAATGAAGGATTCAAAACCCGTATATACTTGAAATAACACTTCCTTAAGCACATCATTGCCACAAATGAGAGATCTCCAATTTCACACTTGGGTTTTTTTGTGTGGTTTCGCGTGTACTTGAGTCATTAGTAAGTTTTTCGAATCCGAATACTAATAGTTCACGCTGCGCACAGGACACGACCCAAGCACCTAAAACAATTAACCATACCCCTTCCTACATAATAATCTGTGATTTGTCCCTAGTCAGCTTTATATAGTTGGCACCAAAGAACGTTCTTTTTTTCTCTAACTGGGTTCGAACAACACCAATGCATGCCCTGAACGGCGTTCAGTCTTCAATAAGTAAGTTATAACCAATTACGTATTTAATCAGGAATAAGGAGCAAGTAACAAATTTTATAACAATAGCATAATTAAGCTTTTATGGGTTATATGTTAGCCAGGATATCGGGGCTGTCTTCACCATTGGATGGTAGTAGTGTTAACACATATGTTCTTAAGAGACCTTGGAGGTATCCATAAACGTTTTCCATAGGTGACCGTTACCAGAACTTTTCAGGGGCATGGTACGCCATATTCCGTCTAGTCTATTCCAGAACCTGGAACCTGTCATTGGGTTGCTGGCAGCAAGAGATACCCTTGGATAATAGCTCAATAACTGCTTCCAATAGGAACTTTTGGAGAGACTAACCACACAGTTTTGCGAGTGAATTGTACGTCTTTTTTTCTATTTTCCCTGTCTAATGCGCGTATTACCTTTCCATGCACAGCTAAAATTATTATTCTCAAGGTCATTATTTGCGGCGATTACAAATCCATGCTATTTTTAAATTTATTCTCTCTGACATTTTATCAGATTTGAACAAATCATTTTGATCCCTTCTTTTAATTTATTGAAGATATTGAACTGTTCTTGATTAGGTGACATTGGCCAGTGTTTCTAATATCCCTAATTATGAGCCCTTGCAGCACATTCATATTTGAGTCTGTTTAAGAGTGAATGGATGTGGGATGGATGAGGATGTTCCACCTCTTTTGGAACCGATTTTGAAATATGTCCCATTTTATGGAATTCAAAAGAATCAGTCTGACCATGTGCCAGAAAATAAACACGAAAATTGGTTAATGTTACATAATGTCAGGAATATTACAATGCTTCATTCATCATCATGTTTATGGATGTTCTTAAGAAGATGTATATATTATTCCTTTACAATAATTTTGCAAATTAACAATATTGAAAAATATTAAAAATCGATGTAAAAACAAAAGTTTATAATTTAACCATTTGTATATAAAACATGTGCGCATGGATATATAGAACATAACATATTTTGCGGTAAATTTTCATAATTTGAACTTCATATGGCATTCAGCAAAACGAGGTATAATCTAATTAGGAAAAAATGATGCAGTGTTGAAATAAAGAAGAAACGTTTAGATCATTAAAAATAGTGTAGAGAAAACCACTTTTTTAAAATCAAATTGTATCTGTAATGAATAGGTAGATAAGGCAGACTAAAAAAGTCATAATATGTACGAAAAGTAAATAGACATTGTCATTTATCTCTCTTTTACCAACATTTGTATTCACTTTAAATTTATTCGGTGATTAATCATTCACATACATCTGATCGTTTTTTTTTCTGCAATGAAATTATATAGTTCGTACAGAAGGGGAAAGATGACTGATGA